>CM044009.1:68270147-68870147 GCA_024085815.1 Flaveria linearis
GATATGCAGGAGGAAACTTGTCAAAATGACCACCCATCTTCAATGGTCTAATCTTATTTTGGTCAATTCATTAGGCGTTGACACAGGTAATCTTGCTATTCTAGCATACCTGTATTCTTACTACTTCCTGCATTACTTTCCGATTGCAATGTCACAATCTAGTTTTCTATAGATTGTATAAATGTTAAGAGTAAATTATCATCAAAATTGACAAGGTTAGATATTCTAGCTATGGGTTTATTTTGGTCCAACAATAATGATAAATTATTTGATACCAAAGAAGGTTAAACAGAAGGCCTTTGATTACCCAACCCATTTCATGCACATGTGGTCACATATGTTTTATTCTTTAAATCTTCTTTTGTTCTATCAATAAGACATTAACTTGGACTCTTGTGTCCTCACAGGAAAAAGATGCTTTGGTCATTCAGTTGATTCATCTCTAAAATCCATTAATAATGGTAACAGCACTGGCATTGACAAAATGTCGTTAGCAAGCAACTTAGCATGTTTAGTTGATGAGTCTTCTCTGGTTGGTGAAAAGAAACCAATGAACCAGTTAGAGCTCAAGAGATTTCTTGAGTTGCGAATTAAGAAGAGGGTAAAAGATCAATTTAGAGATGGAAAGTTTCATGATCTTGTTGAAAAAGTAATTGCTAAACCATATACTCTTCAAGACGCTTACAATAGTATAAGGGTCAACTCAAAAGTCAACTTAGAATCTAAGTGTGACAATATCAACTTTGACTCTCTAGCTGAAGAATTGGCTTCTGGAAAGTTTGACATCAATTCCAACATATATTCAGTTTCAACGAGGGGAGTAAACAAGGAAAAACTTGTGCTTCCAAATCTTAAAATGACTGTAATCCAAGAAGCCATTAGAATAGCTTTAGAAGTTGTTTACAGACCTCATTTTTCTAAAATCTCACACGGATGTCGAAGTGGAAGGGGCCAATCATCAGCTTTAAAGTACATCTGTAAAGAAATTGTAAATCCGGATTGGTGGTTCCCTTTGGTACTTAACAAAAAAGCTGACACACACATCATTTCTAAGCTCATATCAACAATGGAGAGCAAGATCGAAGATACCAGATTATATTCTATAATTTATAGCATGTTTAATGCAGGAATTCTTAATATGGAGTTTGGAGGGTTTGCTAAGGGCCACGGTCTCCCACAAGAAGGCATGTTGTCTCCAATATTAATGAATATATATCTTGACCTCTTTGATCACGAGATTCTTAATTTGTCGATGAAGTATGAAGTTCTTGATACACCAGGCAGTAGTCAATGTGATGAGTCGAGGTCAGAGTCGAAGCTGCGTAGCTGGTTTAGGAGACAAATGGGTCCCACGCAAAGAAGCGAAGGAAATATGACGGGAGTCAGGGTACATTGTTGTCGGTTGATGGATGAAATTCTTATTGTAGTTAAGGGCTCTAAAGAAGTAAGTCTGGCTTTAAAGTCAGAAATTGAAACCTACATGCAGGAATCACTTCATTTGGATTTTGATAGAAATACAAGTATATCACCATGTAATGATCCTCGAGGTATAAAGTTCATGGGCAAGGTTATTAAGAGGACTGTAAGAGAGAGCCCCGCCGTTAAAGCAGTTCACAAGTTAAAGGAAAAAGTCGAGTTATTTGCTTTGCAGAAGGAAGAGGCGTGGGATGAAGGGATGGTCAGAATTGGGAAGAAAGTCTTGGGTCATGGATTCAAGAAAGTCAAAGAGTCAGAAATTAAACATCTTGCTGACTGTAAGTCGGTTTTGAGCCATGTGTCACGTTTTCGTAAACCAGGAATGGAAACTGATCATTGGTTTAAGGTCTTATTAAAAGTTTGGATGCAAGACACAAATCTGAAAAAGAATGACACCGAAGAATATATTTTATCCAAGCTTATAGCCGAAAAAGCACTACCCCAAGATTTAATAGATTCGTTTTATGCATTTCAAAATCAGGCCAAAAGTTACGTTTCTTCTGAGACAAAATCAACCACTACTCTTCTACCTGAATCTAACAGTTCTTTTGAATTGGTCTACATCACAGAAGTTGTTTCCCCGTTGAAAGCTATAAGAATGTGTTTACAACGATATGGAATAACAAATAGTGAAGGATATCCACGTGCTTGTCATATGCTCGTTTTACTAGACCATGATCATATTATTGATTGGTTTCATGGCATTGTTAATCGATGGCTTAGATGGTATTATTTATGTGATAATTATGCTGAAATTAAGCTCCTTATTACTGAGAAAGTCAGGAAATCTTGCATCCGTACACTAGCAACCAAGTATAGATTACACGAGTCAAAGATCGAGAGGAAATTTGATTCCGAATTGAGTAGACTCCCATCAACCGAAGATTATGAAAATAATTTTGTTAACGAGATTCTGGAATCTTCTTATGATGAGGGATTATTGTATGGGATACCTTATAGTGGTTTGTGTTTACTATCTTTGGCAAGAATTGTAAGTAAATCTAGACCTTGTACCTGCTTTGTAATAGGTTGTAGGGCTGCTGCACCTTGTGTTTACACCATCCATGTTATGCAAAGACAAAAGTTTCCTGTTTGGAAAACAGGATTTTCGAGCAGTATTCATCCAAGTTTACATAGGAGACGAATTGGGTTATGTAAGCAGCATTTAAGGGATCTGTTTATTGGTCATATATCTCTTCAATCTATTTCTTTTGATGATTGGAAATGAATATTTTCTGGGAAAAGTAAGCATGCTTTAAGTCACCCTCTTATATTCCATTCTTACGGATGTATTTTGTTTGTTCGCACCCGTGTACTAATGTACCATATTCACTCATTCGTAGAGGTGGCAAGATGAGTGGGTCAATTGAAGCCTATTAAACGGGTAATGTATTGTATCCAGGTTGGTTTGACGTAAAACACGTTATATCCCTCTTTTCATTTTTTTTTTTCATTTTTTGTTGATATTTAGTCAAATGTGATTAAAAAATATAATTTTAGTAGTAATATAACTTTTTGAATGATATAACTTTGGAGGTGTTGTATATGAATATTCACTTTGGTCGCATTTTGACCCATATGACCTGTTTCTTTTTCCTATTCAACCTGTTTGATCAATGAGATAAAACGTAACAAAAGTTGGCCCATTCATAAGTTAACGAATCAAAATTACTATGTCTGCTTTTGAGCTCCATTCTCCTATCTCTTTTGTGCTATTTGACCCTCACAAGTCACAACAAAGCCCATGCTTTTATTAATGTGTTGCACTTTTAGAGTATGTGGAATATATTTTCATTACTCAAATGATACAATGTGCCCTGCTATATATCGATGTAGGGAAACAAATGTAATTGCTGATAATAACTTCTAACACTAAATCATGTCTAAATGTATGCTTTCTAATGCAGAAGAACTATCTCTATTTGCTTCATAATGTTTTATGCTTTAATTAACACATGCTTGAACGTTATGTTCCTGTAGGCTTAGGTTTGTGCCATGGTTGTGTCCACCACTTAGAAGCCCACGGGGAACGCTAGTGAAAGAACTATAAACTTCAATGTCAATTTCATCTCTTTGATAGGGTTAAGTTATACCAGGAAATCTTGACTCTTGAGTATTTAAATTTGGGTTAATTTGGACGTTAAATACAACACCAAGTTTTGTTTTGGGTTAACTAGTATTCTCAGCAGATCGTATAGGGTGGATTTAAAAATAGGAAAAAGGTATGCTGCTCAAGCGGGCTGCAACCAAAAAAAGGGGTCATCTTCTACCTAGGTTTTTACACGGCTGCATTTAGGCGACCACAAAACCATCCTACCATTTTTTCAACCACTTTTCGGTGACCACAAAACCAACCAAAACATTACCAGGTCCTGGATCGAAGTTACCAGTTTGTATATCCACCTCAGGGTGCTCGTTACCCGTGTTTTAGTTTCTGAAACCCACTGCAATACCCAATTCTTTAGTCAGCACCTTGGTGCCCAGCTCTACTTTCAAAGTAATTCTCCCTTTGTTTTATATCTAGGTTGGGTTTTTCGTATTTGAATATCATTAATTTTGATTTGGTTATAGGTGGATGAACAGCTGATTCAGATTCAGAAACGATACAAATTGATAACTTCTGGTTCCTATGTTCTTGTTAGATTGTAATTCTTTGTATTACTTTTGTGTTTGTATGTTTAGTATGAATGTGTAAAAGACTAGAAAGTAGAAGGTACTAATGTGTAAATAGTTAGTTCTTCTAACTCTATAAATAGGTGATTAGTGTGTGTATTAGAGTATCACTTTTAATAAAAATTCCATTTGCAGTTTGTTAGTTAATTCTGTTTCTATCATTTGGTATCAGAGCAGTAACGGCTCTCGATCCAAGAATCTTCTTCTCCCTCGATTAGAAAACCTATTCTCCTTCGATCGGCCTGAAAAAAATCTCCCTCTCGGTTCCAAATCGGCGATCGATTTCAATTCCGATCACCTGCTTGTTCAATTCAATTCAATCGACGACCTACTCAATTCAATTCAATTCGAATTGAACTCCATCCGATTTTAGTTCGCGAACTCTTGATCGAATCAAACTCGATCGGATATTGCAATTGACTCGTTCGTAGCCATCGACTGTTCCGATTGTAGTCGACTGATTCGATTATAATCGACTGATCCCCAAATTGATTCCGATTTCAAGGTTCTTGATCAAATTCGATGACGAATCAAGGTGCGCAGGTGGTGTTGAAGGACACCAGCGACTCTATTTCGTTTAAGATTCCGGTTCTAACCCCGACGAATTACACCTCCTGGTCAATCAAGATGGAAGCCTTTATGGATGCCCAGGGAATCTGGGATGCCATAGAACCCCCTGGTACAGCCGCAGTTGATGTGAAACTGGGCAAGAAGGCGAGGGCTTTCATCTTCTAATCTTTGCCGGAAGACGTCTTGATGCAAGTAGCTGCTTTCAAGACTGCGAAGGAGGTGTGGGAAGCGTTGAAGAAACGGTATGTTGGGGAAGAAAGAGTGAAGCAGGCCCGCATTCAAACTCTAGACCATGAGTTTGAGATGCTAGGCATGGGGGAAAGTGAGTCCATAGATGAGTTCGCTGGGAGAATGGGAGAATTAATCTCAAGATACAGGGCTCTGGGAACTGTGATCCCGGATGTGAAACAAGTAAGAAAGGTATTGAAGGCTGCACCGGGGAGGTATCTACCAATTGTGGCAGCAATCGAACAGTTTTCTGATCTTGAGAATATGCCATTCGAGGAGCTGGTTGGGCGGTTGAAAGCCTATGAGGAGAGATTGAAACCAGTCTCACAAAACAAAGGCACTTCTGGTCAACTCCTCCTGACCAAAGCTGAGTGGCAAGAGAGGACAAGACATGAGTCCAAAGCAGAGAACCAAAGGGGGAATGCTACCCATGATAGCAAAGGAAGAGGTAAAGGGAAAGGAAGGTTTACAAAGGGCAGGGGAGGGAAATCCAACCCTGAAAACTGTGAAAGAAATGGTAATGGAAACAAGAAAGATAAGAAAAACGTAAGGTGCTATAATTGTGACAAACTTGGGCACTATTCAAGTGAATGTACGGCTCCCAGGAGGGGAGAACATGAGGCACACCTTACACAGACCCAAGAAGATAAGGAACCTACCCTTTTGATGGCAAAACTGTCAAGAGACTTAGGTCTTTTGGAGGAACAGGGGGTGTTCCCCAAAAGAATGCCACAGGAAGGGGATACCTGTTCTTGGTATCTTGACAATGGGGCTAGCAACCACATGACTGGAATTCATTCTCATTTCACTGATCTTGATGAGGGTGTCACAGGAAAAGTGAAGTTTGGGGATGGATCAGTGGTTGTTATCAAGGGAAGAGGTTCAATTTGCTTTCAATGCAAGAATGGTGAACATAGAGTAGTCACAAATGTGTACTACATACCTGCATTAAGGAGTAACATCCTTAGCCTAGGCCAGCTTGATGAAGTGGGCTGTAGGATATTGATGCAGAATGGGTTCTTGTGGGTGTATGAAGGCAATGGAAGAACTCTCATGAAGGTGAAGAAATCTGAGAACAGGTTATACAAGATTCACTTGCAAATTGCAATACCGAGGTGTCTGTTGACTGTGATGGACAACACTGCCTGGATATGGCATGCTAGGCTTGGCCATTTGAACTTTGAGTCAATTAATCAAATGTCCAAGCAAGGCATGGTTAGAGGTATGCCAAAGATTAATCACAAGCCACAATTGTGTGAGAGTTGTTTAGTGGGAAAGCACAGGAGTAGGCCCTTTCCTGTTTCTAGCAACTTTAGAGCAAAAGTCCCACTGGAACTTGTCCATGCAGATCTATGTGGTCCATTTGAACCACCCACACCTGCTGGGAACAAGTATTTTATGCTGCTAGTGGACGATTGCTCAAGATACATGTGGGTGTACATACTCAAATCAAAAGATCAGGCACTTACAGCCTTTCAAAAGTTTAAGGCTCAGATTCAAGTGGAAACTGAGTACAAACTTAAGGCTTTAAGGACTGATAGAGGGGGGGAATTTACTTTAAGATCTTTTGAGCAATTATGTAGTGAAGATGGAATCAAGAGATTTTTGACAGCCCCATACACTCCACAACAAAATGGGATAGTGGAGAGGAGGAACCAAACTGTGATGGGCATGGTGAGGTCTATGTTGAAGGCCATGAATATGCCCTTGTACTTGTGGGCTGAGGCAGTAAGACAGTCTGTCTTCCTGCTGAATCGAAGCCCAACAAAGGCTTTGAATGGAATTACCCCCTATGAAAGTATGTATAACAGGAAGCCTAAGTTGAAACACTTGAGAGTGTTTGGGTGTAAAGGGTATGTGAAAGTGCAGAATAATCAGATCAAAAAGTTGGATGATAGGAGTAAACCAATGGTTCATTTGGGCATAGAACCAGGTTCTAAAGCATACCGGATGTTTGATCCAGAAAAGGGCAGAGTTGTAGTCAGTAGAGATGTAAAATTTGAGGAAGCAGTGCCTTAGAATTGGGAAGATCATGAGCATAGCCAACCAAGACAGAAGTATTCAGACTTTGGAATGGCAGTTACTCAAAGTATGCAGAGTCATGCTTTAGATGAGACTGAGTTCTCTAATGCTCCTAATGATGATGATGTTCAAGGGATTAATGAAGATGGTATGGATCCTGAAGCTGATCATGTTCAGGATTCAGGGGGTGTATATGATGGAAGTGTTCCAAATGATGATGATGATCTGATTCCCAGATCAACTTATGATGATACACCTTCAAAAGGTTTTAGAAGCATGGAAGATGTGTTTAATAGAACTGATATCCAACAGCAGATCCCTTTTGAACCTCCTGTGTTTGAAGATTCAGAGTTGCTATTGATGAGAGAACCAACTTGTTTTGAACAAGCTAAAGACAAACCAGAATGGAGGGCAGCTATGCAAGAAGAGCTTGATAGCATTGAGAAGAATAGGACTTGGGAACTAGTCCAATGTCCAAAAGGAGTGAAGCCAATTGGATTGAAATGGCTTTTCAAGCTTAAGAAGAATGCAGAAGGGGTAGTTACTAGGCATAAGGCCAGGTTGGTAGTAAAAGGCTATGTACAGAAATTTGGTATCGATTATGAAGAGGTATTGGCCCCTGTGGCAAGATTGGAGACTGTTAGGATGATTATGGCTATAGCTGCAACTAATGGGTGGAAGGTGCACCATCTTGATGTGAAAACAGCTTTCTTGAATGGAGATCTAAAGGAGGAGGTGTATGTGGTTCAGCCAGAGGGCTTTGTGAAATCTGGTCAAGAACACAAAGTGTACAGACTCATAAAAGCCCTATATGGACTGAAACAGGCTCCAAGAGCCTGGAATGAGAAGCTTCATGTTACTTTGTTGAAGTTTGGTTTCAAGAGGTGCCCTCAAGAACATGCGGTGTATAAGAGAAGTTCTGAAAATGGTTCATTGATAGTTGGAGTTTATGTTGATGATATTGTCATGACAGGACCTAATTTGGAGGTTGTTGAGGAGTTTAAGTCTATGATGAAGTCACAATTTGAGATGACAGATCTTGGTTTATTGAAGTATTATTTGGGCATTGAGGTGAGACAAGAAAGTAATGGGATTTTCTTGTGTCAATCAGGTTATGCTAAGAAGGTTTTGGTGGATCAAAAAATGTGGGAGTGCAATGCCACAAAGACTCCTATGGATCCAGGTTTGAAGTTGGGAAAAGATGAAGAATGTGAATCTGTGGATGTTACAAAATACAGAAGGGTCATTGGGTGTCTAAGATACTTAACCCAGACCAGACCTGATCTGTGTTATGCAGTGGGAATTACTAGTAGGTTCATGGAATCTCCAAGAACAACCCATTGGCAGGCTGTGAAGCACATATTGAGGTACTTAAAAGGTACTATAGATAATGGGGTTTGGTGCAAGTATGGTGGAGTTAGTGAGTTGGTTGGGTTTAGTGACAGCTCGCATGCACCAACTAAAGCAGATGGAAAGAGTACTACGGGTATTGTGTTTTACTATTGTGAAGGACCTGTAAGTTGGGTAAGCCAGAAGCAAGATACAGTGGCTTTATCTTCATGTGAAGCTGAGTTTATGGCTGCTACTGCTGCAGCTCAGCAGGCAGTATGGTTGAAGAATTTATTAGAAGAACTTACAGGGAAGAAGATGGGGCCTATAATGTTACATGTGGATAACAAATCAGCTGTGCAATTAATGAAAAATCCTGTTTTTCATGGCAGATCTAAACACATTGATGTTAGATACCATTATATTCGTGGATGTGTAGAGAAAGGAATGGTGATAGTGAGGCATATCAGTGGTGATGAACAAAGGGCTGATATCCTAACCAAAGCTCTTCCGAGGTTAAAGTTTTCAGAAATGAAGAAGCTTTTGGGAGTTGGTGGTTTCAAAGAATTAAGGGGGTGATTGTTAGATTGTAATTCTTTGTATTACTTTTGTGTTTGTATGTTTAGTATGAATGTGTAAAAGACTAGAAAGTAGAAGGTACTAATGTGTAAATAGTTAGTTCTTCTAACTCTATAAATAGGTGATTAGTGTGTGTATTAGAGTATCACTTTTAATAAAAATTCCATTTGTAGTTTGTTAGTTAATTCTGTTTCTATCAGTTCTTGACCTTGGTTCCTGGTGCTTGATTTCAGGTCCATCTTTCTCCTTTTCCTGTGTTTTTAAGTTTTTTTTCTCAATGTATATTGAGTATGCTTTTTGTATCAAATCAATCAAAGATTTTTTAATAAATGGCTTGATGACTCTTTAGGCCATGACATTTTGAGAAAGTATGATTCATTTCATGTTGTCGCAATGTTGCTATTCATAAACATCCACTTTTACTTTCTATGCACACTTCATTAAGATTAAAGTGTATGCGTATCAGTTTGAGCTCACCCTGAGCTTGTTGGTGCTTAAAGCTTGGGTCATGAAGAAATTTGTCGGTTTTGGTTTTAGCTTCTTTGTCAATGAACCAACATAACTCATTGTTAGGGCTAGAGTCAGCTTGCCAAAACCGCAACCCTTGGCTTTGGTCACATATTAAGGGGTTGTTTGGCAGCATCTTAATCAGCCTCTTAATGGTTCAGATGTCTGAATGGTTCAGCACTTAATGGTTCAGACTGTTTGTTTCGCGAGCAAATGCCTGAATGGTTCAAACATTTGCCTCTGAATGGTTAAGTATCATACTAATGCTGAATGGTTAAGAGGTCTAATGCTGAATGGTTAAGAGGTCTAATGCTGAATGGTTAAGACCTCTTATCTGATTGGTCAGACGTTTGCCTTTGAATAGTTAAGCGATATACTAGCTCTTAATGGTTCAGACCTTTTAATGGTTCAACACTTAATGGTTCAGACCTCTTATTGGTTCAACATTTAATCATTCAGAAATTGCAAACAGCCTAATTTTGTTCTTGTGTGATTAGCTAAGTTCTAGTCCAAACATGTATATGCGACACACATGTTTCTATATTTGGATTTCTCTTCCTTTTTTTTCTTGCAAAATGCGCGTTAGAATGTCCTTCCAAACCCTGCCTCAATTTGCTTTTGGTCTTGTATTAATTGAATCCAAAAAACAACAAAACCATATCCGGTACATAATCGGGGACCATTTTTTATAGCGGTCTGTTTCAACACGTACTCTTTTTCGTTTAACATGTTCTCACTCGAACAAAATTGACTATTTTTAATACTATTTCTGAACTGTTATCCTGCTCGATCTGCCCATCTGTTTTGCTAGGTTTAGGTCAAGTTCAAGGAGGTTCGGTTGCACTTGAGGTTGATGAGAGAGATGACATTGGATGTATAGACGTATAGTGGTTGGAAGTGGCATCTATTTTATTCTTTATATGACCAACACAAATGAGTGTTTAGTAGTTTTTTTACAATGAAGGTTACAAGCTCATTTCTTCTGTAACTCAGCTGATATTTGAGCTTGATAATAGGATAGGAAAGAGAGATGGTCATTTTAGAAAGTGTGTATTGCCTTGTAATGCAAAAGTTTTTCTTTTTCCAGGATGTTGGTATTTAGTCGGGTCGAATGTTTAATAATAGGGGCACTAAAAGACCAAACATGAAAACAAACTTGATAACAAGCTCGATTGTAATTTTTGCTGCACGTGTGTTCTTTTGAATGTTTTGCACTTTTGTTTCTTGTAAGCAATTTCCACTACTATATTAGTGATAAGTAACATTATAAAAAACATAGCCGCACTGTGAAGTATTCTTAAACACATTTCATCTTTATCATTGCACCGTCTTATTTTCAGATGATAGCAAGGATGATATATTTGTTATGATAGAAGAAATATGGTTCGATAGAAGTGTGTTAATTGTAGAGGCAATTTTAAATAGAGAATCACAAGGAACCACATAAGTATTTGCATGTAGTGTTTTAAAAATTCAATAGGAGAGAGAAACAAAGTAGATATGTGTTTATATAATTGTCTTTTGCATGTATTAGTAGGTACAAGTTTGCCTGAAAATATCTACTTAAAATTGGTTTTACACCGAACCGTCATTTGGTTTAATGTATTAAGAGATATATACGTTTAGAGCTTTAGCAATTAGTTCATTGTAGAAAGAAAAATATAGATTTTAAATCTTAACATCGTTTTAAATATAAAGGGTATTATGATGCATAAAATGTCAAATTTCTTTTCTTATATGGCTATCTATGCAACTAATAGCAGGTGATCAAAACATTCTTCTTTTGAATAATGAGGTCTTGAAACAATCGATAGCATGTATACAAGAGTTGATGCTTACACCAGTTTCATTTTAGTTCACCTTTTTTTAAAGCCGTAAGACCCCTTTCCCAAAACTTACCTCGATTGTTATTTGTACTAATATACTACTTAAGATCACATAGAATACAACTTGCTTGTTGGGCACCGCCATAGACGCACAAATCAGGTTTTCTTTTTCTATTTCGTATCGGTTCGGTTTGGTCAATGAAAAATCAAAACCGGGTTGAAGTGAAACCGGTTGCTTATCGGCTTTTTTTGACTGGTTTTGAGTACTCTGTGTTAGTTTTTTACTATTTCGATTCGGGTGTAAACGATTTCAAAGGAGGGGATTATAAAGTGATCTCTAAATACGGTTTCTACAGGTTCCGAACCGGTTTCTATTATACCGGATTCAGTTTTGGTTTGCGTTGACGGTTCAGTTCACGAACGAGTCTTTTTGTGCACCGGGTTCAATTGTGCCTGTGGCATTCAACCAAGCACGAGCACGGGAGAAATGATAGATAAGGATCATGGTACACTTGGTTAATATTTAAAAAAAATATCTTATTATGGAGTTGGTGGAGAGAATATAGGCACAGAAACACATACTCATTACCGTTTTAATGTAACTTGTATCCATCTTTCGTGTAGTAATAGCATTTCTGTGACATGCACCACTATTCAAGACAACACAACACAATAGAAAACAATAACAGTTGAAGAGGTGATTTTACGCAACAAATTTAGTTTTACATACACGTTTCCTATGTGGTGAAGAATGGACGCAACAAATGAATTATTATTTGACAGCTTACTCCATCATCATAAAGACAATAATGTCTTGAGATACAGGAATTTACCTCCTATATAAATTTGTCAGATTGAAAATCTGAGTGTTGCGTAGAGGAGCACTTCTTTTTTTTTTTTTTAACAACAAATGGTCTCCTTTAACTTAGTCACAAACTCAATAAGTGAAGTGTGTTTGGATCAAAAACCTTTGATGAATATTATGAACCATTAGAGCATCTGTTCTGTATGACACGTTAATCTTTAAATATTAAAAAAGTTTGGTCTTACGATTAGTTTGATACATTCAACCCAAAATTATATTAAATAAAACTATGAAGGTCCATGTCTTTTGTGTTTTAAACATTTTTGGGGAAGGATTATAGCAGGTGCTCTTGGTTCAACTAATGTACCATTAGTTTGATCAAGTTAGGTTGGGTGTTGTGGGATAAAGCCGCATGTGTGGTTATTCAGTAATATTGCAACATGTAACTTTGACTGAGCACTAGATAAAACCCCTAATCAAATAGTCTAATTCTGTTGTGAATCAGGTGATCAAAGGTTCACTCACGCCTCGCGAGACCCCTCACGCCCTCACGATCGCGCCCGTTGGTTGAGGTGCGCACTAGGGATGGCCGGCCAGCTACAAAAATCTACAAAAATAACATGTGGATATCTATTACTTACTAAAAACATTAACATAAAACCTTATAACTTGTATTATTCCCATACCTGACCAAGCACAATACAAGTAACCTTATAACAAAAACAAATTAATAAGATCTACAAGATTTATGCTACTTCTAGTAGAGTTACAATACCACCCACAATGTTGGCTTCACATACGTCCCTTGCGGACGACACGCCCACAGACCATGAACGTAGAAGGGAGCAGAGAGCACGCGCAAGCGTGTGTGGAGTCTGGTTCCCCCTTCTTCGCTGCGTCTGACTTGGAGGTCCGTCGTATGCATAGACCGCCACCCAAAAAGATGAACTCAGTTCATCTGCAGACCACTGGTGCCGAATGATGGAGCCCTGGTTCTTCCATATTTACTCCTTCTAGAACTCCTAAATGGTGTCAAATACAACCTCAGTAAACCACTGTCAATATCACTAGTTGAATACCTCTTGCTCCTGTTTCTTGAATTCACCAAATTAAGGTTTCTAACAGGATTCACACTTCTGTTTTCTGTTACACCTTCCACATTCTTCTTGTCATCAACATTGTTCTTGTGACCCCATAGATTACACACCTTTTTCCACCTGCTTGACACCACCATTTTACGCGCAATTGATTGGTTTGACACTGTCGTTTTGCTACTCGAATCGGGTGCATTACAAACAGATTCAATGTTGCTGTTCTTGACAGCATTCAAATGCCAATTTTTCAACTCCTTTTCTGTAATAACCAACTTTGTACCTTGGAAAATCACATCATTTGCAGGTGAAACACGCGCATTCGAAGCTGATTTCACCTCATCACCACCTGATCCTACTGTTTTTGTGCTCGAACTCTTCGTTGAACTCGAACCACTTCCTCTGTTTGATGTTGAAGAATCTGAAGTTGATTGAGCTGAACCACCAGAACTACCACCATCTTCACTTATAGAACACATTTGCAGTTTCTCCATTGTTGTAGCTGTCACTCTGTTTACAGAAGCTGGCATCACGCTATCGACGCTTGAGAGCATTGGCGTAAGGCGAGGAATCGTTTTCGCGATCATGTATCCGTCCCACGAGGCTCTGTGTTCATCGAACGAGAATCGTGGATCTTCGACAGACAATCGATGAGCATCGATCGAAAACCTAGGTTCTGTATCGCAAGATCTTCTACCAAATCTAAAATCTTCAGTATCACGAGTATCCCTAAATCGCGATAAATGACCTAAGTTTGACCTATCGTTGTCAATTCCGCCATTGATGGATCTACTTAACTTCTTCTCCTTCTGCTTCTGTCGCCATTTTCGTAATTTCTGACTGAAAACAGAAGCTGCTTCCCAAAAGTTTCTCCTTTTGTTCTGCAATTCGATGTCGATAATCTCCTTCATCGTCTTCAGATCCCCTTCTTCAATTTCACCATCATCATCGTCATCAACTTCATTTCGCATAATTACATCATCTGAAACCCTAATTTCATCATCATCTGCATTGGCACCGTTGTCATCTTCTTCTTCTTCTTCTTCCTTCGTCTCCAGCACCGGCTCTGCAACGTTCGAAAACCCTAAATTCATCGATTCAACGACGAACAGATCGGAGAGAGTACTACGAGCCCTAACATCACACGACTTTCTCCTCGAATCGGTTGCCAAATCGTTCAACCCCTCACATTTTCCGGCAGCAACAGACTTGCTCCGGCGCAACTCCGGCGCCGACGAAGTAGCGCCGCGGTGGCCTCTGCTCCGGCGGCTACATACAACAGCTTTCTCAACTTCAATTTGACCGGAAGAAGAAGAATCATCTAAACCGGCGAGACGATCTCGTAGGCACAATGCACAGAACCCTGTTACTGGTTCACTGGGGTGGCGGTGACAGGCGGAGGAACGGCGGTAACGGTGGTGATGGCGGTTTCCGGCGACGGTACGGGTGTGGTGGTGCGGCATTATTGACAGAATTGGTTCATGATTGAGGGTTTTGTGTGAGAAATTGATTTAGGGTAAATGCAGTGGTTTGTGAAGGTAGGGGATGATGACAGTGGCAGAGTGTTTAGCAGAGAAACCCTTCATAAACCCCACCCACCATGGAAGAAGAAGAAGATGATGATGACTGTGTGTTTATGGGTGAGGTGGTTGATGCCTTGATGTTGATGGTTTAATAATGTTTGATGAAATATTAAATTTCTACACCCAACTTTGTTTCTTTGTAGCTTTGAAACATAACTTTGGGAAACAATTTTATCACTTACGCTATGTTCCTGCGTCTTATTTAAAGAAAGAAAAGAAAGGAAGGGACGGGAAAGGAGAGAAAAAATAGTTGTGTTTCGGAGTTTTTTTTAATGAAAGTAAATAGAAGGATTGTTAAAAATTTGTGTTCTTGAGTTTACTTAAGGAGATAAAAGAAATGAAATGAAATGAAAATAAAGGCTAAAATCAATCCTTCCAAAATGGAAGAAAATGAAGAGAAAGGAAAAAAAAGAAAAGAAGAAAAGAGAAAATAAGAAGAGAAAGGAAAAGAAAGTGTTCACTTTCTTTTCTCTCGTTAAGTAAACTCGAGAACACAACGTTAGGGGACACGAAGTGGATCCCGTGCTCATGCTCTCTCCTTACTCTGAGCCTGATAGAGGGTGGTGGTGACGTCGTGCTCCCACTCTCTCACTTTATCTCATTCCGATTCTCCATCTCGTACTTCATATTACCTTTTTTTTCCTTCTTCAAATGGGGATGGATATCTCATTGTGGACTTCATTCCATCTCGCATCATCTTATACCTTACTTTTTTTCAATACCCTCACATTCCACCTTAGCATTCTCCATCTTGATTTTGACAACTCGTGCTTTCATTCCGTGTTACCTTCTACACAAAAGCTAGGTATTCATAAGCATACCTTCAAAAGATTATAGTTTTAAACTACGAAGCATTGTTAAGTGTTTAACATATGATATATCAGTAGTGTTGTCGGTAGTCACATCTCTCGTTCCATGATACAATATTCTTTTTTGTGAGTCGTATGTTGTGATCATGAACACATCATGTTTGAGTATTTGTAAAAATAATAAAATTGTTCACATGTGTATAAAATTGTTCACATGTGTATAAAGTGTGTAACGTGTATTATGTGTATGAACATGTGGAATGTTTAAATATATGTATACAAGACCGATGAATGTGTCACTACAACATACGCTTACAATCACGATGAATACAATCATGGTGTATATTGACAGGTAGAACTTTCATCACCTAAATGATGTGATTAGCAACTAGTATTGTTTAGACTCAAACTGTCAAACACCAAAGTAAATCCATAACAAAAACATTAGCTTTAATCATAACTTCATTTATTTTTATTTTGTTATTATGCATAGGGTCACATAGAGTCATTATCTTGACTTATGAAAAATTACTTTTTCGGCCATCTATGTATTGACTTGCGCATAGAAAAAACCAAATTTATAACCTTTTGATTAGCATCAATATGGATACAACTATACAAGTAAAAGCAATAACAAACATATGGTGTTGCTTTTTATAAAAAGTTGTGGGTGTCAAACGCATCAATTGGAAAGTAATGTGGTAAAAAGTGAAAATTGGTTGTACCTTGTGTGAGTGTTGCCTCTGACCGCGGGCAGCGGACAGGGTCCACGTGCATTTTGCCCAAATATTGCCCGTAATACGATGCCTCGTGTAACCTTATTTATCGGGAACTTTGGATGCTCCCATGAACTACTAAAAATATCCTCTGCAAACAAATCACTAAATACAAACATAAAATAACAAATAACATTAAAGTCTCAGAAAGTCATTGCGTTATTTATTTTCTATTAAATAGTATATTATCCTTTTTTCACCTTTTCTATTATAGATTATAGATTTTCATTATTATTTATAGTGTTAGATGTATTTTTATTATAAATGTATTTTTATTATAGATGTATTTTTATTATAGATGTATTTTTATATTTATAGTGTTAAGTGTATTTTTAGAATTATATTCTCCTTTTTATTATTTATAGTGTTAAATGCATTTTTTTTTCATCGTGAATGTAACATTTAATTTTTTATATCATAACTTGTGAGTTACTAAGTGTTTGAGATAAGATAACCCAAGATTTTAACAAAATAAATATATGTCTTGGATTCAATTCTCATCTAGGACCAAAAAAGAGAGATTCTAAGTTGAGCCATGGGGTTTTTCACCTATGTTGCGTTTTCTCCTGGGGTTAATCTCAAATCCGGTATTGATGAGGGGCGAACTGATGTATGAGCTTTCCTTCGGGGCGTGCCAAACTAGTGCCCGAAGGTTTCGTACTTGAGTTATGTAACATTCCAATCAAGGGCGGACAAATATATAATTGAGGGATAGCCTCCGCTACCCCTGAACTTGTTACGGGTAGTGCAAAAAAATTTTACGGTTTTATGTAAAAAGAAAGTTTCGGTTTTACGTTACCCCTAAAAAATGTACGTTACCCCTAAAAAAATTTTAAACTCAACAGTTCATAAAAAGTTTTAAATTTTATTAATAAAAGTATAATAATTATATAAAAAACAATACATTTAATATACCCATTACCCAACCCAATATAATAATAAGCTCAAAAATAAAAATTATATATATACTAATTATTTATATGTTTTATAAGTTGTATTATGTGTTTTATGGGATGTACCCACTTTTTTTAGTCTTTAACCTTTTTATATTTACTCAATACTTTTACATCTTTTATAATTTAGCCTCAATATTTTTTTTTACTTTCAACTTTGATCATCTATACTTTTCAAATTTTACAAATTTTCTGTTATACGTTTCGTTCTAAATTTTACGAGTTAACACGGCGCAACGTGCATTTTCCCAATTTAACGATTACGTCATAACGTGCTTTTCCTAAATCAATTTACTTATTGTTTTATTTTTTGCTTACGTGAGTGTATGTTTCAATATTTTTACGTCTTCTTTTCATTCGATTTATTTGTTTTTCGTTTTATGGTTTCTTCGTTGTTGGTGGTCACTAGCAGTGGTGTGCCGTTCATATTACTTGGCATGATTTTACGTCTTCCGTTGCAATGCGTGTGAGTTTAATACTAGTATATAACATAACAAAACAATATCTTTTTTTTCAATGGTCGTATAGATTTTATTTATTCTTTTATGCAAAAAAAGGAAAAAGAAGAAAGAAAATAAAATAACTGATGTTTTCGTTTTTTCTTGTTTAAAAACCTTGATAATTTGAATCGAAACCTTAGGAATGTTGTTAGAATGATGAGAGTATGACTCATATTCGAACTTCTATAAAAATTTATTAAAACTCAATTTAAAAGTAAATGATAATAAAATAAAAATAGATGATATAAAGAGTGTATGGATCTGCTATGAATGCTCTTATATGGTTATTTGTTTACCACAAATATTTTTTGTTTAATTTAGTGATTCTAGTTATTGTTTAAACTTGAAATTTAAAGAACATGATTCATTTTGTTGTGAAAAGAAAGCATCAAAAGATGAAAACACGTACGAAACATTATATAATGTAAGTTTTTTTTACAATGCAATTTAATTACGTCTATTCCGACCCGATCCGTTCGACTCAATCGAACAACCCAAAATTTTATATGTTATTTCATTAGAAGCTAATTATTAAAAAGTAGTGACCTCGTAGGAAATAATTCCTGGTTTTGTCACTGCATGTACGGTAAAGAAATTTACCTTGCCCCTGAAATTGTCTTCTAGATCCGCCACTTATTTCAATTAGATGTTTAGTATAGAATGATTTTTAAAATAAGCAAAACGCAAGTGTATATAAGCAAATTATAATTGTCCATTCAGAATTTATGTAACATTAATTAGAGTAAATTACCATTTGCATCCTTGAGGTTTGGTGATTTTGACCATTTGTATCCCTACAGTTTAAAAATCCTCATATGCACCCTAACGTTTCATTTTTGTTCCCATTTGAATCCAAAACACTAACACCGTTAACTTATTCTGTTAACTTTTTATAAAATGACAAAAATGCCCACCTCTCTAATCCTCTCAATCTCCACCTCTCTAATCCTCTCAAATCTCCACCTCTC
Organism: Flaveria linearis; assembly: GCA_024085815.1. NCBI lineage: Eukaryota > Viridiplantae > Streptophyta > Magnoliopsida > Asterales > Asteraceae > Flaveria > Flaveria linearis. The sequence goes on from CM044009.1 coordinate 68,288,843, forward strand.
TAATCCTCTCAAATCCTCGTAAAATCATCGCCGGAGAGTACTGCAATTGACGATTATCACAACCGCTGTGAATCGCATGGCCTTGAGGATGAGATATCAGCTCCTGAATCGACTTCACGATGGATTTGATGAAGCCGATGACGGAGGAGGTGTCGCCGTCGTCGTCAGAGTCAACGGAGGAGATGACTCGGTCGACTCAGAGGAGGAGCGAGCCGGCTTGGGGTACAAGTGAGTTGAACCGGCGGTTTACGACTCGGCATCGGATTAGGGTTTTGGTGTCGGAGATATGGTTGAAGATTGTGAGGATGATTCGGTCGACTCGGAGGAGGAGCGAGCCGGCTTGGGGTACGAGTGAGTTGAACCGGCGGTTTACGACTCGGCATCGGATTAGGGTTTTGGTGTCGGAGATGTGGTTGAAGATTGTGAGGATGATGGGGTCCGGCAGCTGATCTAAGTCGTCGGAGATATTTTCCGGCGACGGTTCCGGTGATGAGAGTGAGTTTATTGACCGGAGAGAGTGAGTTGGGTCGACGGTGAGCATTGGTGAAGCGTTGATTTGACCGTTGACTTTTTTAGAATAGTAAGAGGGATATATTTATTGTGAGTCGGTGGCGACGACAGAGATAGGGTGGTGGAGGTATCGGTGGTGGCTGTGGCGGTGGTGGTGGTGGTTCTTCTGGCGGGTCTGTGAGCCTAGGGAGGCCAGAGATGGTGGTGGCGTCGGAGGAGGAGGAAGTGGAGGTGGCGGTGGTTATTGACTCCAGAGAGAAAGAAAGGGGGAATTGGGTTAGGGGTTTTAATTTTAAGGGCATTTTAGAATTTTAACAAGAGAGTTAACTGAATAATTTAACCGTGTTAGTGTTTTGGATTCAAATGGGAACAAAAATGAAACGTTAGGGGGTATATGAGGATTTTTAAACTGTAGGGATGCAAATGGTCAAAATCACCAAAACTCAAGAATGCAAATGATAATTTACTCTATTAATTATAAAAGAAAAAAAACTAAACATGGAGGATGACACCTACCGCCCTTAGAGTTCGCTTGATTATATATTTACATGTCATTTTTCTAAACATGTTTTAAAATCTGTCATTTTTATTATCATTTCATTATTTATATATATATATATAGTTACTTTAATTTAAATAATAATATTAGATTCAAATGATACTAACTTTATCAAGAAATCATGATTCACACAAAACACGAGTCATCTTCACAAATCAATTACATCGCATACACAGAAACACACAAACACATCACTTTCTTGATTCGTGAAGGAAAACACACATGATGAATCCCAAAATTATGATACACAAAATGGTGATGAATACTCTAATCATAGCGAAAACCATTAAGTAGATTTTATGAGGGTTTAAATTGAGATATAGGGGGTGTTTGTTTTTGTGAGAAGCACTTTTTGAGCACTTTTGTCTGCGCGCAGACCACGCGCAGACCTTGTCCTCCGCAGATTGTTTGTTTTTAGAAGACATTTCATTAAAAACATCTTCCTGATGTCTGCGTGGAGAAGACTTGGAACCCTCACTTCTCACCTCTTCTAACATCTTCTTGACTTAACACCCCCAAACCCTGCATTCTATCTTCCATCCTCCCATCTCAACTCCCAAACCTCTCACCACCAACTCCCCACCACCGCTTGAAGTTGACCGAGGGCCGCCTCCTGCACCACTCGTTCCCCCTGCGCCACCGCCTCCTCCGCCGCTCGTTCCCCCTGGGTCGCCGCCTCCTCCGCCGGCCGACCCTCCCTTGAACCTGCTCCATCCTTGAACCTCCTACCTCACTTGAACCTCCTCCATCCTTGAAGGTTTTTTTTTAAATTTTGTTTAATTTATGGTTTATGAAGTATGTTTTTTGTGATTTGGTTTAAGTTTTTAGTTGATTTGTCGTTTATATAGACATGATTTGTGATTTGGTTAGATTGATTTGTTATTTAGTTTATGGTTTTGTTTGATTGGTGATATTAGATGGTATGATTTATGATTAGGTTAGGGTTTTGTTTGATTTATGATATTTAGATGATATGATTTGTGATTTGGTTTATGGTTTAGTGATTTGGTTTGTATTGGTTTGATTTGTAGTTTTTGTAGTATGATTTGTGATATTAGTAGTATGATTTTTTATTTTAGTTTTATTGATTAGTGATTTTAGTTTGTATGGTTAGTGATTTGGTTTATGGTTAGTGATTTGGTTTATGGTTAGTGATTTGATTTAGTATTAGGTTTGATTTATGTTTTTGTAGTATGATTTCTGATATTAGTAGTATGATTTTTTATTTTAGTTTGTATGATTAGTGATTTTAGTTTGTATGGTTAGTTTGTGACTTTTTTGTTGGAACATATATTGTCATATATAGTGTGTTCGTCGCTTGACGAATAGTATACGCTTAATGTATTACACCTGATATGTTGTAAACACATGAAACTGGTCATTCGTAGGAGCATATGCGAATGAGACTCAGTCGTACGACTGAGCCATGCTAATGGACCAGTCGTGCGACTGAGAGATGCGATTGGGGCATTCGTAAGACTGAACCATAAGAATGGTCCATGTGACATCCGTCACTTCAAGGTTTGTCATCTAACGTGAAATCTCGTTAACTGTTCTTAGAGCGTTCATTTTTCATCTTCACAGACTATTTGTGAGGTCACCATACTTGTTTAGTTTTCTCTGACGTTCGTGATACCTTTATTCGCGACCTTACCATCCAAAACGCTCACGAATATCGCAACCGACACCACTAATTATATTATGTCAAGTAATATAAACCTCGTCATAAACACCATTAAACACATCCTTATAATTAATATAACGCGTGTGTTTACGTCGTTTTCAACGGAAGCAAGTTCAGGGACTCGGGAGCAAAGTACAGGGACTACACCTGACAAATTGCCAAACTTGGCTGGGTATAAATACCCTTTTCCCAGCCATTTCCCCACTATTTGTTCTTCTTCCTCTTCGCCTCCATCTCCATTTCTCTCTCAATCTTGCGCCAAAATCGTCCATTTTCGTCTCGTTTTCACCGTCAAGACTTCGACTACAGCTGAGTCTACACGCTTCTTACAGGTAGACGACCTCGGTCGTCCTATTTCTTGCGTTTACTTCTGCGTTTCTAGGGTTTTCGGGTGCTCGGTTCATCCGAGCACATGAGGTCGTGTGGGCTTGTGTGTTGTGTTCCAGTGGGTGAATCATGCCTAGATAAGTTAGGAAATGAGTCGTGGAAGTTCTAGTTGGGTAAAACTCGTGATCGGGCAATCGAAGGCCGCCCTGCAACTTCCTGCAGTCGCGACCCCCGTCGGCGCGAATAGGGTTGTCGCGCGACTGGGGGCATGCGACTGGGTGTGTGCGTGCGACTTGTGTCTGTGCGATTAGGTAAGTCGCGCGGTTGTGTCGCGCGGCTGTCGGTGGGTGCGAATGATTGTGTGTCGCGCGACCGAGTGGGGCGACTGGAGTTGTCGCGCGACAGAGTCATGCGAATGTGAACTGTGTGCGACTGTGTGTGAATCGCACGATCGGAGGCCTGTCGCGCGAAAGAAGGTCCAATCGCGCGAATGAACCTGATTCGCGCGAGGGGACGTTGAGTCGCGTAACTGGCTGTTGGGTCGTGCGACTGGTGATGCATGGTACGATTGAAAGCTTAGTCGCACGAATGAAGGTTCAATCGTACGAAAGTAGCTAATTCGTACGACTGAAGGTCCACTCGTGCGAATGGAGTGACAGTCGTGCGTCGGGTCTTGTTGTGTGAATAGAGTCATTGTGTGGAGTTTTCCTGTGTATTGTGTGTGACGCGCATATGTGTGGTTTTCCCCTTTTTGAGTGCCTTGTGTGATGAGATAACATCAAAAATAATGTCACTGCTCGAATGTCATAGCCATGACGGCTATCTTTAAATGCTTGGACCTACATAAGGCCTGAGGTGTGTGTGACTGCTTGTGTGTACTATCCACGACCGAACCGAAACTGCCCGCACCTATCGAACATCACATTATGCGTTATGATCATTACTAATGCTTATCAGTAACTGTCAATAGGTGTTTGACGGTTCCTAGCATCTTATTCCAGGAAACCATACATCAATCGTGCTTATCATCTGTTCTGTGAGTTTCGTGGCCCCTTTTTACGCTTATATAACTTATAAACATTTTCGAACTTGGGGGAAGAGAACGCTCGCTTACTTAACATATTTTCAAGCATCTTTCTTAGTGGAAATCTGCTGTAACTCTATGGTTAACTCATCTTGCTTACTTGTTGAATGTTGACACATTGATGTTAAGGTCAATCAGATGCCAAGTAGCTGGTTTAGGCATCGTTCTAGGTATATCGTGGATGTGGTGGGAACGCTGCGGGGAACCCTATATATAAGCATCACCGGTATACTAAGAATGCGCTTAAACTGGGTTACGGGATGATCTGATTGACTAAGGCATAAAATGTTGAATGTGATTCTATGCTAAGTTGCTACTACGTGCTATTACTTGATGCTAAGTGTTATGTGATGTCACCTGTAAATGCTACTTGTTTGGTGATACTATTTGGCTGTGTGGGACTTCTGTGTGGGACTTCTGTGTGGGACTTCTGTGTGGATCTCTCAGTACAACCATTAATCCCGGTATTGGGACCTAAGGACTGGTTTGGTTGTAACCTATACGTATGCGCTATGTGGATCCTGCTACGTCATGTGAAACTCATGGAATGCTTATTACTTGTTGGATGCCTTTAACCTTGGATGCTCTCGGCTGTGTGGTTCTTCTGTGTGGTTCCTCTGTGTGTTTCCTCTAAGCCGATCATCCATTACAACCATTAATCCCGGTAACTGGGACCTACGGATTGGTTTGGTTGTAACCTAAACGTATGCGCTGTGTGGACCCTGCTACGTCACCTTGAACTTATTATGCTATGGAAAACCTTTTTGTATAACCCTTAATCCCGGTATTAGGACCTAAGGATTGGTTTAGTTATAAACTATACGTATGCGCTGTGTGGATCTTGCTACGTCTTTATAAACTATATTCTTTTTTGAGAAAACCTTTCTTACAGCCATCAATTCCCGTGTGGAACCGATGACTAGGTTTGGCTGTATCTATTTATAAATGGTAAACCGCCTGCACATAAGTGTAGTCGTGGTAACTTTTATTAAACTTACTTACTATTTTCATCTTAACATCTTTTATTACTTAAAACCTGCGAAGCTCACCAACAATTATGTTGACCGTTTTTGAGCGTTTCTTTTCAGGTGATCAAGGTAATTGAAGTTCTAGGAGCACTGCCTTTTAGAGGAGACCCTAGGACATATTTTGGAGAACTAAGCATTTGTAAACATTAATCTTTGGAACATCTTGGTTGCTCGAACTTGTACATTGTACACTTGTTCCCGAGTTATGGGAATTTACAATGCAAGTTGTTATCAATGAATATGTGATCATTTTATGTTATGTTTATGGCTATGCTGTCGTGAACATTGATTATACACGACACAAGTCTCCAATTGTGTTCGGGTATCGTCATGACACGCTTGTCATCATATTATTATTGCTACTCTATCCACACCACGTGTTATGACGATCCCGTCTGGCTCGCATTCCCGTGTTTCCGCTATCAGCGGGGGTGTGACAGACTGGTATCAGAGATTGTACCATACGCACGGTCCAGTCATACTATTGAACCATACGCATGGTCCAGTCGTACGATTGAACCATACGCATGGTCCAATCGCACGAATGGGCCCAGTCGCATCTAATATGGGCCGAAGCCTATATATATACCAGTTTCATTATGTAGAAACCTATGCCCGGCGCCCAGGTACTGCCGGTTGAGAGGGGAGATCATGCTCGATCTCCCCTTACCAAAAGTCATGATTTTTCTGTTTAACGAGCTTGTAATCATTCGGTTTTATCAATGAAATCATTCGATTATTGTTTGTACTATTGTTTGTCTTTTGGTTTATCACCTTCCGTCAAGAACACGCTCGGATGTTCACCGATCCAGTGACTTCATAATTGGTATCAGAGCCGGTTACTGCTGGAATTATCTAACAATCATTCTAGCAACTCGAGCTCTTGATTTCTGGATCGAATTCTTGTTCTTTGACGTAAAACCCACTTCGTGTTCTTCTTGTTTTGCTTAAATCTCGTTGCATGTGTTAGTTGTTTGTCAAACTCGAACCCGGAATCTTCTTCAGATCATAAAAACGAATCCAGTGATACAATTTTTGTGTTGTGTCTCGTCCAAATCATCGGATTAGGGTTTTTCAGCCTTGTGGCAGCTGCAGATCTGGTTTTCTGTGTTCAGACCCGTTCATGCGATTGGGCCATGCATCTGGGCCTCATTCGCATGACTGAACCATTCGTATGGTCCATTCGTACGACTGAACCATTTGTATGTCCATTCGTACGAATGAACCTTCATTCGCACGACTGACCCTTTCGTGTATTTCATTCGCACGACTGACCCATTCGGAGTATCCATTCGCACGAATCACCCATTCGCATGTATTTCTTCATTCGTCTGTTCCAATCGCACGAATGAGCTGTGTACCAGAACAAAAAAGAGTCTGGAACAGCTTCTTGCACTAATTTTTCCCTAAACCATTTTTATCAGTCGGGAAGCCTTCTGAAAAAGTTTGGTAAAATAATTTTTTTTGGGAAAATTATCGGGTCATTTTTCGGTTCATGTTCGGGTCAATAGTGAAGATTTTCCTAGAGAGTCTATGCAAGAGTTGAGGATGAGCAAAGTACATTCATCCTGAGGTTCTTATGTCAAACAAGTTCGATAGATACCCCATTATTTGTTGGACTTCCAGAATAGGTGAATGTTGTTAAACACGAAAGAGAGAAGAGAAGATGTCAGCTGTCGGTGCTGATTTTGTGGGGTAGTCAGGAGCATCTGACTATTTATGGGCCAATCAAGTTATATTTATCCGCACAGAGAGGATTCTCATTCTTAGCGGGAATCCATGTATAGAGAGATTGAAGACGCAATCAGAAAGTGATGATATGAGTAGGTTTCTGATGATGAATCTACATGCATGCTGATTTGTTTGATATTGTCAGCTGTGGATTGGAACCTTCAACCTTTTGCCCAATACACCGTATGAAGACGCTAGGAGAGCACAATGTTTATATATTGGGATATGCTGAATGTGAGGGGGAATTTCTATAGTTGTTAATGTTAACTCAGGTTAGACTATGTGAAGATTGAAGCAATGGAAAACTGTTCATGTCATTATCTGGAAAAATCAGTCATATGGGGAATCTTGCTGCTATGATGGTGTTCTGGAAAGTAAACGAAATCTATTGTGCCTAAATTCATTTTCAGGGTTATTGTAGTAACCTGACGGATCGGCAACGTTGGCTAATATGGTTGTTCGTTTGATTCTATTGGAAAACAAAGCAAATATTGACTGAAGATTGTAAGAGGTGTTATCTACTATTCGCAAGCAACGTCCAAGGGGGAAATTTGTTGGAACATATATTGTCATATATAGTGTGTCCATCGCTTGACGAATAGTCTAAGCTTAATGTATTACACCTGATATGTTGTAAACACATGAAACTGGGTCATTCGCAGGAGCATATGCGAATGAGACTTAGTCGTACGACTGAGACATGCTAATCGACCAGTCGTGCGACTGAGAGATGCGATTGGGGCATTCGTAAGACTGAACCATAAGAATGGTCCAGTCGTACGATTGAACCATACGCATGGTCCAGTCGTACGATTGTACCATACGCATGGTCCAGTCGTACGATTGAACCATACGCATGGTCCAGTCGTACGATTGAACCATACGCATGGTCCAATCGCACGAATGGGCCCAGTCACATCTAATATGGGCCGAAGCCTATATATACCAGTTTCATTGTGTAGAAACCTAAGGGTTTTGATAGTGTGCCCGGCGCCCAGGTACTGCCGGTTGAGAGGGGAGATCATGCTCGATCTCCCCTTGCCAAAAGTCGTGATTTTTTTGTTTAACGAGCTTGTAAGCATTTGGTTTTATCAATGAAATCATTCGATTATTGTTCGTACTATTGTTTGTCTTTTGGTTTATCACCTTCCGTCAAGAACACGCTCGGATGTTCACCGATCCAGTGACTTCACATTTTTATTTAAGGTTTTGTTTGATTTGTGATTTGTTGTTTGTTGATTAATAGAGATGGGAGAGAAACAACAATGGTCGATTGAGCATCAGATCAGGAATATATGACTCAGTTACGAGATGAAATTGTTGAGCAGTTAATGCAGAATATCGAATAAACGATTTAAATAAAATGTATTTGTATGGTTTTATGAATATTATTGCAGTTTGTATGACTTTTATTTATATTTTAATGTATTTGTATGACTTTATTTATATTTGAATGTTAAAGTACTTTTTAAAGTTTAAAAAATAGGTTTACTTTAAATACAGAATATTTTAGCAGTCTGCAGATGTTAAAAAATCAAACAGTCTTTTTCTTGCAGACTGCAGACGTTTGGTCCACCTCTTCTGCTGCAGATGTTCGCAGATGTGGTCTGCAGACTGCAGACGTTTTCCTGCAGAAAAAACAAATAACACTTTAGTGGTGACAACAAATGTTAGGAGTTCGTGATCATTGTAGGTGCGATAAAGCAATAGATTTGGTTCGTATAGATATACTGGAAATCAGCACGGGTTTTTGTTGGTGTTTGTGATGTTATTTAAGGGTGATGTTAGATGATGGTTAGCTTATATCGAATATGATGTGGCGTTATCAAAGGGTGATCATTGTTGTTTTTGGATGACGAAACATGGTTTTTACTGGTGTAGGGTTACCACCCTAATTATAATACAAATTATTCTAAACAGATTAAATCTCAAAACTAAGGTTTACGCGAAACAAACAGAGTTAAACACGAGGGAAGAACCCCATCGTGGCTCGAGTAGACACACTTTCAGCCACGACTCACAAACCAATACCTAAAGCAGTCTCTTGCCCAAGCTTAAGCCACGAATCATTTGCAGAAAGGCTATCAATGCACCATGTTGATACGTGAGATAAGGAAAGATGACCACAAGCTAACAAGGATTACCCTTAGCCTGCTGCTGACATTAGGGAAGGAACCAAGTACGACTCACGGTTTGTTAATGGTATGATTGTTCAAATGTTTTCCATATTTTTTGGTTGTTAATACATGGATTTTGTTTGGTACGAATAGTTTAGCAAACAAATTTGTCTAGGGAGTAGTTAGAACAAATTAAATAATTAAAATTCAAAACTAAGTTTATATAAGAAAGATTCAAATTTTAGTATTATAAAATCAAAACAAAAATAGAAGTCATTCAGATTGTATTTAGAATTTTGAGTCTATTGCCCAAGAAACGTATTCATGTAAATTTTCTAGATCGATGATAATTGTAATTTCTGTTTGATAAACAGTTTCTTGATCTTTTAGTTTTGATGATAGCTATGTTAACATTGGTCTTGTACATTTTTCACCGTGATACCCTTTCATCGAACGCTGAGAACATGTTACCGTCACCATGAGATAGACAAGTGACAAGAAATTCCCTTTCATCGGATGTTGTAGACAAGTGACGAAAGGTCAGGATGATTCAAGCCTTTCTTAGGTTAGCTTGTTGAATAGTTGTTTTATGGCTTCGGACATTGATGTTAGTAATAGGAATTATCTATCACACAACTTGTATTTTGCTGGGACAGAGCATTCATCCCAAAATAGTGAAAAGAAATTCCTCTATGCCCTTATTTAGACCTTTTAGTCGTGTAAAAATCCCAGAATGTGTCAACGTGTTTAGGAATTAAGCCGCTCATATCAAAGGTCACTGATGATGATGCCAAATCAAACTATTTGTAACTGATTATTGATCTCGTGATACAAATTACTTCATACAACTTTTATATATATTTCTCTTAGTCGCTTACATATACATGTGCATGTTATGATCTACAGTAAAACCCAATATTCATAATGTTGTGTGTTAGTTAAACAATACAAACTTTATGAAACTTTTTACATAGCATTATAACAATAGTGATAAGCAACTTATGAACTTTAGTTTTTATTAAGCAATACTTATATTTCTAGTGTCTACTCTCGTATTGGGCTTGGTTTGGCGGGCTCCGGCCCATCCTATGATGGATTATTTCCTTTTATGAAAGAGAAGTTAATCCTTATTTTTTAAGTAGCTATTTTTTATAATTATTATTTGCACGTATTGTTTTAGAAATCGCTAGACACTAATCAGACGTTATGGTACCGACTATGGATTAATCTTGATTAATCGGATTGGAATTTTGTGTATGATTTAGAAATGTATATGTTTATAACATTAATTTTATACTTATTTATATATTAATTTACAAGTTTGGGGGATAAATTGTAAATTGGTGAATATTGGAGGGGGTTAAACGTCAAAATAACAAAACTTTATTAAATCACTTAAAACAAACATCGTTCCAACTCCTCGTTCTAGTCCTCCTTCCAGTCACCGGCGTCGATGTTTGTTGACGGAATCGCAAATCTGGCGCCGTTGTGGCTAACCAGTCACCGAAATAGGCAAATCCAGTTGTTCTTGTAGTAGGAACACCGCCCTTAGGACAATTTGGTCCGACTTTGACCAATTAGAGCCTAGTACCTCCAATTTTGGTGAAATCGAAGCAGCCAAACTTCGATTAGCGATTAATCGTCGAATTATCGAAGGTTAGTCGCGATTTTACAACACTGTGTTACAAGCATATGTTATGCTTAATGCATCTAATATACATATAACCATTAGAGGAAGCTAACTAGACTTCAACCTTGGAAAACCATTTTAATGGATTTTTTCATGGTGTTTACAATCTTCTTTTAACCTCAAAGTGTGAAAGATGACCCACACACTCTTTAGGACGGATCAGAACATGTAAAGCTTCTCCATCACACTACTCCATGGTGCTTGCACACACTATATATTTTTATACATGCATATATATATATATATATATATAGAGAGAGAGAGAGAGGAGAGAGAGAGAGAGGAGAGAGAGAGAGATAGAAAGGTTATGATACAAAGTGTTTTTTTCGTGCAAAGCGTACGAAGTTATCACGCAAGAATGAGTGTTACGGTTGAAATTATAATGTAGGTGTAAGAATTAATCACGCAGATATGCAATTATCACGCAAAGGTGAAATTATTATGCAAGAAGTTATTCTTGCATGATAATTCCATCTCCGCGTGATAATTCCACGCGAATGCAATTCATCTTGCGTAATTATTACTTTGTTATTGCGTGATTATTATTATTCTTGCGCGATAATTACACCCAAAACTTCGTACGCTTCGCACGAAAAAGACACTTTGTATAGTAACCGCCCCTATATATGTGTGTGTGTGTGTATGTAGATGATGATTACGAACTTGAGATGAAGATGATGATTCAAGATGAAGTGAACTCGAGATGAAGATAATTATGATCTGGGAGATGAAGATAATGGTTCGAGATGAAGATGATTATAAAATATAGACGAAGATGATTATGAACTTGATGAACAATATAAAGATGATGATGAACAATGAAAAGATCGGTCCAAAAAAGAACATCTTCTTCATCAATCTTTGGTTTCATAGAAAGAGAACATCTTCCTCTTTGACATTCTTGCTTTTTTTCATTTTTACAATCGTATATTTTTATAGTAATTTGAGTTGCATATATGTACACCATCTCCTCTTTATTTTTGTTCAAAGACACACATATTAAGTTACATATACGTAACACTTAAATATGATGTTAGCTATTATTTCATAAAAGCAAATAGAAGAGCTAGTGTTTCATTTATATTTGATTTTTTTTCTTCATCTTCATCATCCTCGAGGCTATACATCTATTCATTGTAATTTTCTTTAGATTCCATTGTACTTTATAGTGTACTTTATACATAATCATGTCAATATATGGGTCAATCTCGAGTTTAATAAAATGTTTTGCACTTGTTATATGTGTTATATGAAAATGGAAATGGTTGTATATATAGTATAAATTATCAATATGAATTAGTAAGTTAGAAGATTTAAAATTCGACTTGTTGGTTAATTTAAAGCTTGATGGGTTACATATACGTAACATAGTGTTTCATAAGTGTGTAACATAGTGTTACATATACGTAACACGATGTAATATTAAACATGACTATTGTTTAACGTGATTACATATATGTAACTTAACTGGTGTTCGTTTGTTTTTTTTCTTACTGCATTTATATCTAGTTCTTCTAGTATATAAAAATTAGTATGATTTAGTGTTTAAATTATTCTAATATGTTGGTAAATAAGAGAGAGTTAGAAAATTTTGGTTTAAATTGAGAGAGAGAGGGGAGAGAGAGTAAGTGATTTTAGGGATTTAATTAACTAAATGGAAGTTTTCATATAATTTATAAACATGTTTTTTCTTATTATACCCTTATGAGCTTATAATTAAATCCTTTAAACACCATTTATTTACAATCTTACCATTGTATGATTTCAACCATAGATTACATAAATCAATTGTGGACAAATAGTTTTCTTGGTTTTCTTGTAAAAAAATAGTTTTTTTAAGAACCCTCCTATATATATATAAATATATATATATAAATATATATATATATATAGGAGGTTTAAATAATAAATAATATTTACCTAAGAAGTGTAAGAAGAAATGAGGTGATGACATATGGCAAAACTAAAAAATAGGGTTAAAGGGTATTTTGGTCAATTAACCATTTAATCTGATTCTTTTTCTCCTTTTAAAAATGTAGCATATTTTTTTACACACTCTATTCACCCACAAATCCTATGAACAATTAACCTCAAAATACAACCAAAGATTAAATGTCTCTTGTTGTCTTAAACTCCATAATTATATACAACAACTAATCGGTGATTAGAAGAGTTAACTTGAGCGGTGGGCGTTAATCGGTAGTGTTTTAAAACAATGATTCGGTAGTCAATGATAGCGGTAATTGGTGGTAATGAATAATAACGGTGTATGACATCAATGATCAATAATACTTGAATGTCATTCGTTTTATCACACTTAGTTGTCAAGTTGATTGTTCAAGCACAAAACAACACATAGATTGTTGTTCTAATGCAAAACAACACAAAACGTGTTATATTAACGCAAAATAGTGAACATTAAAATAGCAAAGAAAGTGTTGTTTCTATGTTGCTTGATATTTTGACATAATACACCATAGAAACAACACATATGACCTTGTTATTTTAACGTAAAATAACATAGAACATGTTACGCAAAAACTTACAAAACTATGCTATTTGACAAAAACAGCATAAAACTATGCTGTTTGACGCAAAACAACACAAAACTACAATGTTTTTATAAAATACAGCATATTTTATGCTGTTTTGATGAAATACAACACAAACCTGTGATGTTTGACGTAAAACAGCACAAAGGTGCGCTGTTTGACGTAAAACAGCACAAAGCTGCGCTGTTTGACGTAAAACAGCACAAAGCTGCGCTGTTTGACGTAAAACAGCACAAAGCTGCGCTGTTTGACGTAAAACAGCACAAAGCTGCGCTGTTTGACGTAAAACAGCACAAAGCTGCGCTGTTTGACGTAAAACAGCACAAGCTGCGCTGTTTGACGTAAAACAGCACAAAGCTGCGCTGGTTGACGTAAAACAGCACAAAGCTGCGCTGTTTGACGTAAAACAGCACAAAGCTGCGCTGCTTGACGTAAAACAGCACAAAGCTGCGCTGCTTGACGTAAAACAGCACAAAGATGCGCTGCTTGACGTAAAACAGCACAAAGCTGCGCTGCTTGACGTAAAACAGCACAAAGCTGCGCTGCTTGACGTAAAACAGCACAAAGCTGCGCTGCACAAAGCTGCGCTGCTTGACGTAAAACAGCATAAAACTGTGTTGTTTTTATGAAATACATCTTAGTTTTATGTTGTTTTATGAATACATCAAAATTTTGTGCTATTTATGAATGACAACACAAAAACGTTAAACTGCAGTACAATTTTACATAATTTGTTTTTTTAAAATATAGCAATACTGCACTTAATTTTAAAAGGAAAAAATACTTGATTTTATGGTGTAATTTGTTTTAAAAATGATCTAGCATGAAAAAGTTATAAACGTTTAAAAAAACTGCGGAAAACTTAAAAAAGTCAACAAAAGTGGTTAAATACTCAAAATACCCTTCCACCTTTTTATTTGCAACATTATCATCTTAGACATTGATTAATAAATAGAAGTCTAAGATCATTTCTTAGTTTTCTTAGACAAAATATATTCTTTATTAGAACCTCTCTCGCTATATATATACGCACTCATATATTTCTATATAGAATTCACAATCTGATTTGGTCTCACAAGTTGCATTGTAAATTTGATTGGATTTTAATTTGGTGTACAAATTTTCAACCAAACCGAATAAATTATCAATCCATAAACCAAACAACCAACACTCTTAATCGGATGAGATTACATCATCGCATGTCTCGCTAGCCTTTTTATTTCTCATACATAGTTTCTCAAAATTAAAAAAGAAAAAAACCTAGCTAAAACTATTAACTTCATTATTGGCACTTTAACAGTAATAAAACCTTCTATACATATCAATTGTGAAGTGCATTTTTGTAAATGTATCATTTATAAGGTTATTGTATCATAGTTTAGTAATATTGATGATTATCGCTATATATATGGTGTAAGTTCAACCACCTTATAAATGCACGATTAGGAAAAAGGATTACTATTGAAAAAATGTATCAACTATGAAATTTCTTGAAAAATAAATCATGATTAGATATAAATCTATATACTACATCAAATAAAAATTGCTAAGGCTAGGAAATAAATGATGAAAATAACTCTTTCATTAATAATCACATATGAATAAGGATACATCAATATCATTATTCTTGCTAACACTTAATCCCTTGATTCGATTTTCTTCTCCACCATTGTTAAAGAAATGATTAAATTTAATGATCCTATCTTTAGCTTTACAACTTCTTATAGATTTATATTAGTATAACTGCAAAAAGATACGATTAGTATAGATAGATTTAAAATCTTATAAAACCTTCCAACTTTTTTCGAAAACTAACCTTTTAACAAATCCGTAGGTCCATATCTTTTTTAATTATATTTTCTAATTCTATAGTTATTATTACTACTTAATTAATTATTAATAATAATAACATAAGCATGATACCTAAAACACAAAGATCTCATTTTCACAACCCCACATGGTCCGAACATGCATTTGCTTGGCTGGACGGCCAGCCGGGCCGGGCCGGACCGGACGTCAACAACATATAAACTTCACTTTTATCTCCATCTATCATCATCATGATTATTATTATTAAAATTATTATTATTATACAGCGCCTGCACCTCTAGTTAAAAACCCCTAACCCTAGTTAACCAACACCAATACCATTAGCTGTACCCCAGTTACCAACAATAAAATATCCAATTTTCAAATCTCACATCTGTCAAACCTCTTCTCAACCGTCAGATCTCCCCCACACCAACAAATCTCACCCCTCCATTTAAATTTCAAATCATACATCTTCGAGCCCTTTAAAAAACTCACACACACAACAGCAACAACAGCATATCTTCATTCTTCAATCTTCAGTCTTCACACTCTCTCCATCAAAACCCTAATCTGCAACTCCAATTATCCTCTCATCTCCGGCGAAGATGCGTGAGATTCTTCACATTCAAGGTGGTCAATGCGGAAACCAGATCGGAGCTAAGTTCTGGGAGGTGGTTTGTGCGGAACATGGGATTGATGTCACCGGAAAGTACACCGGAGACTCTGAGTTGCAGCTTGAGAGGATTAATGTGTATTACAATGAGGCTAGTGGTGGGAGGTTTGTGCCTCGTGCGGTGCTGATGGATCTGGAGCCGGGGACGATGGATAGTCTCAGATCTGGTGCGTATGGGCAGATCTTCAGGCCGGATAACTTCGTGTTTGGGCAGTCTGGTGCGGGGAATAATTGGGCCAAGGGGCATTATACTGAAGGCGCTGAGTTGATTGACTCGGTGTTGGATGTTGTTAGGAAGGAAGCGGAGAATTGTGATTGTCTGCAAGGTATGTGTTGTCGTGTTGTTGATTGATTAGTGTTGAGTTTGTTTGTTGTTTGATTTGTGGTTCGATATGGTTTGGAGATTCTAGATCTGATGCTTTGTAGTCTGGATCTGTGACTTCGTTAATCATTTCGTGTATTGGTTAGAAGTCCTGTGTGTTTTGTTTGTAAATTGATTGTTATTTTGTCTATTAGATTTGTTTATGCAGTGAATTTATCATTTCGTGAACAGTGATTCTAATTATCGGATGTTGATAGTGATGATCAACTGTTATATGCTTGAAAATCGCAGTTAAGGAGTGTGGTTATGTATGTTGGTTATAATTTTCTGGTTTATGATTGGTCAATGCAAAATTTAATGAATAGCAATCCTCTTATGCTGAGAAGGACAATTGTTATATAGTATTTGATCATTGAGTTTACTCAAAATTGTGTTTATCATGTCATCGTCTTTTATCTCAATCAAATAACAATGTTATGGTTGTATGTTCAACAGTATTAAGTCTATTTTATTTGAGGCTGCTATATTTATATATGATTTTGTGTTGAACAAGTTTTGATCCATTCGATGTTCGGGTATAAAGATGTTAATGGTGTTTAATTTGCAGGTTTCCAGGTTTGCCATTCTCTAGGAGGTGGGACAGGATCTGGTATGGGTACCCTTTTGATTTCCAAAATCAGGGAAGAGTATCCCGACCGAATGATGATGACCTTCTCTGTGTTCCCATCACCAAAGGTTTCCGACACCGTTGTTGAGCCTTACAACGCCACCTTATCGGTCCACCAACTCGTGGAAAATGCTGATGAGTGTATGGTTCTTGATAACGAAGCATTATATGATATTTGCTTCAGAACCCTCAAACTCACTACCCCAAGCTGTAAGTAACCTTGATCCCAATCTCCAGTCATATCTTAATGATGTATGTTTAACAAAAATGCAATTCTTGTTACAGTTGGTGATCTCAACCACTTGATTTCTGCAACAATGTCGGGAGTGACTTGCTGTTTACGGTTCCCTGGTCAACTCAACTCTGACTTACGAAAACTGGCTGTGAATCTCATCCCATTCCCGCGTCTCCATTTCTTCATGGTTGGTTTCGCCCCTCTAACCTCCCGTGGCTCCCAACAATACCGAGCCTTAACCGTCCCTGAACTCACCCAACAAATGTGGGACGCCAAGAACATGATGTGTGCTGCAGACCCACGTCACGGTCGTTACCTAACCGCATCCGCCATCTACCGTGGCAAAATGAGCACCAAGGAAGTTGATGAACAAATGCTCAATGTTCAAAACAAGAACTCGTCCTACTTTGTTGAATGGATCCCTAACAACGTGAAGTCAACTGTTTGTGACATCCCACCAACGGGTTTGAAAATGGCGTCAACTTTCATTGGGAACTCGACTTCCATCCAAGAGATGTTTAGGCGTGTGAGCGAGCAGTTTACCGCTATGTTTAGGAGGAAAGCTTTCTTGCATTGGTACACAGGTGAAGGTATGGATGAAATGGAGTTCACTGAGGCTGAGAGCAACATGAATGATTTGGTTTCTGAGTATCAGCAGTATCAAGATGCAACTGCTGATGAAGAGGGTGAGTATGAGGAGGAAGAGGAGTATGATGAGGCTTGAGGAACAATGGGATATTGAAGGGTAAAACAGGAAATTGGGATTTTTGATTACAATCTGTGGTTGTAATCTGCCATTGTCATTTTATCCAAATATTGTAGGAAAGTAATGTTTTTCATTTGTCAACCTTTATCAAACATGCTCTTAAGTTTTTTTCATGCCTGGTTTCAAAGTGTATGTTGTTTCTAGGAAACTTTTATTGAATTTGCGTTTTTATATTGATGGTTAGTTACAACTTTTACATGAATGGGTTTCTATGACGACCATGGGGCTGACACTTTAGTTTTGTGAAGTTCATGTCAATCAAAAGCTTGAAGTTATTGAGGCGTAGATGTTGTTTAAACAAGTTGTCAGTGTAAAATAGTGAGTTAGCAACCGCTGAACTGTTGCTAGGTAGACTAAGGATAATATATGCAAGTGCCAGACCAAAAGTGGTATGATTAGTTGAATTGTGAACATTAATCTCTCGGGTTCGTTAAATATGTGAAGAAAATCATAGGGATAGGAATTCACCATCGACAACATTTGCAAGATGAATCCACAATCAAGGTATACAACTGCAGCTATTAATGTTAGAACTTTTAGTGATCACCATTAATCTCTTGTTCTACCTCTACTGCAATCAAAGGTTTATGATCTTGTAGTCTAGAGACATTGCTGATTGTACTTTACCAAAAGCGAACGCTTTGATCTGTTCTTACCCAAGCACTATAAGTGGAGTTGAGATGAGTTCTTCCATAGGTTCAAATCCTTACAAGTGCAGGACTATGTTATGTTTTGGAATGAAAAAATCGCTGTTCAAACGAACAAAACCAAAATCTCCAATTTCACTTGCTAAGGCATAACTAGAATTTTTTCTCCAGCGCGTTGCAGCCGAAATGGTACAAATGCATCACATTTAAACTGGTCTAATCTAATGATATATTTGAGGTATAAAATTTGGAGTACATGTCAATGAAATACATGATATTTGTTAGAACTCTATTAAAGTTGTACCACATCAACTTTCTTTATCTATGGATTCACAACAGGACCTAATTTGAAATAGAAATAAATTATGTTAGTAAATTATATTGAAGTGTCAGTTGTGTAGAAAAAATAATAAAATGCACGAATGAATAAAGTTTATAATATAATCAAAGTAAGAGTGTAGTAGCATATATGATAGTTGGAAAAAATTGTTGACACTTGATAGACAATCAAAGCAAGTGTCGTTTTGTTACAGATGTAAATTTGTGTGTATAAGTTAGTTTCTTACGGGAAAAAGTTTTGTTTATACTATATTGATATTAGGCTTGATGCTTTGAATACAATTAGGAGATTTGTCATGAAGCTTGGATTTCTCCTAAAAAATCAGTAGATGATGTTTTTTGTTATGTTGTCTTGCTTCTTTTTTTGTGGTATAGCCAGGACCTTTAATACAAACACATCACATTTAAATTGGTCTACTCTAATGATATATTTGTGGTATAATTTGTAGTACACGTCAATGATGCTTTTATACAGTGAAATGATGCTACATCATTCAAAGTTCCGTATTTTCTTGCAAAGTGGTATTTTATTATGGCAAAGTGGATCAAATGATGCTCTTTTGCCAATTCTTATAGATGCAGTATGTGATACAACAGCCATATAAGTTCTTGAGAGAACCTAGTTGGCTACGATGTAACATGATTGAATTTTGATAATGGAGTCAAAGTAACTTTCCTCCTTCAAGTCGACAATTGCCTCAATATAAAATCAAGTATATTTGGTATATTTTGCATCTAATATATCTTACATGAATGTCTACTAATAAATAACATAAATCTGATTTCTTGGTGCGTGTCTTATAATTTTTGATAACTCTTACTTCAAGTGGTTCAGAACTTTCGCCTGCTTTGATATCAGAAATCCTTTTTGAAGACATTATATCTTTATATCTTTGTTTATCCTAAGAAGAACATAATGAAAACGTTATATATAAATATGCATATTTTTGAATGGTGAAGGATAAAACAATATTAGACTAAAAAATAATAGATAAAATAACCATTAGAACAAAAAACTTTTTGATAGTAAAGGATATATATTTTTGAACGGTGAAGAATAAAACAACATCAGACTAAAAAACAACAAATTAAATAAGCATTAGAACAAAAGACTTTTTGATGGCAAAGGTGCTTAAGGGGTTAGTTGTATCTAAAATTACAAATAATACAAATGAATTCTTAAAAAAGTTAAACCAAATGGTAAGTTTGATGAATTTTAGGTCTAAAAATAACATTTGAAATTCAGATAGCACCTAAGTTTGATGAATAATAAACCCAATAATAACATTTGAAATTTACAGATATGAATGAACATGAATAATAAACCCAACAATAACATTTGAAATTCATAGATATGAATGAACATTTTGTTAACAAAATAACATACCTCCTCACTGGTTGAAATCTAATACACAGAATAAATGAAATCAAAGTGAGAAATGTAAGAGAATAACATACTTAATACATGAAATCACAGATATGAATGAACATTTTGTTAACAAAATAACATATATCTTCACCGGTTGAAATCTAATACACAGAATAAATGAAATCAAAGTGAGAAATGAAAGATAATAACATACCTAATACACGAAATTAAACCAAATGGTAAGTTTGATGAATTTTAGGTCTAAAAATAACATTTGAAATTCAGATAGCACCTAAGTTTGATGAATAATAAACCCAACAATAACATTTGAAATTTACAGATATGAATGAACATGAATAATAAACCCAACAATAACATTTGAAATTCATAGATATGAATGAACATTTTGTTAACAAAATAACATACCTTCTCACTGGTTGAAATCTAATACACAGAATAAATGAAATCAAAGTGAGAAATGTAAGAGAATAACATACTTAATACATGAAATCACAGATATGAATGAACATTTTGTTAACAAAATAACATATATCTTCACCGGTTGAAATCTAATACACAGAATAAATGACATCAAAGTGAGAAATGAAAGATAATAACATACCTAATACACGAAATTAAGAGAATATGAGGCGGCCGTCGTGACGAAGTGAAGATGGTGATGGTGGTAATGACCATTCTTCACGAAGACATCTCCAGATAGAGACGTTGTTAAGCCGATGGTTATTAACGGAGGGGAGACGGAGCGCAGAGACGGGGATGGTAACAGAGGAGAGACAGTTTTTCAATTATATTTATATTGAAAAAATAGTAGTTGAACTAGGCAATAGGCATTTTAGTCATAAGGTTATCATAAAATCATCTTCTGACTACAACTAAAAGGTAATAATCACATTAAAACAAAACTCAATTTTTATGTATATAAAAACTGATGAGTTCTTATGACCGTGAGTCAATTTTACCTTGTTAGACCCTCCATTAGTTGCACCCTTGAGAACAATATCTTTGTGGCGGACGTATGTTCAGAGCCCATGGTGAAACAAACAGAGCAAGTTTTCATGTGTTAATAATATATATGACTTCTTCTAATAGCTTCTAATCCTTAAATATGTACATTGATATGAATCCAGCATTTGCAATCATATCTTCTATGTTTATAATGCATGATAGTTTAAGGTTCAAGAAGACAACATGTTTTTGTTGGTGGATAAGACCTCTTATTTATAAGCTGGGCCAAAATCTTAACGACCTTTGTCTGGGTTTAGGCTTGTTAGAAATGGGCTCATTTGAAATGGGCCTAATATGTTGGGCCTAATATGTTGGGCCTTAGCATTTGCAATATTATCGACTACATTTTGCTAACTTTTAGATGTTTCCTTCATTTTTTATGCAGATTCTGCGAAACTTTAGTGTCACAATATGACAGATCTCACATGAAACACTTGACTAAAATCCATGACTTATTAACAAGACAACCTGAAAATGAATATTATAAACCAAAAAATCAGGTGTTGTTCTTAACAAGATTGGAAGATTGTTTTCATCCTTTGAATAACTTGAAAGGACAACAAATAAAGGGCGTATCTGGTGCTGCAAAGAGCTCCCGCGTTCGCAGGGTCCAGGGAGGGTCCGTCCCATTTAAGAGAAGATGTACGCGGTCTTTCCCCCACATTTTGTGGGGAGGCCGTTTCCACGGATCGAACCTGAGACCTTTGGTCTCTTAGGAACAGCTTCAACCGCTGCAAATATATCTATACACATAAAAGAATGTGTAGATGTGTATACAGAATCACGTTTAAATTATAAAACCTTAGTTTTCATTTTTTATATTCAAAATTTGATATCCGTTAAAATTAAAACATAAATCTTTTTCCAGATTATAAAAACAAACGGTTATGGGTCAACTTGGTAAGTTAGCTACATGTGTTTGTGGGTTAGACTTGAGCCCAACAACATTTAGGGTAAACCACACCAACGTTTGAGTTAGTTCATGCCGTATAAGAAATTTCCGTAGAATTCTGTTTAAAACCAACTTGTTTAAGGACTAGCTATAAGTTATATTAGAGTTACTTTGAAACTATTGAATAAATGATTAATTAGACGTCAGACAAGCTAGCAAAGTAGGAAAAAAACTGAGAAAGTGAGAAGTAAGTATTTATTTAGATTAATCCCTTCTACTTTAGATGTGTTGCATGTGACATGAAGGTCACGAGTTTGAGTCGTAAAAACAACTTATTACTGTAATGTAGAATAAATATGTGCATGTAAGATCCAAGGTGGGTTGACTCCTTTGATCCAACCCATGTGAAAGTCTTATGTATTGAGTTTGTTCACTCCGGTTGTGTTGATGGTCATGTTGACTGTTGAGGGAAGTGAAATGTCGGCCTTTTACATATGAACTCTAGTGTGTTTCGTGTTGGGCGCCATTATGACAGGTGTGATGTATATATCTAATTTCTTGTTTTTAATTTGTTTTCATTTTTATTTTTCTACCCCTTTTGAACCTACAGGCAAAATATCATAATTTTAAACCATCAAATTCTATGCATTTGATCTAAAAATATTTATAAATGAATGAATATTGAACTATAAAATGTCTATAATGTAATTAGGCAATACTAACAGTTCTTAGGAAATACCCTTAAAATTCCCATTTCACATGCTCTAATTATCCCATGACACCCGTCCAAGTTCAACCTCTTTCTAGGAATAATTTCCCAGACATATAACAGTGATATTCAATTATATTAAACCTTTGATGTGACAACAACTTGCAACACTCTAACATTCAAGGGGCAATACGGTGCTAAATGTTAGAGACTTTGAGTCTATTTTAAAAAGGTCTCAGGTTAAAAACCGGCTTTCACTATTTCTTCCATTTACCGCTTTATAGATTAGCTATCCAAGCAAGCTGTTTAACCTAATCTCGTTGGTTAAAAGTGTATTATTTGTGGGTTATCTTGAGTTTCTGTTTTCACATGTTCACATAAAAAAACTTGTAGCACACTCAGTTTAGATAGTTTTTTATTTAAATCGTTTAATAATGGTGAGAAACCCAAGTGTTATATATTTTATATATCATAAAATATAGAATAACAGAAAATGTGGGTGTTAGGGCAGCAATTGTGTTGAATTGTAAACAAATTGACAAGTGATAAACAAACTAAAATGTTTGAGGTTTTTTTTTTATTATCATTGGAATATATGCTCACTCTCTTTCCCTTTCACGTTATGTTTTGAAAAGGGCCACGGAGGTAATTGTTTATTGCAAACTACATAAACGCTACATATAGCTATGATATTGACATAAAGAAGCCCAATAATAAAGAGTCCATGCTTAGGTGAGATGCTTTTGACTTTTGAGGTCAAACATCTTGCTTCTATAATTTAAATTATTATGATTTATCATGTTTTAGCACCAAGTTCTCTCTATCTACACTTATTTGTTATAAAGATTAGTCCTTCTCAATGTTTGTACAAAAAGTCAAAGAACTCATATCGAATTTTAAATCAAACGCTAGTCCATTTGACCCCACAAGTCAAAGTTAGGAGAATAGTTTCTTTTCAAAGGTTTTAGCGTTTCAGTTTGGTGGGTTGAAAAAGGCGATTGTTAACTTGATGACCGCTAGTTACCCTTGTTGGCTTCTTTTAACATGAAATATATACTGTTAATTTTTGTCTTTTGTCATCAAGAACTATTAATAAATAAGTATGAACTAAGTTGCTATACATAAGTTGTCATCAATACTAACACCAAATTCTAGAAATTGCATAATTCCTGCCAATCATATAGTTTCTACTGATGCATAAACCTCATTGTTACTAATAGTCGGGTTTTAGCTCACCAAGACATTATCCCTTAGACCCTTTAGGGTGTGTTGGTCTATTTGAACCCTTGCCATGCTATGCTAACCACCATTATCGTAGAACCTAGAAATTTAGTCTTGAACAAACGTCCAATTCACACCTTAGGACTCGTAAAAAGCTATTAAATTTCTTCATTGTTTTACACAAGTCATTATTACCTAAATTGCTTATGACCAAACATGTTACACACCTACTACCTCTTCCACCATTAATCTTCTTCCTCCTTCACTTTACGATATTCTTCCCTAGTTCCCTCACGTCGCTCCACTTCTTCTTTATCTCCTCTTCCCATATCCAACAACTATTTTCGTTCTTAGACGTATCACCTCCGCCCCTAATCTACATCACCGCTCACTCGAATTTGCGCTCCATGTCTGTTTCTTTCTCCCCCAACTTTGTAATCTACTTCTTTTTTTCTTTTAATTATTTTGAGCATCGCCGAGGGAGCTCAGGTCTTAAACGAGCTAAATCCAAGCTCACATTTCAGTTCAATAGAGTATTGAAACCGCGCCTAAGTGGACCCCTTATACGTCAACAGTAACAGAACATGATAATTTTCATCTGGCCGGTAGGGGTGTTCAAAGTCGGGTATCCGGATTTTCGGATATCCGAAATTTTCGGATAGTGATTATTACTATCCGAATCCGTATCCGAATTTTCGGATTTCGGATATCCGAAAATTCGGATACGGATTCGGATAGTATCTAAATATCCGAAAGAAAACACCTAATTTGCATTTCATTCATTTCAATATTAAGTTACTTATCAAAAGTCCTAATACCAATAAACTTAAAGTACCAATACATCCAAATAACATAGTGTTTAAGTTAAATACAAAAACTCAAAGTACAAATACATTCAACCTAAAACATCTTAAAACATACAAAAACCAAATCACCATTCATTCTTCATATCCGAGTATCCGACTAGTCCACTTTTTTGCATCATCACCATTCACCACAAGTCCACAACCTATAAGTCAACAACTCAAAAACAATTAGATAAATGAGAATCGTATTTTTTTAAATATTCCAAACAATAATTTTAAAAATAAACATATTTATAAAAAAAGGTAAACAATACAAGAACATATTTCAAGATCTTATAATTAAACATATTTCAAACCTTAAAAACTTTCTTCAATCGTCTCATCAATGATTATCGTTGGTTGTTCCATAGCTAAGTCCTTCAAATATATGATATACAAGAAGAACATATTAAAAATACAAACATAAAATATAAGTACAATTTGAGTTAAAATAATAATTTTACACTAACCTTCTTTCATATTTTCAATTTCAAGTAAAGTATCATCAATCATAATTCTTCTATTGGTAGCACGTAGTCAATCTTGTGCACATACCAACGCTTCAACCATTTTTGATGTTAGGGACGTTCGAAAAGAATCAAGCACTCGTCCACCGGTGCTAAAAGCGGACTCCGAAACAACCGTGGAAACTGGAATGGCAAGAATATCTCGAGCCATTTTAGCAAGAATAGGATATCGACATTGATTAAGCTTCCACCATTGTAAAATGTCAAAATGTGGGTCCTTAGGTTCCCGCTCTTCACCAAGATATTTGTCTAATTCAGTTTTACTCGAAGACAATTCGAAACTTCCCATGGCCATTTCAAATCTCTTGGCCATGATTTCTTCAATGTCCATTGGTTGGTCACCACCACATACCTCATTAGTTGATGCTGATATTGATGTCTCAAAGGCATTCTCCTTTCGAGGCATGGATTTTTTATAAACCTCGAACAAAGTACGCAAGTTTAAGTCAAGGCTTAACTTGATACTCTCATCTACAAACTTTTCTTGAACAATAAAATCAATATATTGCCATTTCCATCGAGGGTCAAGAACCTTGGCACTGAACAAAAAATGATTAAGCTTATTAACATCCCCCCAATACTTTTGATATTTCTTTTTCATCTCAAATGCCATTTTACTAACTGAACTGTCATTATTTCTTGTAAAACCATCAATCACCGTACCAATCCCAAATATCTCATTCACATACTGTTGGTACACATGTCTCTAGTTCTAGTTTTAGCGAGCTTAAATGTAATAGACTTTCATTTTGTTACACATATGTAATGTTTGATCAATGTAATGAAATACTATTTGATTGATTGTGTATTAGTTGTTTAATGTTTATATTTATATTATTGGATGTTACACTCTTATACGAACATGTTATATAGGTTTACAGTGGTTAGACATAATTCTGAACTGTTAAAGGTTCAGGAATGTGTTTAACTAAGTATCCTGATTCAGTCGCACGATTAGAGCATGTGAATGGGCCAATCGCACGACTGAACCAGGTGATTGAGTCAATCGCACGATTGAGTCATAAGATTGACTCAATCGTACGAATGAACCAATCACACGACTCAGTCGCACGACTGAGCCATATGCATGGCTCAGTCGTACGAATGAAAGCTGTAACCTATAAATACCACTTAATTCGTGGAAAAACGTAACACTTCGAGAATTCACAACCCTAGCCGTCCAAGTTCGTCCAGATCGTCCCTTCCAAGTTCATAGATCATTTCTGATCATTCCTAGTCTATTCTTAATGTATTCTAATCGTTAGGTTTGATCGGATAACGGTTTCCCTAATTGGATCGCCAATCAAATAGAATTCCGTGCTATTTGATTCGGTTACACGTTGAATCAGTTAGTACTCCGTACGTACACGGTCCTAACAAGTGGTATCAGAGCTTTGGCTCTTGATTCTTCGTGGATTCAATCATTTTTGTGAAAAAGTAAACTGCATAAAAATCCAGTTTTTACGTGTGCATGCTTTCAAAATTGAGTATTTTTCGAGTTGCAGCCGTCTAGGGTATTCAAAATTGTGTTTTAGGTCGAATTGTGTGAAAAAGGTTGAAAAATTTCGAAGTCAGCAGTCTCAGTCGCACGACTGACTCAATCGCACGACTGAACTCCAATCGCCCAATTCAATCGCACGATTGGACCATTCGCACGTTCAATCGCACGATTGTCCCAGTCGTTCTGTTCATTCGTACAACTGTCCTAATCGCCTGCCCAGTCGTACGACTAAGCTCAATCGCACATTTGAGTTTCAGTCGTCCTCTCCCAGTCGCATACACAGTTTGACTTTCAAGTTTTATACTAATTCATTATGGACTCAGAAAACTATGCATTCTCAGCAGGGAAGGACTCCAGGATCCAGAACCTATTGCTATTGGAAAATGAGATAGGGAACCATAATAAACCACCTAATCTTTTATCTCTTGATGAATTTCCTCAATGGAAGCAACGGTTTGAGATTCATCTTAATGGAGTGGATACAAATCTCTGGAATGCTATTGAGACTGGCTACAATATGCCAGTTGGAGCTGATGGTATACCCCTTACTTTGAGTGGATTAAGTGATGCACAAAAGCTTGCCTATAATGCAGAGAAGAAAGCCTATGCTATGTTGACACAGTCAATTCCTAAAGATATCTTCCATCAGTATTCTGATCATAAGCAGAGAAAAAAGTTATGGAATGCTCTTGAGAAATGGTATGAAGGGAGCACAACACTGAAGTCTTAAAGGCCAAAGCATTAAAGAAGGAATTTGATAATTTTTCTGCTATCGGGAACGAGAATTTGGATGATATTATAGACCGCTTCTATTATTTGATGAGTGAACTTCACACTCATGGTGTTACAACGTCTAAGGAAGAAAAAGTGGCTAGTTTGGCTGATGGGCTACCAGAGAAGTGGGATTTATTTATTTCCACTTTAAGATATAATTCAGTGCTGGAGAATTTAGACATCAATGATTTCATCCTGAAACTGAGAGAAGAAGAGGTGAGACACAAGTACAAGGCCAAGAAGGGATCATACACTCAGGATCCGTCTCTCTACAACGTGACTCCTACTGCAAAATCTTCCAGTGCCCCTCTGCAGACTGCTTTTGTATCTAATACATCTGTAGTTGGTCAAAGTTCATCGTCTGGTGGTGAATCAAATGTTTCATCAGGGGTTCAACACAGTACTACAGAAGCAAAATCGACGAAGTTAGTGACAGAAAATCTGGGTAATGTAACTGTGGAAGTGGCTAAGGAGCACATGGACTTACTTGCTGCTGTAGTTCATTCTTATGATGGATTAGTAGCAGGAAAGATTGGTAACTGCCACTTGGCTGATGAAGACTATGAGCAGGTGGATGAAAATGAATTGGAAAGAATGAACATCATGTGGGCTCTCGCGAGTGCTGTGCGACGAGCAAAGAAGTTTGTTAAGAAGACGAGACAGAATCTGGTGGCTACTAAAGTCAAAGGTCACCTGTTTCAACTGCGGGGAGAAAGGACACTTCAAGCGAGAGTGTGTTAAACCGAAGAAGACTGGCAATGGGAACCCGTTCTCGTCCTTCAACAAACAGGATAAAGATAAAAAGACAGCTTCAACAAGCAATGATTCAAAGGAATTGGTTGCTCAAGGTGATGAAGGACATGACTGGTCCTTCCAATTCTTATCTGATGGTGAGGCTAACATTGCATCTGTTGAAGATCTGAACGAAGACTCAGCGAGTGAGGGGGAGAACTCAGTTGAGATTGATACTGCTGATGTGGATGAGACTTTGGCTGCTGTGGATCAACTCTTGGAGGATGAACTAAATGCAGAATCTGAAGCATAACAGGAACCTCAAACTGCTTTCATGGCTGGCTCGTCTACATCTGCACAGGTAGAATCAAAAGATGATCTTTTTGTTAAACATGCTTATGTTGAATGTGATAAATTTAGGGAAAGCATTGATCTGAAATTTTCTAGGTTATTAGATCATAATGATAGCTTAGTAAGTGACTTAAAATTGTGCACTGAGGCAAATAGAGTGTTAAAACAAAATGAGAGCAGCTATAAAGAAAAAAATGAAGCATTAAAGAAACAACTAAAAGAAATTGAGGTTGTCGCGTTTAACCAAGAAAATGACATAAAGTTTTATTTAAAGACAATTGAGGAAACTAAAAAGGACAGAGCTGTTTTACAAGTTGAAAATGAATCTTTAAAGCAAAAACTCCACAGTCTAGCTAGTTCGTCTCATATTTTGAAAAACTTGGTTTTGGAACGCAACAACGGGGAAGGGCTGGGTTATAAGGTTGTGCCTCCACCACATGAGAACCTTTTGAACACCATACAACGACCAGTTAATAATAATCCCATAAAGGACCATGTGATGACTACTCCTCTGGTTAGTGACCCGGATACTGCAGTTAAACCTGCTCCTCCCGTTGCTAATCAGAAGTCATCAACCTCAGGCACAAAAGATTAGACTGATAGGATGGAAGAGGAAGTTAATGTCACTCTTGGTTTGGGTTCTAAATCTGTTGATACACAACCTAAGACTTTAAAATCCACTCAATCTAAACAAATTAAGTAAGATCAAAATCATCCAAAAAGACAAATCCACAATAACGTTAAACAAGTAAAATTTGTCAAGGAAGGTGAAAATCAAAGGATTGAGACCAAAAAGTCCTTACCTGAAGTTTACTCCCCACCCCACAAGAGATCTTCTAGTCCAGTTGAAAGGAGATCATGCTATACTTGTGGACAACGAGGACACATTTCTTCAAACTGTCCTCGGTATCAGATACCTAAAATTAAAATTGAACTAGACAATGAAGTTAAACTAGTTTCAAAACAGAGGTCTAAGACTCCTATTAGGTCTAAAACACCTGCTAGGTCTTATACCTCTCCTCAACACCAAAGACAACACAGACAAGTCACTAGCAAGTCTGTGATGCCTGAGGTGAAACCTGTCTTTGAAACTAAACCTAAGGTTCAAACGGTAAATCAGTCATCGATTTACCACAAACAATCCTTTCACAAGGATGGTTTGTGGAAAGCCAAAATATCTGAAGTGTCTGAAAGCAGTGATAAGTTGAAGGTTGAAATCCCACCAACTGATAAAGGACAGTGGGTTGAGTTTGTGATGCGTGATGCCTCTGGGAAACCCAAGCCAGTCAAGGCTTGGGTCCCCCTCCTTAACTATTAATTTTCTATAATGTGCAGGTTGTCCGCTATAGAGCTTCTACCAACACATGGATTGTAGATAGCGGGGCATCCAGGCACATGACGGGAAATCAGTCTTTCCTTTTCAATGTCAAACAAATTAAAGGGGGACACGTTTCTTTTGCTGGAAACAAAGGAGGCTACATTACCGCACAAGGAGAAGTAGGTAATGCAAAGGTAAGATTTGATAAAGTGAATTTTGTTCAACAATTGGAAAACAATTTGCTTTCAGTGTCTCAGATATGTGAAAAGGGCTTCAAAGTGATGTTTGACAATCGGAAGTGTTACATTCTAAAGAAAGAGATGGAGATTCCAGAGGAGCAGGTATTAATGTCAGCATCTAGGTATAATGACCTGTATGTTTTAGATATGTCAAATGCTTCTACTACTGAGTCTACTGTTTAGTGCTTTTTGTCTAAAGCAACAGAGAAGGAGTCTATCTCATGGCACAGAAGAATGGGACATATAAATCACAGGAAGATGAATCATCTGATTCATAACAACTTAGTTGATGGAGTTACTGTAAAGAACTTCAAACTTCCTGATTTTTATGTCTCATGCAAGAAGGGAAAGCAGACCAGGAAGTCTCACAAGACCAAGCATGTCAACTCTATCGAGATGCCCCTGGAGTTATTGCATATGGATCTATTCGGTCCTGTCAGCATGAAGAGTATCGCCGGAGACTGGTACTGCTTTGTAGTCACAGATGACTACTCACGTTTCTCCTGGGTGATGTTTCTGAAAGCTAAGTCAGAAACTTTTGAGTCGTTCAAGGTTCTAGTCATAACACTGGAGTCCCTCTACAAGCAGTGGATGGATGCTTTCTGCAAGGAAAAAGGAATTGTTTATCAGTTCACCTCTGCATACACGCCACAGATGAATGGTGTTGCTAAATGGAAGAATAGGAGCTTGATTGAGACTGCTAGGACTATGTTGGCAGATTCAAAGCTGCCAGTACAGTTCTGGAATGAAGCTATTACCAATGCTTGCTATACACTTAATTGTGTGTTAGTAGTCAAGCGGCATGGGAAGACTTGCTATGAGTTGCTTCAGAAGCGCAAACCGAACCTAGAGTATCTAGAAACATTCGGAGCTCCATGTACGTTGCTGAAGAAAACTCAGGAGGGCAAGTTTTGCGAGAAAGCTGATCAAGGGATATTTCTAGGATATAGCATACCAAACAAAAGGGTTTATAACAACTCAACTGGTCAGGTAGAAGTGTGGTGCAACGTAGATGTACAAAGATACACCACCCCCCTTGCTGGTAAAGGTCCATTATCATTCTTCGATTACGATGGCTTTTTCAAATCCTTCAACCTCCCTCAGCTTGATTCAGATGACGAGATTGCTGCCCAGATGATGTACGACGTCTTAAATACACCGAATCTGGATTTCAGCAATATGAAACCATCCAGTGGTGCTTCGGGATCTTCAACACCCGCTCAGGACGAGAATGATGAGTCATCCGATGATGAAGAATCAACTGAAACAAGAATTGAGCATAATGTTAATCAAGAAGAGAGCTCCTCCGCTGCTGAACAAGCATCGGGAAATCCGGATACTAAACCTATTGTCACAAATCTTGATACTGAAGTTGTTGTTCCTACAACACCTGTGACTAGGATCAGTGTGAATCATCCCCCCGACTCTATCATTAGGGATCTTCAATCCGGTGTGCAGACAAGAAATCAACTGTACTCTGCTGACTATGCTGCAGTCATGGAAAAGGGATATGTCAATGACGGGGCTTTCTCATGTTTTGTTTCTCAAATTGAGCCTAAGTACGTCACTGATGCCCTAAAGGATGAGGCCTGGGTCAACGCTATGCAAGAGGAGCTGCTACGGTTCAAGAAGCTGGGAGTGTGGACACTCGTTGACAGGCCCAAAGGAGTGAAAGTGATTGGTACCAAATGGGTACTGAAGTGCAAGAAGGACGACCAAGGTGTTGTTATCAGAAACAATGCACGGTTGGTTGTTCAAGGATTCAGACAAGTCGAGGGAATCGACTACAATGAAGTGTTTGCACCAGTGGCACGAATAGAAGCGATTCGGATATTTCTGGCCTACGCATCCTACATGAAGATCAAAGTTTATCAGCTGGATGTTAAGAGTGCATTCCTTCATGGGGAAATCCATGAAGAAGTCTACGTTAGTCAACCTGTGAAGCTGAATATGTTGCTGCTGCAAGTTGCTGTTCTCAGATCATCTGGATCCAACAGCAAATGCGAGACTACGGTTTGTAATTTTCTCAAACGCCTATCTTTGTTGATAATTCTGCTGCCATAGCTGTTACTAAAAATCCTGTTCAACACCCTAAAACAAAACACATCGGCATAAAGTATCATTTCATACGCTATTGCTATGAAAAACAATTAATTGATGTGATTAAAATAAACACGGATTTTCAACGCGCCGACCTTTACACCAAACCTTTTGACAAACCCAGATTTCTATATCTGTTAGAGGTTAACGGTGTGAAAAAGAAAAGTAACATAATTTCAGAAGACACAGATGTCTAGTCCGACACGTGTTTAGTTTTTGTTATTTCTATTTTATTTCTTTTACTTTCCTTGTCTTATAAAAATTCAAGAACACAAAAAGATTTATAGTTTTAGAATTTTAGGGGGAGATTAGGTTATGTTCAGTATTTATTTACTCAAAAAGAAGGGGAGGAGAGCAGATAAGCTAAAAGGCAAAAACAACAAAACTAAGAAAGTGATTTAGCAAATTGGAAAGTGATTTAGCAAATTGGAAAGTGATAGTACACAGGCGTTAAGTTACTTGGAACACCAAAAAGATTTTCAATTTTTCAACGAAAATTATTAGTCAGAGAATTCTAAGTCTAACAGATTGGGAAAATAATAGTACGCTTGTTTGTAACTGTAATTATACGGAGAAAGTATATCTAGGGAGGTGCTAGTTCATCATACGATGTGTCGGTAATTTAACACAATAGACTAGTAGACATCATTGGTGAACTCAATGTAAACTAATTTGTTCAACTGACTGTGGGTTCCCATCTTATCACTGGTTAACACAATCAATTATTTCCAATAAAGAATGACGAGCAAATAAACGCCACTAAAAGTGTGCGGATGACCACAAAAAGAGCAAAGCACGAAAAAATGGAAATAAACGCAATCAAGCTGATAACCTATGTTGTTGGTGCGTTATGTGCAAAAGAAAAAGTTAAAGATGCTCTAACAAGAAGATAGGTTGTGTGCCTCTCTGCTGTGCGATGGTACTGACCTGAGGATAAGCATAACCTAGATATTCTAGAATTCATTGTTGTTTGCCGCCTCTCTGCTGTGCGATGGCACTGACCTGAGGCTTGGCTTCTCTTTGAAAGATCTATGAATAGTCTCTTCTTGTCAACATACCCGTAGACCGCTCGAAAGTCCTCTAAGGAATGTTGATTACCATATAAGCTTGGGATCCACAAATGTAGGTTGAAATAATATAACCTAATACATCACCAATGTGTATCAAAAGTCTGTGTATGGATTTAAGTGGACAAGTATACTGACAATCATCGTGGCTACACCGCCTGATGTTCAAAATCAATATGTGTTACATAACAGATCAAGCATGATTCCCAGTTAGAACGGAGAAGTCTCTGATGAACGAGAAACTGTGATATGTAAATATGTTAGTCTCAATTTGAATACATATATAAAAGTTCCAAGTAATTTGGTCTATGCCTGTCTGATTCCATATGAATCTGTCTTGGAAATGATGTTAATGCTAATAGGCTTTTCTACCCAACCCTATCAAAAATCACAAAAATATGTTTATTTTGTATTTAGTTTACTTTTCAAGTCATTCGTAGAATGTGTCAGTTTCGGACTAGGCTATGTTACTCATCTCTGTGAATATCACAAAATGATTTTAACGTTTATCTTAAATCAAATTGTTTCTGAAAAGATAAATAGATCACGTCTGAGGTGATCGGGTGGATAAATGGATCACGACTGAGGTGATCGGGTGGATAAATGGATCACATCTGAGGTGATCAACAGGTTGTAATCTAAAATTGATCATGTCTGAGATGATCAACTGCTCATAATGTTTTATCTACTGATAAATGGAACTAAGTGTCGAACGATAAAATGGTCAAAATGTCACAAGCATGGCCCATTCGCATGACTGGACCATAAGTATGGACCAGTCGTACGATTGGATCATACGAATGAGGCCAGTCGTACTATTGGATCATACGAATGATTCCAAATCGTACGAGTGAACCATGCGAATGAGCCCAATCGCACGATTGGAGGTGACCGATTATGACAGACGTCTGAATGAACCTCAATCGTACGATTGGAGGTGAACGATTGGGTGAATCGCACGACTGAGGCTCAGTCGCACGACTCACTCATGCGACTAGGCTCAGTCGCACGACTGGAGGTTGCCCTAGTATAAATACAAGGTGAATCGGCCTCAGTCGCTCCACTCACCCAAATCGCCCTTTATTCGTACGACCTAAAGAACCTCTGCCAAAATTTCGTTCGATTCACATTTACCATATATCCTTGCGTTCTGTCATTCCATATTGTTTATACAGGTAATAATCGAGGTGGTTCATCAATAAAACCAAACATTGGCATCAAGAATCACTCAAATCTTGACCTAACAGTAACTGAGGACTAAAACAGACAAATAAACCATCTAAACTGAGTTACAAGATCAAACTAAACTTAAAAGATGCTTAATTGGACTATTCTGAGGAATAATGAGCCTAATCACAATGTTTAACATCAAGTATAGCTCAAAAACATGAATTTGAATGTTCAAACAGTCGAATAGGCAACTGGACACACTGATGAACTTCAATCGTACGACTGAGTTGTCCGATTGACTCAATCGTACGATTGAGATGGACGAATGGCACAGTCGCACGACTGAACCATGCGTATGAGCTCAGTCGTACGACTGAGGTAAACGCATGAGAAGATATGCGACAAAGTCCAATCACTTGACTCAGTCGTACGAATGAACTCAATCGTACGACTAGATCTCAGTCGCACAGTTCAATCGCACAACTAGATCTCAGTCGTTTTGTTCAGTCGCACGACTAAACCATTTTTCAAGTTCAGTAACCGAAATTGGTTATCTTAGACAAGTACTAATGTTTATATGTTTAATGTCTCAGATGGCTAGTCGGTGGCCTATGAGCACCAAGTACAATATATGTGCTCATCTAGATCTGACTTCTCGCAACGCTGCGAACTTTTCTGGGATGATCAGTTTTCTACGTCGCTCGAGGATCTTCCGAGCGATCTCAGCGCAGTGTACACCATACAGATCGATTCAGCAGGCGTTTTGGGAAAACGCTGTTGTAGATAGGTCCATGGAGCCTCACACGATTAGGAGCTCTATCTTTGGACAAGATATTGAGCTAACTGAGGAGGATTTACGAGCCGTTCTTGAGTTTAGGGACGATGCTAACTGTCCAACGAGACTACGTCCCCTTACTATCCGTGGCTGCTTTATGAGGGCAAAGTACTCGGGGTACATCAACACAAGTATGCTTAACAAGAGCAACTTGTGCCCCCAGTTCAAGTACCTCGCCCATGTTCTTCTGCGTTGTATAGCCTCGAGGAAGGGAGGGTTTGATGAGTTGTCTGATCAGATGCAGAATGCATTTGCTGCATTGGTGCTGAACTTCCCGTTCAGCTTCTCCAGGATGATCTTCACTTACTTGGTGGAGAACATCGAGGCCAAGGGAAAGGAGAGCTTCTGCATATACCTGAGGTTTATCCAGATGATCATTAATCAGAAGCTCCCCCAGCTGCTGAAGGAGAGAGAGGATGCGGTCATCCTGGAGGTCATTGACGACACTACATTGGAGAGAATGAAGGTCTACCGTGGTAAGCAGGTTAAGCTCCCGGTGAGGAGAGTGTTTGGGCATCTAGCCCGGGAGGACTACGTGGCGTCGGTAAGACGTAAGTGGCGCCACGACGACAGTGACTCCGATGTGGAGCACATAGTCCTCCCTGGTGATGATTCTGATGATGATGACGACGATAATGGTGGAGATGCAGGTTTTGAGACCGCTACTGCAGATATTACATCTCCACCATCCCCACAAGAGGGATTAGAGACGGCTAGTTTCCATCAGGACTTTCAGGCCGATGAGGATGAAGAGTCTGATGAAGAGCCTCTCACCCGGACAGTTAGCAGCCGGGTGGTTGCTACGGAGCAAGGCGTTAGGGCGGTTGGTGGACGCCCTGGAGGATTTGGGGGTTCTGCTGTCGACCCATCATATACCCCAGACTCTCCCAGTAGCCGAGGGGGAGCCTCCGGGTCCAGGGGGACTCGGAGGAAACGGATGGCTCAGCCACATGGGTTGAAGCCCAAGCGAAGGAGGATTACCCTGCTAACAACCTCTTCAGCCACCACACCTACCTCCACAACCACCACTACTACCACTCCACCACCCACTACCACAACACCAACTACCACTACCATACCACCCTCCACACCCACTACTCCTACACCTCCACCCACTCATACACCTCCACCCACTCATACACCTCCACCTATATTCACCACCACTACAGCTACCACCACCTAACACCGAGCCGGACCCTCATCAGTTCCCTCCGGATCCTCTCTGCCCTCCAGTGGGGTAGAGGAACAGCTTGCAGCACTTAACCGAATGGTGCTGAAGCTGTTAGCTGCCGATGACGAGAAGACTGCACAACTAAGACAGTTAGAGGAGCTTACTGCTGCCCAATCACTGCAGATCTCTCAGCAGGCACAACAGCTACAGGAGCAGACCCAGCAGATGGATGCTCAGAGTTTAGAGCTCGCCCAACTCCAGGAGCAAAACGTCATATCTTCTAAGAAGATTGAGGAGTTGGAGGAGGCCAAGAAGACCATCCTGCTCAAACTTAAGGGCACTAAGGATGAGCCTCTAAAGATAAGAGAGGGAGATGGCGATGATGGTGATGATGAAGATAGTGATGATGAGGCAGAGGACAGTGATGAAGATGATGATGATAGTGGAGATGATCAAGCAGAGGAGGGGCACAAGGATGATGATGATGATGAAGATCCAGCTACAAATGCTGCGGATCCGGGTCAGGAACAACAAACAAAACAAAGACAAGACCAGGGATCTACATCAGCCCCTCCATCATCACCTACTGCTGAAGCTCACGAGCAGATTCAAGACAAAAGTACAGATTAGATGTTTTATTATTTAACTTTTGTACTTAAATCATCTTTTGATGGTTATGTGATTAATGTAAATATTTATTATTTAATGGTCGATTATCTGGATTAGACACTAATGATTGTTATGCTACATGTCTTAATCAAGCAGATCCAGCTTTCAGCAAGATGAGCACGAAGTTGCTCCCCTCCAACAGATCAAGTCTCAACTCACAATGATTCTTGATCTGCAGGGGATCGTCAGAAGGGCTGTGAGTTATACTCCTGAAGAAGGAGAAATAATTCACGACCTAACTGACGAGCAACTTGCTGAGTGTCTCACCTTCACATATGACAAGACCTAGCATTCGTGATCCTATGGATCTCCTGTTTAACTTTTCTTTCAACTAAAATGCTTTTTATCTTAGAGGTTATGATGACAATTGGTGCATTATAAACCGATTGACAAATCTTATATTGATTCATGTGAGATAATGGGTCGAGAAAATTACTTGTATCTGTTTCAAATATTCGTATACCGTGGTATGATGTTAAAACATCGATCGTCATTTTGAACGATTGATTCTTTTTCTGATTTTAATAATATTCTTAACCATCGTCGTGAACTCACTCCAAGATCTTCGCATAACGTATTATTCTTAGACCGATGGTTGGTCAAAGGAGAAATATATATTCACAAGATATGCGTTAAGGTCGTTTCATATGGTGACGTTTGGGATTCTTAAATTCTGACGGTTAACCTTTCTTATCATTGTTGGTCTTTTATTGATTTCTAGACATCACCTTACCACGAAATTATATCCTGGAAGTTGTGATACCATGGTAACTCGTCATCATTTCCAATGTTTTCTCTCAAAACGTCTCGTATTTCACTGGAAGAGTTCAAGTTGGCATGTATTATGTCAAGAGACTTGAAGGATTCCCTAAAGTGAAACATCTCATCTGTAATTAAACGTCTATCACTGTCCATTCGTACGCTTATGTTTCATTTAAACCCTCTTGTTCGTTTAAGTTTCATTCTTAATTTCGGGACGAAATTCTTAAAAGTTGGGGAGACTGTAACATCTCGTATTTTCGTTATATTAAAAGTTAACTTTGTTAAATCTTAAGAGGGTTTTTATGCCATTTTGAAACTTTGAGGTTTGTTATACTTAATAATTAATTTGGTGATTAACAAATTAATTTAATAATGAATAATAATAACATTATAAGTGTTATAATGTTTACTTATTATTATAAATTTAAGGTGAAAATAATCTAAAAAAATAATAATAATATTAACAATAATAATATTAATAACAATAATAATCATAATAATAAGATTAATAATAATAATCATATTAGAAGTAATCTTGTAAAAAATATAGAAACAATACAAGTTTTATTATTTTAAAACTTGTATTTAACTAGTTTTAGCATAAAATAATAACTTTTTAAACATCAGGGACCAATCTGCAATTTAATTTAAGTTTAAACTTAAGTTTGGGAAGGAATTAATACAAGATTAATAATTCAGGGACCATTTGTGTAAATTTCCAACACCCAAACCCCACCCCCCATTTCCTTCCCCTTTTTTCTTCCCCGTGTTTCTCGGCCGAATCTCGGCCACGATCGCACTAACCTCAATAATAATCTAATTAATCGAACGTGAACGATCATATACCTATTCCTAATCTAACTAAGCCTCAATCACTTGAAAAACCACACAAGCACCTTGTTCGACTACCTCTTCTTCGCGGACCTGCAACTTAACGGGGATCCATGTTCGAAGCTCTATTAAACCAAATTGACAAAGGGCTTTTCATCAAGACCCTTGTTCGAAGCTACCCATAAAGTTAATTTGATTATCTTCATCGATTTCTCAACCTTTGATTCGACATAAACCGCGGTTGCTTCTACGACGTGTTCATCTTCATACCTTGTGAAGAAATACGTTGGAACGTTGCTTATCATATTCCTTATTGATCTTCAATTATATATTTATTGATCAAGTGAGTATTTCCATACCCCTTTTTCTTATTTTCACACTTTGGTGTGAAACATGTTAACTTATATCATTGCACTTGTAAACTTATTCGAGACTTGTAAACTTTATGGCAATTTACTTGTGTGTTGTGGTTAGTTGAACTTTGTGGTTACCATGTTATGGGGTTATATGTACAATCATTAACTATTGCTAGCCTGGCGAAGTCATAGATCTATGGGCCTGACAAACCTGCTTGGTTGATCCAAGTACACTTAGCTAATCGTATATACTTTTAACGTTTGAGACTTGTAAAACTTTGTCAAGGTTTGATTGTTGCATTGTTCATAACATCCCTAATCACTTTATTCACTAACTTATGACTTGAATTGCCATCTTTTATATATTCTACCTATTGAAAACTATGGAATGCTCACCAACATTTTATGTTGACCTTTTATTTTTAATATGTTTCAGGAATAACCCAAGTATGCGTTCTACTCTTTGAAGCTTATCTCACTTAGGACTGGACTTAGAGAAATAAACAATGATCTTGTCACTTTCAACCTTGTATTCATGATGTATCTTTGTTTGAGCCTTTTACTTGTATTGTTATAATGGAATCTTGATTAATATATTTGGAATTAATAATAGCGTTATGTGGCTGTGAACAATCGTAACCCTTACATCTCGACGTTTTCGCCGTCAAGGTTAGG
This sequence comes from Flaveria linearis, assembly GCA_024085815.1. Taxonomy (NCBI): domain Eukaryota; kingdom Viridiplantae; phylum Streptophyta; class Magnoliopsida; order Asterales; family Asteraceae; genus Flaveria; species Flaveria linearis. The sequence goes on from CM044009.1 coordinate 68,328,726, forward strand.
GTGTGACAATGATAGTGATGAAGAGCTCAATGATGTTGAGGAGATAGAGATTGAAGACATCACCGATCAGCACTACCCTGAATACACTGACCGAGAGGGAAATGTGTTTCCTGATCTGGTTAAAACTCTCAGCAGTGATATTTTGGAAAAGCTAAGTGATAAAGAGAAAGAAGCCGAAGCATCAACTAGCCAAGCCCAAGCCTCGGACGCTGATGTCGATATCAGAAAGGCTGAATGGGCGGCTTGCTTTGTTGAGATCCGAGCCCAACGCGCTATGGCTAAGCCAAGTACCTACACCAAGCTCTACAAAGTCAAGAAGAACATGAAGGTGTCAGGGAAGATTATTGCATGGGCTCATTTTGAGAATCTTGGAGTTTATGCAGTAAAGAGAGAGAGGGGAATCGACTACTTCAGATTCCCTCATGATCTGAAGACTCTCCCTGGGTTGAGCTCAACCAGCTGGCACGCCTGAAGCTGTTCTACGCTGACACGAAGAAAATGTCAAGCTGGTTTGAGGCTGCACTGAAAAAGGAATACAGGACGAGATGGGTAAACTTCAAGCCTCAGCAGGCTACGAGGTACCTCAGAAGGTCTGAGGTGAGTCCTATCACAGGTCAACCAAAGATTGTCCTGAAGTGGCGACCTCAGCGCACGATGTCCAGAATACTGTTGAGGGAGATGCCACAGGACTTTACCCCACATTTTAAGTTGTGGTACTATGACTGGCGCTCTGGAGAGGCCGTCATTATTTTGGACAGGGAAGGAACGGTGGACACAATAAGGGTGTTTGACCCAATGTGGCTTATCAACTTGTCAGCTTCAGATGTCTATACTCTATACAAGTGGCCACTATTTTTTGATTGCCAGGATATTGTGCAAGCACTACAGTTTCAGCATGTCATACGTCTATGCTTCGCACTCAATATCCATGTTGGGATTTCGAAAGAGGAACGAGCTAAGCGATTCGGAGAGTTTAAGAAGGAAGTCAAAGATTAGATAGAACTAGGTCCAAGGGGGATTTTGTTGGTACACATGTCCCTAGTTCTAGTTTTAGCGAGCTTAAATGTAATAGACTTTCATTTTGTTACACATATGTAATGTTTGATCAATGTAATGAAATACTATTTGATTGATTGTGTATTAGTTGTTTAATGTTTTATATTTATATTATTGGATGTTACACGCTTATACGAACATGTTATATAGGTTTACATTGGTTAGACATAATTCTGAATTGTTAAAGGTTCAGGAATGTGTTTAACTAAGTATCCTGATTCAGTCGCACGATTGGAGCATGCGAATGGGCCAATCGCACGACTGAACCAGGTGATTGAGTCAATCGCACGATTGAGTCATAAGACTGACTCAATCGTACGAATGAACCAATCGCACGACTCAGTCGCACAACTGAGCCATACGCATGGCTCAGTCGTACGAATGAAAGCTGTAACCTATAAATACCACTTAATTCGTGAAAAAACGTAACACTTCGAGAATTCACAACCCTAGTCGTCCAAGTTCGTCCAGATCGTCGCTTCCAAGTTCATAGATCGTTTCTTATCATTCCTAGTCTATTCTTAACGTATTCTAATCGTTAGGTTTGGTCGGATTAACGGTTTCCCTGATTGGATCTCCAATCAAATAGAAATCCGCGCTATTTGATTCGATTACACGTTGAATCAGTTAGTACTCCGTACGTACACGGTCCTAACAAGTGGTATCAGAGCTTTGGCTCTTGATTCTTCATGGATTCAATCGTTTTTGTGAAAAAGTCAACGCTTTTAGTCTAAAGATCCGTGCTCTCTGCATAAAAATCCAGTTTTTACGTGTGCATGCTTTCAAAATTGAGTCTTTTTCGAGTTGCAGCCGTCTAGGGTATTCAAAATTGTGTTTTAGGTCGAATTGTGTGAAAAAGGTTGAAAAATTTCGAAGTCAGCAGTCTCAGTCGCACGACTGGACCATGTGTATGGTTCAATCGTACGACTGGACCATGCGTATGGTTCAATCGTACGACTGGACCATGCGTATGGTTCAGTCTTACGAATGCCCCAATCGCATCTCTCAGTCATACGACTGGTCCATTAGCATGGCTCAGTCGTACGACTGAGTCTCATTCGCATATGCTCCTGCGAATGACCCAGTTTCATGTGTTTACAAGGTGTATAACATTAAGCCTAGACTATTCGTCAAGCGACGGACACACTATATATGACAATATATGCTCCAACATATACATGTTGGAAGTCACGTAACGGGAACCAGAAAATCTTAAGGTAGCCTCATAAAAGATCTTCAAAAAAGGTAACAGGCCATGAACATTATTCCAATCAACCTTATTAATCAAACCGCCCTCACACTTTTTCATCTCTTTCTCAAATTGAGAATCTTTCAAAAGTAAGTTTGAAAAAGCTTTCTTGAACTTAATAGCAGATTCTAGCATCAAATAGGTGGAGTTCCATCGAGTTTCAATATCCATACAAACTAAACTTTTACTATCAATGTTCTCTTCTTCAATACTTACTTTAAACTTATCAAGTCTATTAGGAGAAGACCTAACATATTTCACAAGTGTACGGACTTTCTTGACTGATGAATTTAAACTACTAAGTCCATCTTTAACAACCAAGTTTAATATATGAGCCGCGCATCTCATATGCAAAAAAACCCCCTTTAAAACACTACACTTCCAATGATTAAAAACTTTTTGCAAATATTGAATGGCTACATCATTTGGGCTAGCATTGTCAACCGTCACAGTCAAAACATTTTTTAAACCCCATTCAACCAAACACTTTTCAACCGCCCTCCCTATTAAGAGCCTCGAATGACCAGCAATTGGACAAAAATTAATAATTCTTTTATGCAAATTCTAGTCATCATCTATGAAATGCGCAGTCAAACACATGTAAAATAAATTTTGACCTGAAGTCCATGTGTCTGTGGTTAAACAAACTTTGGATGACATATTTCTAAATATATCTGATAACTTTCTCCTTTCCCCAATAAACAAACTATAACAATCTCTTCTTACAGTTGAACGTGAAGGTACAACAAAATGAGGATTCAAAACCTTGCAAAATTCACGAAAACCCTCTCGCTCGACAGTTGAAAAAGGCAACTCATCAACAATTAACATTTTGGCTAAAGCTTTCCTAATTAGTTCTTGACTAAACTCCTATAACTTTGGAATTGACATCTTTTGAATGGACCCATCATCACTGACATGGGTTCTAGACTCAAGATCAATTAGTTTTTGCTTTTTATCAATATTTGCTGGATACATCTTGCATGATCCAATATGATTTTTCATAGGGGTAGTACCATTTTTAGTAGAATAACCAACTCTTTTATGGCAATATATGCATTCAGCCATATCAACAACATCACATTCGGTAAAATGAACCCACCAAACAGATCTTTTTTTTTATTTGCACGTGTTTGACAAGATTCACTTACAGTTAGGGGTTTAGTCTGTTTACCATCTTTTTTCTATTTTTGATTCCTTTGTTTAGCCTTCTTTGACACCACCTCATTTTCTGAGACTAGCTCACAATCAGAGTTGCTAGCATTTGCCTCTAGAATGCTATTGAACACATTTTCATCGGCCATCGAAAACTGAAAAATAAGACAGAATGCATGTTGTTAAAAACATAATAGAAATCACTAATCAGTCTTGAATAATAAATAGAAAACAAAGAGATCAGTTGGTTTTCATTTCACTGTTAATATATTCAAATGTATTCAACCAACCTTTATTTGCAAGGAAGTCTTTCTTATCTGTTTCTCCTAGACCTCCATCAACCATTGTTAGAAAAGACAATTCACATTCAAATGGTCATGAATCTGCTTTTTGCAACTTTTTTTTAGTATTACATCAAGATCAATTCACATTTGCAATGAATCTGTTTCTCCTAGACCTCCATCATCTCCTATTCTACTCAAAATCAATTCACATTTTTGCTTTACTTTTTTATGTATGCCTCTATCGATTAGTCATTAGTATTACAAAAAAACTACATTTTTGCAAAAAACCTCACAAATTATTAATCATAGATTTGTACCGTGGTAGCCTGGTAGGTTGGAGGTGGAGGGCGGTGGCGGTGGAGGGTGGTGGCGACTGGCGGTTGAGGGCGGTGCTTGGGGCGGTGGCAGTTGAGGGTGGTGGCGGCGCTCGACAGTGGTGGAAGTGTGAACAATTGAAGAGTTGAAGGCTGGCGTGTGGTGTCTGCTCGACTGGTGGTGGGCCGGATGGCCGGTGGCTGCTGTCTGCCGGCTGGGCGGTGGCAGTTGAGGACTTGAGGGCGGTGACAGTTGAGGACTTGAGGGCGGTGGCTGCTGCTGGAAGACTTGAAGAAAAGGAAAGGAGAATAGGAGATGATGCTAGGGTTTTGACAAAATAAGCCCTGGAAGGAAAAGAAAGCAAACTTATTAGAGTATTAAATTAAAAAAAAATTAAAAACACATATTTTCGGATAATCGGATATCCGAATATCCGAAATTTTTAGGAATTAATATCCGAATCCGAATCCGAATTTTTGGGTATCCGAAATTCGGGTATCCGAATTTTCGGGTATTCGAATTTTCGGATGTCCGAATTTTCGGGTAATTCTGGTTCGGAATATCGGGTTTTCGGATTGAATTTTCGGATACGGATGTTTTTGAAAACCCCTACTGGCCGGTAACAATAATAATAAAATAATAAAAATAATAACCGGGTTTCAACGGAATGTATTTTGTATACATTTTGAATTCTCCGTTGATATTAAAAAGAGTAAATTTCAGTTTTGGTCCCTCTGGTTTAACCATTTTAACCATTTCAGTTCAAAAAGGAATCTTTGATCATATCATGCCCTGTGGTTTCATTTTCGTAACGGTTTTGGTCCCTGACACTAACTCTGTTAGTTTTTACAGTTAAATGTGAGGGCACTTTGGTCATTTTACATTTGGAGGACTAGTTATGTTAACTATATAAGATTTGGATAATTGTTGTAATTTTTTAAAATAATAAAAAAAATAAAACTTAAATGTAATTCAACCCAAACCCCCAACACTCCCACCATCCTAAACCCCTAATCGGAACCCTAACCCCCACCACCCCTTGCACCACCGCTTGCACCGCACCGCCACCCCACCTCCACCGCCTGCACCACCTTCACCACTAGCGCCAACACCATCGCAACGCCACCGCCCTAGTTCTTCTTTGGAAGACGAAGAGTATGATCACTCACTCTTGAATCTTGATCACACATTCACATTCACATTCATACAACTCCATCATCCTCCCATGGCGACCTTCATAATCTTTGCTTCAGATGCCGAACAATGGCCAAATCCCACAACCTCACCCTCCCTCAACTCCTCCTAACCCTGATCAAATCCGCTCAATCCCTCGCTCGCCCCCAATCTTCAATTTCCACGTCGGAGCCGTCAGATTGTCCTCTGATGGCCGCATCTTCCTCGGTGCCAACGTTGAATTCCCCAACCTCCCCCTCCACCACTCCGTTCATGCCGAGCAGTTTCTCGTCACCAACATCGCCGCACACACCGGAGGCTCCAAGCTCCTCTACATCGCCGTTTCCACAACCCCTTGCCCCATTGTCGACAGTTTCTACAAGAACTCCGGGGATCGGTGACACCCAGATCGTGATCACTGATTAGCTTCAAGAAAACCCTGATTACAGACCCATGTCGTCGATTCTACACTACCACCGCCCTAGTTCTTCTGTGGCGTTACGGTGGTGCTGGCGCTGGAGGTGGTGCAAGCGGTGGAATGGAGGTGGCGATGGCGGTGGAGGCTGTGCATGTGGTGGTGCAAAGGGAGGAAGTGGTGGTGGGGGTTAGGGTTCCGATTAGGGTTCTTAGGATGGTGGGAGTGTTGGGGGGTTCGGGTTGGATTAGATTTAAGTTTTATTTTTTTTTTATTTTTTATTGTTTTAGAAAATTACAAAAATTATCCTAATCTAATATAATTTACATAACTAGTCCTCCAAATGTAAAATGACCAAAGTACCCTCATATTTAACTGTAAAAACTAAGAGAGTTAGTGTCAGGGATTAAAACCATTACAAAAATGAAACCACAGGACATGATATGATTAAAGATTCCTTTTTAAACTGAAATTATTAAAATGGTTAAACCATAAAACTCTATTAAAAAAGAAAGAGTGGTGCCCACAAGTCTTCTTTATCTGACATTGTCGTGTAGAAAAGAAAGAAAACTGTAGTAAGAGTGACTCCTTCACTTTACGTTTCATCTTCAAACACTCACCACCACCATACACCATCATCCATCACACTTCACACCACTCAAACATGTCAACAATCGATACTTTCACCGACGTTCAACCACCACCACCACCACCCGCCGGAGCCGGAGCTCCTCCCCCTCGCCGCCGCCGTCGCCGCCGCTCCACCCGTCGCCGCCGCCCATCCCACGCCTTCAGCAGCGAACCCGCCACCACCGACGGCGGCAGCAGCTTCGGACTCTCCGACTCCGACGCGCAGTCTTCGGCGCGCCTCGATTCCTCCGTCGCCGGCGACGAGTGCGGGTCTTCTGGAATCTTCTCGTACAATCACAGCCGCATGGAGTCGTCTTCAGATGAGATTGATTTGGAGAGTGGGGAATTGGAGATGAAGGTGCATTGTTTGGGTAGAGGTAAGAAGCGATGTCGGATTTGTCATCTGAATTTGGAGGTTGGCGGTGGTGATCCGCCGGAGGACGGTGACGGTGGCGGTGGCGGTGGTGGTGCGATTGAATTAGGGTGTAATTGCAAAGGGGATCTGGGTGCTGCTCATAAGCAATGTGCGGAAACGTGGTTTAAAATCAAGGGGAACTTGTAAGTTTTACTTGATCATCTAATTTTTATGTTGCATAGTTGATGATTAATGGATTCAAGGTTTTTATGTAAATTTGATCTGTGATTGATCGTTTTTTGTGGTGCAAAGTTCTTGTGAAGGTGCATTTCACTTTGGTATAGTTATCTGTTTTGTATGAGATTTTTAGGTCATGATTCATGGAAATTGGGGAAATTATGTGCTGATTGAGTTGTACTGTACAATCACCTGTTTGAGTCTCTTGGTTATGGACTTATATGTCATAAGTAATATCATACGTGAAATTTGAATCTGAAAATCTGGAATATACTCTCTCTGATTCCCAGTTACTGAACATTGTGGTGTGCTTTGACTCTTTTGGTCAAAGTTATTGTGCTCGCGATCAAATTCGACGTGTTTTGTAAGGTTTGGAGATTAAGAAGTATGCATTTGGTCTATTTTGAATATTATTCTACATGGAAGGTTTGTTTTCCTCGAGTTTACATAAGTATGTATGACGATTGAACGCTGAAAATGAATTGTCTGTCTGCATAAGTCAAAATGCATCTCTGAATATGGTAATTTGCATAAGTTTTATGTTTATGACCTGAACCATCTCAGAAAGAGTATATTTCTTTGATGTTTACAATGGCTAGATGTTCTTGCATTTTGGCTACCCGCTCTACGTTTTATACAGTTTGTCTTTGGGTTTGACTATAGTTGCGAAAGTACTTTGACAAAGCTTTTATGTTATGAGTTTTGATAGCATCATGTGTATCCACCCCAAAGTTTATCTTTGAAGTTTAAAGTATCCGCAAAAGAATGTCGATTTGGGAGTCAAGAGACTAGTTATATTTGCATTTGCATATAAAGTACAAGGTCCCATATGACTGAAATATCATGAATCATGCAGCATCATTGCACATCAACATTTCAAGGAAATAAATATGAAGTGTCAAAAAATAATTTGGTTTATTTTGACGTGTTTGATCCATTAGTTTTTGTCATTTGTTAATCATTTGCCACCCCCATGGCAAAGTCAAGAAAACAACATGAACTACCTTCTAAGTGGCCGACCCTAGTACCTTTTAATTATTATATATCATTTTCCATCAAAAACCAGGTGTGGTATAATGCTAAGTTAAAGAAGAACCCGATGCAAGATAAACGAGTTCGTTCTAAACGAGTTGGATTTATTTATTTTTAGTTCCTGTGACAAAAGAAGGCAGATTCTATTTAGCTGTATTTATGAACCTGAATGAGTTAACTATGATGTCACACATGAAAACAACATTAAATTATTTAAAACCCAATCTTGGTTTTCAAGGTATTATAAGCTTCTCAATTCTCATGCTAATGAAATCTTGCTTGTTAAGATATGTGGCTACCTAAGTACCTAACCTCTAACAACTTATTTATCTTTTAATTTTCCAATGATTGATTATACACCTAACATGTTTTGTTTTAGTTTTATTTATATTTCCATAATCTAAGATTTCAAGGTTTAATGATTGGTTTGTTGATCTCTATGCATTTGTTTCTTGCCAATTGGTATATTTTGTTGTATATGATTTAAACTTGAACCGGCTTGTTGTCATTAATTGCATTATGTTCATTTTGTGTTTCATAATTCTCGTGTTTAACAGGTTACTTCTAGAAACTGATTATCTGCTAATTACAATATTGCAACTCGTAGTCACATTCATAGTTTGTCAAACACTCATACAACTGGTTGACATACTATTATAGCTACCAACGTAGTGTTACAGTTAAAACAAAAGGCACACATTCAACTACTATTTCCTACCATTTTATTACAGTTGATTGATTAATTATGATGGTCGAAATCACACTAACACTTTCAAAACACATGCACCGAAAATCATCTATGATAAAACGAAGACATTTATATGTTCTTTATGGTGATGATCAGGACCTGTGAGATATGTGGTGCCACAGCACAAAATGTTGGTGGGGAGCAGACCAACGACGTGAGCAACACCACCACTGAAATCGAGCCTGCTGACAGATCAGCCACTGGAACCATGGTGGTTCGTACAGAGCCACAGACTTTCTGGCGGGGTCGCAGGATCATGAATATCTTGCTGGGTTGCATGGTTTTTGCATTCATTATTTCTTGGCTCTTCCACTTCAATGTATTGCCTTAATTTGGGTTATTTGTGTAGAAAAAGAAAGTTGTTGAGAAGCTATAGGTGTTTCTTTGTGTTTATATGGATTGGATGATGGATCACAGAAGTGTATATATTCGTAAGGCCGAAAGTACATCTTTGATGAGCTTTCTGAGTTGATTTCTTCGGTTACACGTTATGACCAAGTTGATTCTGATTATATTTCTAACATAACTAAAAAATTAGAATGGAAATGTGTTTAAAACACCTTTTTTTACAGGTTAACCATGTTTATAATGAATCCAGCATTCCAACACTTGATACCATGAGAAACCTGTAAACATAACTGTGCGAAAACCTGGATGATACAGCGTTACTATGATATGATGTTCTTATCGAACATGAGACTGATAAGTAATAATTCTAACTAGTAATTTTACCCGCGCTTTGCCGCGGAAGTATTGATATTACATTCTTTGACACTTATAAAAGGGCATTTTTTAGGATTAGACATTTATTATATATAAAGTTAATTATTGAAAAGTAAAAAAACCCTACGACGTCTCGTTCATTACTTTATTGATATTTTGTATACCATTGCTAATTCATTTTTATTATTAAAATATACAAAGCTCATATTTATTTTTTAAAACCGTTTAATTGTCTAAATAGAATTTTACAATAATTCACATTTTAAGGATTTTAAATGTATAATTAACCACTTTGTATATATACATTTAGAGTTTATATACGGATTTCAAACTTATAATTAACCAATTTATATATCTATAATTAAAGTCCACATAAACCACCGGGAATACATGTGTATTTCTCTACCACTATTCTGGTGATACACACACAACCACACACCAGTCACCACCAGCGATGCACCTCACCAACACCGGTACACCTCTCCATCAAATCTTATCGCACGCTGCTCACGATGCCCACCATCCCAGAGTTACCGCGGGTTTCTATTTGAAAACTTTATCACGCTACGGATCTATCCCGAAGTTACAACACATAAGCAAACAAAAACATTTAAAGTAAGTTTATTTGTAAATAATATAATAATCAACCACCAAAAAAAGTTATATTTACTTCAAAAAGAAGCGTTTCTTATTCTAATAATTATATAATATAAAAGTTTTATATTTAATATTTTTGTAAAAAATGTAAATAAAAGTAAAAATATATAAAAACTATATTTATGATAAAAATATAATAATTATATTAATGATGAGATATTTATGGATTTTAAATCTATAATTAATCAATTTGAAAACACAATTGAAATCCAACTCCTTATCATTCTTCAAAATCTGGTCTTTTCACATTCACCACCATCACCACAACAACAACCACCACCACCACCACCATAACAATCGTGGAGCCACCACCACCGCAGACATCACGTTGCAGCACCAACAACACCACCAGCACCGCACCAATCGCACCACCACCACCACCGCGAACATCGCAGCACCGCCACCGCAACCACCACCGCGAACATCGCAGCACCGCCACCGCAACCACCGCCGCAAACATCATAACCACCGCTTCTCTCTCTCTCTCCCTCTCTCTTTCTCTTTCTTCTTGTTTCACTTTTGGATCTGCGGTGTTAAGTCACCACCTCCCGCCGCTAGTCAACCACCCTCCGAGGTCGTTGTGAAGGCTGGTAGATGGTGGTGGTAGGATGTCTGGATACCAAGTCGGAGAAGCAAGTGGGTTGGTGGTTGTGAAGGTGAATAGGCGGTGGTAGTTGGCCGGAAAAGGGACGAAGCAGGTGTTGAATGGCAAACGGGAAAAAAGATGGACTACAATAGCATCATTGACCGAGGCGACGGCTGTTGTGGTTTGGGTTAAAACCTAGATCTAGAAACCAATGTAACTTATTTTCATTTCTACTCATTCTTTTCTGGGATGTGCTCGGGGGTCACCGGTGGGGGTCGCCGGAGCAGATGGAAGCAAACGTCTGTGATGGTGTAGCCTAGTTCTTTTGGTGGAAACCTAGATCTAGAAACCACTATAATATCTTATCGTTTCTACTCTTTTTTCTAGTTAATTTTCTGGGAGGTGCTGAATGAACACCGGCGGGGGTCACTAGAGCAGTTAAAAGCAAAATCGATGGTGATATCGTTGCCAGATTCCAAATGCCTTGTCGGTGGCGTCGCCGAAGCCGACGATGCTGTGAGACATAAATGACCAAACAAAAAAAAAAAAAAAAGAAAAGAACGTGGACCAATAACAGACTGACACGTGTCTCAAATGTTGGTGGCTACTGTAGCCACCGACCAAATGGTTTAATATATATTAGAATACTTATTCAAAGCTAATAATACAAATAATTATTCAAAGCATGGTCTATTATCAAATATAAATGATGTATCTGGTTCTTGATTTAGCTTTTGCTTTGCGTGGGGTGAGATTGGTCGTTTTGTAATTTTATTTAAAGTAAATTTCGGTTTTGGTCCCTGTGGTTTAACCATTTCAGTTCAAAAATGAATCTTTTATCATATCATGCCCTGTGGTTTCATTTTTGTAACGGTTTTGATACCTGACACTAATTTTGTTAATTTTTACAGTTAAATGTGATGGTACTTTGTCATTTTATATTTAAATAACTAGTTATGTAAATTATATTAGATTAGGATAATTGTTATAATTTCTTAAAACAATAAAGAATAGAAAAAACTTAAATCTAACCCACCGCCAGCGCCACCTCCACCGCCAGCGCCAGCGCTAGCACAACCGCAGCGCCACCGCCTGCACCTTCACAGCCGAATGCACCTGCGCCACCGCCTGCGCCGCCGCCGCCGCCACCGCTAGCGCCGCCGCCAGCGCCGCCGCCACCGCCTGCGCCGCCACCGCTAGCGCCGCCGCCAGCGCCGCCGCCACCGCCGCCGCCACCGCCGCCGCCACCGCCACCGCCACCGCCGCCGCCGTCTCCACCACCACCGCCACGGCCACCGCCACCGCCACCTCCACCGTAGCGCCACCACTTGTCCCTGCGCTACCGCCACCGCCACCGTTAGCGCCACCTCCACTGAAGCGCCACCGCTTGTGCCTGCGCCACCGGCACCGCTTGCGCCATCGCCACCCCCACCGCAACGCCACCACCACCATATGCACCTTAATCAACCCTACAACTGTGCCACCGCCACCGCCTGCGCCACTGCCACCGCCACCGCCTGTGGGTTGGATTAGATTTAAGTTTTTTTTTATTTTTTATTGTTTTAAAAAATTACAACAATTATACTAATATAGTATAATTTACATAACTAGTCCTCCAAATGTAAAATAACCAAAGTACCCTCACATTTAAGTGTAAAACTAACAGAGTTAGTGTCAAGGACCAAAACCGTTACAAAATGAAAACACAGGGTGTGATTTGATCAAATATTCCATTTTGGACTGAAATGGTTAAAATGATTAAACCAAACAGACCAAAACCGAAATTTACTCTTTTATTTATTTAATCTTACATTCATAGCTTACCATTTTGCACTTAACCATTTGTTATGCCTTGAATCCATGATCATAAGTTATCAAGTATACATTTAGCTATTTACTCGAATTTTGTTAGTGTTCTTTGATCAAAAAATTAAATCAGACCTCTTTCTTGGATTCACTTTACTTAACATACCTTTTTGTTTTCTTAAGTTTAGGTCTTTCTTATTAGTGTTCAAAAATATCTGAATCTAAAACCAAATTTAAAATATCTAAAATTTCGGATTAGGATAGTAATTTTGAGAATTTTTGGATATTCGGATATCCAAAATATTTCTATAAAAATTTAAAATAAAAAATATTAATTAAAAAATTTGGATATTTTTAGATATTTTGGTTACTTTACTTCCTCTTTATTCTCTTATTAAATTGATAGTTTGATAAACACATCACTCCTAAAAACAACCGCTCTCTTATTATACGATAACCTCGCCATGGATGGTACGATTCCAAGAGGCAAAAGCATATTTGATTAGCTATAAAAACTTTGGATACCCGGATTTTTTTAAATAAAGTTATTATATTTTTTAAAAAAATTATTACGTGATACAATTTTTTTGAAATTCAGACGTCTGTTCGGATATCCAAATCCGAAATTTCAGATATCCGAAATTCTTGATATCCGAAATTTCGGATTCAGATAGTGAAATTCACTATCCGAAAATTTCGGATATCTGAATTTGAACACCCCTAATATTCTCTTCTTTTATTTGATTATAGGGTGGATGAAGACTTGTTTAGTTTATTAAGATGGGTTTATTAGAATTTGAAATTTGATTATTTGAAATCTGAACAGATCTAAATAATCTAAATAAGAAATATGCTTAAACGATCCAAATCTACTTGAATAAACCGAATACACGAGATCTTTTATATCTACTTGAATAAACTGAATACGCGAGATCTTTTATATCTAAATAAGGAATTTGGATATAGATAGGAACTGATCCAAATAAGATTTCAAATTGGTTTTTGGGGTTTTGCATACGAACAATTCGAAACCGATTAAACCGAATGTTATTCAGGTCGAGTATCGGATAGACTTTCAAAACTAAAATACTCAAATAACTTGAACCGATTAACTCAAATACCTAACCCGATCAACACCCTATTTAGAGCATTTAGAGTATTCAAAGTGGATTCCCCATTTTCATCTATATAATTACACTAAAATTCATCATTTTTTTCTCTTTCATTTAAATAATATTTTTTATACATTTATCATTATTTTTTTCTCTATTCCACTCACAATCACTTTTAAAAATATTAATAAATTTATAGGTATTAAATAGTGTTTTCCCAAATAAAGATAAACAATAACATTTATCTATCCTCAACTTACAATAAGTCAATCACTCCCAGCCATCCTGTATAATACAGAGCTGACACTCATATAAAAATTTAGAACATGATGTGAGTGCTCTTGTGAGTTTTTAACGATCCTAACCTATAAACATGATTTTTCTTTGAATAACTAACTAAATCACTGACAAGATAAACAAACAAGCATACCCAGTCATCCCACTCAAAAGCAGGGTCTGGGAGGGCTAGGTAGTGGCGAGTCTTTCTTCTATCTTAAAAGATAGAGATACCGCTTTCAAAGAGACCCCCGATTTGAGAGCGATAACAAGCATATTATATAACACATAACACATAGGTATATATCACATAAAGGTTTAGAATAAGCATATGTAATACTCTTAATAATATTCATAAGCATAACATACATCACATAATCGTAGGCATATCTATAAGCATAAGCCTAACAACCTGAAGCTAATGCATACATCAAGTGGGGGTCACACATCAGGTCTTCCTACACCCTTCTTACCCACAGATCCCTCTAGAAGTCCTTAATTTTAATTCTACGCCTCCACACACTCCTATCCTCGATCATGTACTCAGAGAGGTGCAACTCTGCCATATCTCGTCTAATTATCTCGTCCCAAGTCAACTTAGGTATTCCACTACTCCTCCTACCCTCTAGAGTGATATTCTCTACTGCTCTAACAGGCGCTGACATCGATCTCCTCTTGACGTGCCCAAATCATCTTAATCTTCCTGGTCGTATTTTATCCGTGATACAAGCCACCTCTAGCCTCTGTTGAAAGAGTCGTTTCTTATCCGATCCAGTCTTGTGTGTCCACACATCCACCTCGGTATTCGCATTTCCACGACCTTTATTTGTCGCTCGTGTGATTTCTTTATGGCCCAACAGTCAGTTCCATATAACATAGCTGGATGTACTGCCACTCTATATAGTTTGCCCTTTAGTCTTGCTGAAAACCTCTTATCACACAAAATCCCTGATGGCTACATAACTGTGTATCTCTCCGTCCTCCTATACATACGAGCCCAGGTATTTAAACCTAGACGTCTGTAGAACCGCCAAACCCTGGATACTGATTTGGGTGTCATCTTCAGTCTCTCCACTAAAGTTACAATGCATGTATTCCGTCTTAGAGCGACTTATCCTTAATCATTTGTGATCTAGTACTGTTCTAGCCTCTCATTAATCACCATTTTAGATTATGATATTAACACAATATCATCCGCAAATAACATGCACCACGGGACTGGCTCCTGTATAGACTTGGCCATCTCATCTAACACTACTGTAAAGAGAAATGGACTCAACGTCGATCCTTGGTGAAGTCCCACTTCCACCGGGAAGAAATCCGTGTCTCCGACCGGTGCTCGCACACACGTTTTTACCTCGCCATACACATCCTTTATTATCTTGATATACCTCTCTGGTACACTTCTAATTCGTAGACTTTCCCAAATGAGTTGTCACAGAACACTATTAAAATCTCTTCCTAATCATATTTTTCTTCTCGAGCTATGTCTCCCATAACTTGATCTAAACTTTCCCAGAACTTCTTTCTTTCTGCTTCTCCTAAACCAACCTGTGGTGCATACGCACTAACTACTGTTACTACTTCATCCCCTATTACTAATCTTAAAAGCATAAGTCTATTATCATATCTTCTCACTTCCACTATATTATCTTGGAGTTTTTAGCAACTAGGAAACCTATTCCATTTTTTATTCCATCTGATCCTGAATACCATAGTTTATACCCGTTACACTCTTTTGCTCTCCTACCCCGCTATCTAGTCTCCCGAAGACACGCTATCTGTACCCTACGTTTCTTCAGCACGTCTATTAACTCTAATCACTTACTAGTTAATGTTCCTACATTCCACGATGCCAATTGTAATCTATAACCCTTTTTCCCTGTAGTTGCACTTCTCATCACCGAACATGATCTCGAGGTAGCATAATGACTCCTCCTATCTATTTTACTGGACTAACCCACCCTAACAAAAAAATAGCAGACAAAATCGACAGATACAACCACTATTCACATATGACACTTTACAATAGATGTGTAGCACTTACAATGCACAATCAAATGCAGTCACTCATAAAAAGTAAACATCACACAAGTGATGCACAATCAAATCACAAGTAACCAGAAATAGCACAAGAATAGGGGATGACTCTCCTTTTTAAAACCAGATGCTGGTACCCCTAACCCAGCCAAACAGTCTAAACGAAAAGATGAAAGTAAACGGGAAGAAAAGGAGAGATGGAACGATCTCACCAAAGAGTTATGTCGATGCTGTTTAAGGTTGCATGTGTTATATATAAAGAAGAAGTTGTTGCCACCGGAGTTGTAGCCACAAGTTGTGGGAGTTTATTTGATTTCATCACCGGAGTTACGCCGACAATTTGGAGCTTTGATTTCACTGGAGTTGTAGCCACATGCTCTTTAGATATGTGATAGATCCGACCGTTTAGATGAGACGATAACAAGGTGTTGTGATTCCCGACGATTTGGAGCTTGATTTCATCGGGGTTGTAACCACAGGTTCTTTGGGGCTTCGATTTCACCTGCGAGTTGTAGCCGGTGACGTTAGGGTTCTGTTGGAGGTTCCATTTGGAGCTTCGATTTGAAGCTTAATGGCTAAATATATCCTTTGTAGCTTTGATTTGGAGCTTCGATTTCATCAGCGAGTTGTACCCGACAACATTATGGTTCAACCGACCTTTGAATGTGAAACCGACGACATTAGGGTTCAGGCGACTTTAGGGTTTAGGCGACGTTAGGTTTCATCCGATGTTAGGGTTCAAGCGAGTTGTAGCTGGCTAGAGCTGTTCAAATCGCTCGACGTTCGACGATCGCTCGATGTTCATTCTGAATTTGCTCGAAAAATGCTCGTTTGAATTTTTATTCGGTTCTAAACGAGCCGATCGGCTCAGATTGGTTTGTAAACGAGCCAAGCACGAGCAAAATTCCGCTCGGTTCGGTTCGGATCGAATTAATATGTATATATATTTTATACATAGCACTCTAGTAGATTTGACCTATTATATACAAATATATAATTATATTTATGCATACTTGATCAATCAATCTAATAAATATTTCTACATTAAACATAAAACTAAAATCCTAAACCGTTAAAAGAAATTTTTTCGATCATCTCCCGCTCTCACGGTTATCATTATCTTCAACACGCTCTCCGCTTTTCGGCTACAACCCTAGATTAATCGTCAGCTACAACGTATTGTTGGATGAAAATATTATCTAATGAACTGTGGCTGATTTTTAAGTTATTAAACCTTATTCGCTACAATATAAATTGTATAACACACAAGATAGTTCGGTTGTTTAAATTGTTCTGCTCGGTTGTAAACGAGTCGATCGGCTCGGTTTGGTTTGGAAACGAGCCAAGCACGAGCAAAGGTCCGCTCGGTTCGGCTTGGCTCGTGAACAGCCCTATAGCTGGCGACGTTCATAGATAGTCAGCAGTCAAAATGTTAGTGTTCAGGTGACGTTCACAGGCGAGTTGTAGTCGGCGACGTTCACAGTTTCAGGCTGCGTTAGGGTTCAGGCGAGTTGAACCTCAAGAGTCGTCAGTAGATGTATTACCCTCAGTATACAACGAATCGATTAAGAAGGCAAGATTTTCCGACTCAATACACACGACCTGCGACTTCAAATTCTTTTTTTTTAAGATAAAAAGATAAATATATAAAACTTTGATTTAAGAGAAACCCTCTTTGTTAAAAAGAATATAAAAAACAACAGGAATTATATATATATATATATATATATATATTAAAATAACAAAAATAATCGATTAAAATCAAGGAATATTTATTTATAGTGACTAATATGAGAATAACCCACTTGAAGGCTCTTGTTTTTTAAATTACAGGTTCTGGGTTCAAGCGCATAAATGATATATATTACCTAATATAAAAAATGCAACTTGATGAATAGTGCAACTTGATGAATAGTGTCCATGAGCAGTAAATAGTTGGGTTTCAAACGTTATTGGATTCGCCACATATGTTTTGTCGCTTTTGCATTCCCACCCCCTCCCCATATGTGTTTAAGTAGGAAGTTCTATCTGCAGTGCCTTCCCTGTTCACCATCATCGTTGCATCGCCGCCGCCTATCACGCTGCTGTCTGCACCGTCGCCGCCATGGGAGGAACTGGTGGTCCTGGTCGCTCCGATATGGCCGCTGTCGGTGGTCTCTAATGACCGACTTTGGTGGCGTCTGTCGGGGCGGCTTTCTGGAGATTCCCGGTGACGGCTACCAACGGTCTCCCCGTCGGTGTTTATAGTGGCAAAGGCCACGGTGGCGGTCACAGTTTGATGGGTGTTTGTGGTTGTTCTAACACCCCTTTGTGTGAATAGTACCCACCACCGGCGATGCATGACAGTGGTTAGGGTTTATTTGCCCAGATTTGAGTATTGTCGCTTCGTATTCCCCTTTTCGGGTCCCGAGGTGGCCGTGGTGTGGTGGTGGTAGTGTTCTGATGATCATGGCTTAGGGTTGGCGGTGATTCTCTGTCGTCTCCTCACGCGGTTGTCATCGATTGCTTTTGTTGCCGGTCAGTGGTTTTTTTGGTCGGCCTTAGGTGGCAATTGCATTGCTGGTCCCCGGCGATGTGGTGGTCGTGGTTATCCCGACACCCCTTTGTACCGATACTAGCCATCAGACCCTTGGTCACGATTTTTTGGGCAATAAAAGCAGGAATAAACCTTGATTTGCTATGGGTCGATGATGATGACGACAACCGCATCCGAGACTATTGATATTGATGTTACTGCTAGGTTGATTGTCATCGTTGCTATCTAAAACATGTTGTGCCAATGGTTATTTATGTTTGAGATGCGTATGTCTGGTACGACCTTGCTACTGTTGTTAGGATAATTGTCGATGATGATGGGTCTTTGCTCACCTGAGACTATGTATTGTTGCAAATGTCCGGAAATTTGTTATAGTTATTTACGTTGTATCAAGGCTATGATGGAATCAAAATAATAGCCCGTTGTTTGGCATGACAACATTTCTTGCTTGCAGTGGCGACGGGTAGCATTTTCTGAGCCTAAAATGTGTTTAGACGGTTCTTACTAAATTTAAGAACGGTGTATATCCCACGCGCAACGCGCGTGGATGAACTAACACAAGTTAAGGTAATTTATTAGTGTTCAGTAAATTTATAGTGTCCTAAAGATAAAAACTTGAAAACAACCCGTCAATGTGGGTGTTTGGGAGTGCTTTTTTTATTAACATTTAATTTTTTAACTTTTGAAAATATTAAAAAGTTATTTTATAGTATTTGACAATTTGATTGTTGTGAGATAATAAGTTAATAAGTTATTCGATACTAACTTATTAACTTATTAAAAAAATCAATAAACCAATAAGTTGTTTTTAAGAAGGGCCAAGCTAATTGAACACCCTGTCAAGTGTTATCTGCACACCCTTTGACTTTTTTCACGGCCCGTGAAGGGCCTTACGGGCCGTAAAGCCGTAAGGTGTTCGAAATTTAAATTTCGCAGCTTTATCCGCTCACGGGGTGTGAAACACATCACGACCCGTAAGCGTCTAACATCACGGCCCGTGAACAAGTGCCATAACGGCCCGTGAGTTCTCTCACGGGCCGTAGTAGTCCTTTTGAGAATTTATTTTCCTCGATTTGCATGCATTTTTAAATTTTATAATTATGTGACGTGACGTATTATTCCTTGATTTGATTTAAGATTCTGTATAAAACGTTATATATATTACTTGTTATATACGGTTAGTGAGAAACGGAATAGTTAAAATGTCTTCTCGTAAAGGTAATAGAAGACGTCAAAATGAGTCCTCTTCAAACTCACGAGATATTGTGGAAAGTATTCCTGATCCAATAGATAACCATAATTGGTAGAATGGGAGGAACTGGTCTGAAAATGTTATTCAGTTTATACGTAACGGTGATTCCCAAAATGTAGGGTGTATTACATGGGTAATTCCGATATTCAGTTAGAATATTGGTGTGAATTACTTGGAAACGTGTCTTTAGGTACAGAGGTATGATTTAAAGTTTTTTTTATAAATTTATTTTATTTTAAAATTCTAACAATTAAAAAAGTTGTTATTTTATAGCATGTTCGGGCGTGGACAAATAGACTCACAATATGGAGATACGAAGAAATCCGTAAAACAGAAGAGTTGCCGGGTAGTGATCGTTGGACGATTCTCCCATTTGGTTTAACTTAATATACTCAGGGTCCGTTAAGGGTAACGAATATGGTGACGGGAGTGACTATCTATATCCCGCGTTATGGGAAGTTGATACGGTAATACTGTTTTCATGTTTTACAATAAAAATCATGAATTTATAACCGTGAATTAAATTGTTTTGTAGGTTTATGTACCAATGACTGATGACGAAGAAAATTGGTATTTTTTAAGATTTCTATGGACTCACTACAAGTTCGTATATATTCTCCACACGAATGCCGACCAAATACGTGTGATGATTCATGGTGCATTCATCGTAATGCCCGAACGATTTTCATACAATTCGAATCGTACTTTTTACATTTTCTGTCACGTCTACAATATTGGCAGCACTCCGGACAAGAAGAAATCAAAGAACTGGTTGTATCCGGTGAAACCGTGTGGCCTCCTAATGCCGGTCATATTGGTCGAGATTCGGGAGTTGTAATTTGTATGTTATTTCGTAGGTTGGTTCAAAATAGATCTTTAGAGTGGCAAGAGGTTAGCTTACAGGATGCTTGCTTTAGATTCCGAAGATTTATGGCAGACGAACTGTATTCTAGACGTATAATGTAGAACAGTAATGAAATATTTTATTGAAACATAAACGTTTATCAGTACACTTTATTAAAAACGATAAACCGTTATTATCACACAATAAGAAAACACATAATTTTTAATCTTCTTGATCTTTATAAAAGATCCAAGCCACAAAATGGTTAAAAAAAATTCCAAAAGTCTCCCGATATCGTTCTTGAGCTGTTGTCATAATATCTGTATGACGAGTTTGGGCTTATTAAGAGCTGTCTGTTCTATGGGCTGGATCCGTATGAAGAGAAATATAATTTTAAACTTTGGAAATTATCAAGATCCTAAAAAATACCCTTATGACGAGTTTGGGCTTATTAAGAGCTGTCTGTTCTATGGGCTGGATCCGTATGAAGAGAAATATCATTTTATAGGCGTATACGTCCGTCGTTGCAGAGTTAATAAGTACCGACCACACATGCTCAAAAGCACCCCCTCTTCATTTGAAAAACTCGACTTGCAATGTTTAGCAATATTTTACAAAATATGCCGTCTGCAAAGTAATCGAACAACACTCGAAAAAACTTCTTCTGACGCTTTTATCAGAGCGAGGTCTCCGTCGATTAGTATAACACGGGGCTCCACACACTTTTCTTCCAGCGTTGCTTTTAGTTACTCTAACACCCATCTGAAGTTGGCTTCACGCTCATAATCAATGAATGCGTGAGCAACAGAAAAAGATTTCAGGGTGGATGTCACACAAACCATTTGAACAAATGACATTTTATACAAGTTAGTTTTGTAAGTTGTATCAATCATCAACACGTGTGGGTACGCACACCATAATGTGTGAGATGTGGGATGTATAAAAAAACCCCGTCGACGGTATTTGTCGGTTCACCTATGTGAGGGGTGTAAATATATTGATATTGTTGTAGTATAGAAAAAAAACCTGTATTGGGGTTTCACCAATTCTGGTGGACTTTTTAATTTTTGCCCGAGCGTTATATATGGTTCGTAACACAGACACGTTATTGGGATTTTGTTCCCTCAACGTGCCTAGAATGTTTCGAGGGTCAATATTTTGCTCGGTCAGATTATTTACAGTAGAAAGCTCATTTTCGGTGAGACTCATTGCGTATGCATGTCCTTCCAGGTGTTCAGCAGGTTCATGGTTATGAGTATCGTCCACAACAACTATAATCCACCCATCTCTCTTCATCTCGTACTTACCCTGCAATTCAAATTAACAGTTTGTTTTTTTGTGTCACTTTTCTTAGAGTGGATGTTCCCTTATATACACCACCCCGATCACATTTTAACCAAATTTTAATCACCACACCATTCAAATTTCTTTTTGAACGTTTGGTGACAAACTGACAATAACAAACCCATTTTCTCGCCCGACGTTACTTGCCCAATCAACTAATTCTTCACGAGATAAGAAAACCTAAGAAATTTTATATTTTTAGTTAGTTATTACTAAATGAAAGTAAAATTAAATATGATATATCTTATAACCTGATTCGTGTCGTATAAACCTCTTTTACCGGAACCAGAATCGTCATTATCACCGCTGCTATCGCCACCGTTATCACCCCCGTCATCGCCGCCGTCATTCCCGCCGTAATTGAACGCGAACTGTCCTAAATAGTTTGAAGCACCCTCATTCTAATAACTGTAACCCTTCTCAGGGTAATAGTTAGATTCCGAACCGAATAAATAGTTGCTATCCCAGAAAGACATCGTAACGTTAAATATTATTTCAAACTTATCATAGAAATTTGAATTATGAAATGAATTTATAAACTAACGTTTATATAGTAGTTCACATGGAATATTGCATCCCGTTACATAATTAACACGAATATCGAGGAATATTACGTCATATCAAATAACGTAATAAATACAAAATTACACAAAAAACGAGGAATAATATATCTCGTCAAATTATTAAAGGTGAAAATAGGACCCGTAAAGCGGTTCACAGGCCGTAAGTGAAAGGGCTAACGGGCCGTGAAACGCTTAACGGGCCGTGAAAAATTAACACCGTAAACACCTTCACGGGCCGTTACGTTTTTGAATGACTGATTTGATTGCCCGACAGTCATTACGGCCTATGAAAACCTTACGGCCCGCAAATAAGATGTTCAAATATCATATTTTTTGCGTCTCTTTAATAGACTCCTTTTAAGAAACAATACGCCCAATTGCATCGCAGATCAAGAAACTTCTGGCGTTGGAGTGTAAGACATACAAGGATCAAGAACATTCTACATGTTTCATGGTTGATCATAAGGACTCATCCTGACAATTCTCGAAGATCCCCTAACCATATATATAAACCCTAATCTCGCACCCAAATCTCAAACCAGAATCAACAGCACCACATCAATTGAATCAATCAAGCTAATCGAATTCTTCTTATTCACATCATTCTTCTGAAAATGTCGATCATTCCAAGCTTCTTTGGCGGCCGACGAAGCAGCAGCGTCTTCGACCCCTTTTCACTCGACGTTTGGGACCCTTTCAGAGACTTCCCATTCCCATCTGATCATGTTTCAAAGGAAACCTCCGCTTTGGTGAACGCTCGTGTGGATTGGAAGGAGACACCAGAAGCTCATGTGTTTAAGGCCGATCTTCCAGGGATAAAGAAAGAAGAAGTGAAGGTGGAGGTGGAAGAGGGTAATGTGTTACAGATAAGGGGCGAGAGGAATGTGGAGAAAGAAGATAAGAATGATAAATGGCATCGAGTGGAACGCAGCAGCGGGACCTTCACAAGGAGATTCAGGTTGCCGGAGAATGTCAAAATGGATGAGGTGAAAGCAGCAATGGAAAACGGAGTGCTTACGATCACTGTGCCCAAAGCAGAAGTGAAGAAGCCTGATGTTAAGCCTATTGAAATCTCCGGTTAGAAAATCGTATGAATTCAACTTACACATATCGATCATCATGTCGTAATGTCATTGTGTGTTTGTTAGTTATCTTGTGTACACCAGGTGTTCGATAAAATGCGTGTCATGATTTGTATAATCTTTTTGTAACTTTGTTAAGGAATAAATATCTGTGTTTGTAGCATCATCGCTTACCAAACTTTATTTCCCTCGTGTATCTGCTATTGCTTGTTTTTGAGCTTTGTCGTCCGCACAGAAACCTTGAGTTACACAAATGAGAAATAGGATGCGCGACTCATAGCTCATCTCATGATCTGATTAGACTAAAATGACGTTTTTAGATGTTGCAGGAGAATGTTATTCGTATGGTTTTTGTATTCTTTTCTCAAGAATTTGCAGGTCTGAATGCACTGTGTTCATCTTTTGTCTTGTTGGAAACTCTACCTATGTAGCAAGGTCAGTTTTCTTCACTTGGTTATGCATAAATTTGAACCAGTAGATGAAAATTAAAAGGAGTATTTATAATGTCTAAATTGAATCAAATCTCATACTGTATCAAAATACTTATCAGTGCAAGCAGCTACATTTATGGTGATAAAATGAACTCCACCAACTCATTTAAAGAGTTCTGTGAAGAACCACCATGGCTAATGGAAATTCTAACCTTCTCTTGAATCTCCTTAGCTCTCTGCTTCATTTCTTCACCTTCTTTACCCACCAAAGCTCTTTTGATCACACCTTCAATCTCCCCTCTCTCCACAACTACTTCAATACCCATCTTCCACACATGACTCAAATACCTCGAGTTAACCTTTTGGTCTAATTCAAACGGCTGGCACAGCATTGGAACCCCTTCAAACATGCTTTCCAATGTCGAGTTCCAACCACAATGGCTCCAGAATCCTCCAACCGCATAATGTGTCAAAACCTCCTTCTGAGGCGCCCATTTCACTATCAAACCTCTTTCCCTCATCTTAGTCAGCAAACTCTCTGGCAGACACTCGATCCATTCGAACCCTCGAACCCTCGAACCGAACCTGGTCGAACCACCCACAAGAATGGTTGGTTACTGTTGGCTAGACCCCATGCCATCTCAGTCGATACCTTTTCATCCATGTTTGCTAAGCTTCCTAAGCTTACGTAAACCACTGATTTGGGTGCTTGTTTATCTAGCCATGAAATGCAACTTGTATCCTCTTCTAGAAAGCTAGTGGAGGGTGTTGGGGTTATTTTGTGCAATGGTCCAACAGTAAAGATTGGAACTTGGTAGTGATCGCGGATCTGGGTCAGTGCTGATGGTTCAAGAAACTCAAAGGTGTTCCAAACAATGGCAGATGGAGATGTCTTGGGGATGATCATGTTGATCACTTGAAGCGTGTATTCTACTGGGAGGCCAATAAAGGGTAGATCTTTACATCTCAAGGGATGTAGTTCTGGAACTATTTCCTGCAACATAGAATCTTTGAAAAAGAGTTTGCGTTAGTTGATAGTACATATCATATAGGTGTTGAAAAACAAAGATAATTAGATTTTTATAGATGGTCTGTCTTGATTATCCAAAATCTGGTTTGTTTATCCTTTGATCAGACAACAATTATTTACAACTCAATTATCATGTTTCCAAACAGTAGATAATCAGTTATGATTGTTTGGAGTTACCTTGCACAGGAAATCGACCTTGTTGATGGAGCTGAGGGACGATCATGGTTACCGGAAAGAAAGACGCACTGCTGGTTCTCAAGACGATGGAGGGCAGACCCAGATCACCGGCGACAGATCCGGCAAAAGCCATCAGATTATCATGAACAACAACTATTGATTCCTTCACAGACGCATCTTTTTCAGCATTATCTATAATCTGCATAAGGTGTTCCTTGAAATGGGGTCTGCAGTTATCATTGAGAACCTGCAAGAACTGTACAGCATTGGTGAAATTGCAGGTGGCGGATAAGTTGTCGGGCATCGGGAAGAAGGTGAAGTGAGGGTGGTTTGAAGGGTCCGGGGGGTTGAGTTGGGAGTGAGCGATGGTGATGGAGAAGAAGCCTTTCGAGTGGAGGAAGGTGGCGAGGTGGAGCATGGGTCTCATGTGGCCTTGAAGTGGGCTTGCTGTCAGCACCAGTCGCTACCGTCTTCCTCCGCCGTGCTCCGGCAGCTTTCTCTGTCCACCCATGTGATTGAAGATGTGTTAAAAGAAGATTAACTTGATGAACTGTTAATTGGATCTTGATGAAGTTGTTTCCGAGAAATGATTTTGTGTTTTTCCGATGATATTGAAGATTGAAATTGGCATAAACGCAAGGGGGTCGCCTTGCACTCTTGCATGCACGTGATTCATTTAAAAATCATTTTGTTCACTTGATCAAATATCTTTCTTTTGAGAGCGATTTTACTCCATGCCTCGACAACGCTCCACTCTGTCGGTGAAAAGTTTTTTTAACTTTTTTAAATCTTGGCGGATATGCTATGATCATTTCTTGATAAAAAATCTAAGCTTTTTAACCCACATGTTCTACCGGTTCAACTAGCTGATTAACCTAAGTTTCGACTGAATCCAATGGTGACGTGGCAGACGGGGCGGATACAGAAATTTTTAGCAAAAGGGGTAAAACTTTTGTCGGTTAAAAACCGATCGATAAAATCTTTCACAGACACTTTGTGTTTTGATTTTCTTTTCCATAGCTCCTAATATAATTTATAAATAAACAAATAAACATTATCAAAAAAATTAACTTGAAGATACAATCCAACAAAAAAAACAATTTAACATAAACAATGAAAATTAAAAGTAATCTAAAACTATTTTAACTTACAAATCAAAAGAACAAACTTTTCATTTACAAATTCAGTTGTTTTGATTATTAGTGTCTTTTTTTCTTATGATTGCTCCATCTGACCTTAATTATGCCTCCATCTACTCTTATTTTATTTTATTTATGCCTCCATCTCATTATATTGTCTCGTTATATTTGTGCCACTTCTAAGCTAACTAGTTATTTTACCGGCCGCGCTTTGCGATGATATCGCACATAGCATGATAAAGTATAGACTAAATTTTATCTGATTTGTCTTCATATTAAATTCATGTCGAACCATAAAGAATCTTGAGTTTATACAGTGAACAAAAACATATTATAATTGACCCGCCTTGTTTCCAAACAAAATTATATCGAAACTTAGACCAAGTCAAAGCATACGTATTACAATTGCCTAACTTATTTTTGAACTAAATTACGTTATAACATAGAGTAACTCGGATTTATAACGTCAAATGAAAACGTTTTATATTTGACCGGACTTATTTCTAAATAAAACTTGCATCAAAACATAAGCGAACGTTGACAAGTATCTAAAAATATGCACAAACGTTTTTTCTAAGTAAAAACTATATCAAGGCAAACCCGAAACTTTCAAAACATATTTTGACCTTTGTTGTTAGCATGCCCGGGCCCCCGCCCCCTTTCTTTGGTGGGCATGCCCCCTCCCCCCACCCTACATAAATCCACCTCTGGTGGCAGATAACACTTCTCATCTGCTATCGGCACAAGCAAATCCGAATAGCTTATCATGTGAACATTGATAACCCACTATTCACATGTGCTAGTGCATATAATGGACGATAATTGTTTTCTTTTCATAGAGTTCTGGCAAGACTTGTCACATAGATAAATATCCACTCACTAATAGATCACCTAGATTCAAAACAAGTTAGATTTTTGTCTGGAAAGCATATATATCAAGATTGCATACCCACATAGGATTGTAAACGAACCAAACGAACACTTACCGAACATAATTGAACACGAACAAAAGCAAACGAACACAAACAAATGCTCATTAGCATAAATGAACACGAATGAAAATTTGTCTTGCTTAACACAAATTAACATAATTATTCGAACATACTTGACATTATTATTGTAATTACACACAAAAATTACAAAGTTTGTCAAGTTTTAATACAGGGAAAATATCACAGAATAGTAACCAAGTTTCAAAAGTGTTTTAATTTAGTCAATCATGCATATTTTTCTCAAATTGGATCATTAAATGATTAAATCGAGTCATCATTAAAATTTCTTATGTCAAGTAAGTAACGGTGGAGAAGACGTGGTGGTCAGAATTTGCAATATATAAAATTATATTAAAAAATAAAAATAATGTGTTAATTATGAAAAAAATACAAAAAGTATCTAAAATTTACGTCAACGTTTTATATCAGCATCAAAAGATAGAAAAAAATATTTTCTAATTGAAACTAAAAGTATAATATGCTAAAAAATATGTTAAGGCTTTTAATTTATATAAAATATAAAAACTGAGTGATCTAACTATAACACTTCTAAAACTTGAGTTATCTAATTGGAACACTTTTAAAAGTTGGTTACTATTTTACAAAGTTACCCCTTTAATACAAATTGAAGTTGAAAATGATCGAATGAAGGATGTTGGCGGATACATAATAGTATAATAGGGTATCATATTTTTTAAAATTAAATCCACTAAAATAAAAATATAGAATATAAAAGCAAATAAAAATACAGAATATAAAATGTTGAGTGTAAATTATAAAAGATGTAAAAGTATTGGGTAAAACAAAAATATTAAAGATTTAAAAACAACAAAAAGCGTGTACAACCCACTAATTCATTTAATTTAACGAATGTAATTTTCTTTTTCATGTTCATTTATTTATTAAACGCCGTTTGTCCCGGTATAAATAGTAAGTACCTGTTCTTCTACCGCGAGAGGGGACAAACGTAAACGAACTTTCCGTCGAACAGTTAACTGAAGTCCGGTTTGTTTACAACCTTATACAACATGTGTTATCTTTATCTTTACTACTGTATAAAAGAAAAACAAAGGGTATAATGGAGATTTCATGCGTTTTGTAAAACAGCGGCTGAAAAGTCTTATGGAGAAGTTTCTGTTTGTGCACATCTTCTTCCCAAAATGCCATCATTCAATGGTTACCATCACCATTCATCAACACCATCTCAACCATGAAGACATTGAACGTTTATCAGTTTTCCACTTGCATTCATCATGATTAATCACATCGCATTCATCATCATCAAAAGCGCATCAATTTCTTCATCACCATTAACCCATCAATCGATCCGAATCCCATTGCCTTCAATTTAATCGTCGGTTTCAGCCCTTCATCTTTAATGTCCGATCATCGATCACATTTCCGTTTTAGTATCCTCTACCTATAAACTATGCTCACATCAAATCAGTTTTAGCATCCGCACCGACAAAGTCAATCATGTATGCTACACTACGATCGGCGAATGTCCTACCCTAAGCTGCGTTAAAGTCTACCTAGAGAGCATAATCTGCATATCATAAATCGGAACTGAATATTCTTCAGTAATCGATCAAATTTTTGGATCAGGTACGTAGATTTGGATATAACTTCATGAATTTAATTTTTTCATTTTCTATTTCGTCTTAGTTCGATGTGTTCTATCAAATGTTACCAAAATTGGGGTTCATTCTCATCGTTTGTTGTGATAGAGATGATGATTCTAAAGTGACTTCTGTTTGTATTATTGTAATCTTGTTGTTTATCTCATTTTCAAAGAAAAAAGAACTTGATCTTTGGTTTTCCAAACCTTTTTTTTCTTATTTTGGGGCTTCTAAAGTGTTCTTTGGTGATTGGCAATGAGTTTAGGATGTATATTTTTTTTATTTCTCTTTGCAATTGATATTTTACTTGTTTTAGGTTTATAGGTGTTCAAAGCATCTTTATTCCTCAAAAGAACTACAATCACATCTACAAACAAATAAACATACCCGGCATCCACTCATAGTATGAACTATTTGAGATCTAAAATTGATTTTTTATTTTCTTTAAAAGTTAACACATGTAATATATATTTTTAGACTGAAGTTGATGTGGTGGATAATCTTTTTGACCTGAATATAAGCTGCGTTTACAGGTCTGTATATGTCTGGTAACCGACTGCAGATGTATTCTGCACATAATGATTCAAACAACCAATTTATAAAGTTTGAAGTTCATGTTTTGTGAGTATTTTAACATGTGAGTAGGAACCCTAAACCTTTATTGAAACAGATGTGTAATCGAATTTCTAATGACAAGGTGGTGAAAAGCATTTATACCTTTGATTCTTTAATTGTGTACTTCATATATGTTAATGTTCTTTTCATTTAGGCTAGTTTTTTGGTGTGAAATTAGTATTTACATTTTTAAATTAACTAGTTTTAATATCCAGACGCGCGTTGCGTGTCTTGGAAACGCCGTAAATCGTTACTCTATCAACTATCTAAGACAACAAGATCACACCGAGAGGACCACACCGACCACAAAATGTCGGTGACACTACAGTTTGAGACTATTAAAATCAACAATTTTCCACTTTAATGTCGGGCTCAGAGTGTGTAAAGAAATGACTCCATCATGGCCGGAGGGCGGGTTGCAGGAAATAACCTGCCATCCTACACCCCTTCCAGGGCTAGACAATGTCCTCAATCAATTTTTACTCAGACCCATCAACTCATCACAGCCCATTAGAAACACCAACTTAAGATTAGGTAGTCGGAACACCACCATCAAAAGCCCCACCATCAGAACCACCATTATCAAAACCACCAATATTAAGACCCCTACCATCAAAATCCATACCATCAAAACCACCATCATATTTGTTCATATATAGGATAATAACCCAAAACCAAAAACCCTAAAAGGGTATCATAGAGAAATGGAGGGGGAGTAATAGAAGTGATTACACCACCACTATCAAGACCATCACCATCAAAACCACCACCATCAAAACCTACACCATGAAGACCATCACCAACAAGACCAACGAAGACCAAGAAACAGTTGTGCATGTTGTAGATCGGGAAAAAAGGAGGTCACGGGAGTGCAAAACCACCGCTGCCATGGCTAACCTTTTAGGGTTTCGCCGGTAGCAGCGACAAGCACCGATGGCGGGTTGTAGCAGCGGTGATGGTTGGCGGCGGCAATGCGACGGTTGAGGTGTAGAGATGGCTGCGCGATGGCTACGGTTCATCCATGGCGGAGTTATAGTGGCAGGGCCGTTGCAGTGGTGGATGATGGCGGCGGTGAGACGATACAGTAGTCGCGGGATCCTGATGCGATGGTGGTGCCGGTGACAGCCACATGGCCGCAGCTCGACGGCGGTGGCAAACCCTCGCAAAGAGGGCAGATGAAGCACAAAACCAAAAGTGATGCAAAACAAAGAAGCATCAATTTTCATATGGTCCAGATTTTACATCTTGCCCTATGGCAACACAGCAAATGAGTATCACATGTTGGTGTGAAGTGAGATTCAGATAACAGGGAACTTCCAGCAATTAGATGCAGAATGAACACAGGTCAAAGGGATCATGTTTGAAATTTAAATCAGCAACTGCTATACATATTATACTCATTCCTTATTCTCATTAATCTCAATTAATCCCTCCTTAATAAGTCAATCTACTAATCTCTTCTACCATAGTCCAATTTTTCCATCCTATAGTACCACAGAACTTGTTTTCTATCTCCAAGATTGTCTGAACAAAACTACACAGAACAACACTCAGATGCATAATAAAAGGGAAACCAACAATTAGATGCAGAATGAACACGATCAAAGGGATCATGTTTGCATTAGTAACCTTTAAACATACGATAATACACAGAACTTGCTCTATCTGGAAGATTGTCTATCAAGTCCAATTCATCCATTCATTGTTCAATTGAAACGACAAACCAATTAACTTTCAATTAACCAATGATAACCCTAGAAAATTCAACCAAAATGATAGAAATTTAAGAACCTACCTCAGCTTGGTATTCATAAGTTTCACCGGAGGACTCAGTGGCTTCTTTTTCAGCAACGGTTGAAGCCTCACACTTCACCACCACACTACCACCTCTTTTACCCCCTTTCAATTTCAACCCAGAGCAAGAAAGATTGTTGATTTTCAAACAATTTTGATGCAAAAACTCATTTCTCAACAATAATCGATTGTGGGTGTTGGATTTAGATGAAAAGATTGGAGAATAAGGGATTGAGGCTATGGATGCTGGTGTTAAAGTTCTGTTCACAATTCTGCTTCCACATGGTTTCAACCTAGGGTTTGAAATTGGAGTCAGGAACGATGATCGGAGATAGAGTCTCCGTCGGAGGTGATCGGGATGAAGGCACGATGCGGAAACAGAGGATGATCGGAGGTGGATTCTCCGGCGGCGGTGGTTATGGTGG
This sequence comes from Flaveria linearis, assembly GCA_024085815.1. Classification (NCBI taxonomy): domain Eukaryota; kingdom Viridiplantae; phylum Streptophyta; class Magnoliopsida; order Asterales; family Asteraceae; genus Flaveria; species Flaveria linearis. Next base: position 68,360,418 of record CM044009.1, read on the forward strand.
TGGTGGAAGGGGGTTTGGGGAGGTAAGACGATGGAGGTGGAGACGGAGGAGAGGGATTCCATTGTAGAGGTGGTTGTTGGTGGTGTGAGATGCGTGTGGGGGTTTATATGCAGATGTTACGGTGGTGGAGATGGTGGTGGTGGTGGTGGTGGTGGTGATCGCCGGCGAGGTGAAGGGCTGAAAGACTACTGTTAAACTATTCATCACAAGTTGCTTTTTTCATATTATATAATCATCTTTAGTTATGTTTGGATATAAACTTATGGCTATGTATAAATGCAGTCCAAATTGTAACAGTAGGTGAGCATTTTAATTAGCAAAGTTAAAGTGTTTCCATTGATATGGCTCATATTCTGTTTTTTGGTTTATTTGTGTTGTATCTTAATCAAGTCAACTGGGTAAAAGAAATTTTCTTAAAAAGAAGCATGTGAGATGAGTTAAATAGGTATAAAGTGGCTTGGGTGGGATAAATTACTTATGTAGTGCTAGAAAATAGAGGGCTGAAATTAGGGTTGTAAACGAGCTGAGCCGAGCCCGAGCTCGCTTAGGCTCGATTTCGGCACGTTTTAGTTTTAGAAAGCTCGAGCTCGAGCTCGGCTCGACAAAAAATTATTAGGCTTGAGCTCGGCTCGGGTTTGGTTCGTTTATTGTAAAATTATTATTTTATTTGTAATTACTTTTATATTTTTATAATGAAACTTTTTATATTTAACATAATATATATTATTTAATTAATTTTATCATAACAATATATATATAATAGAGTAAACTTCGGTTTTGGTCCCTGTGGTTTAACCATTTTAACTATTTCAGTCCAAAAAGGAATCTTTGATCATATCATGCCCTGTGGTTTCATTTTTGTAACGGTTTTGGTCCCTGACACTAACTCTGTTAGTTTTTACAGTTAACTCCAGGGATATTTTGGTCAATCTACTTTATAAGAACCACTGCGTGATGTTCTACATCACCATGTTTCAAGATCTCATCTTCATCTTCATCCCCTCTATTCATTTTTCAATCTCCCATAATACCCCTCAAAATCCCTCTTTAATGAAAACCCACCATCAGCCATGAATCCCCCTGCAAATTCCTTCACACAATGACTCATATCCATCCCTATTTCATCGTTAATCACCATAATCCCTCAACCTTCATCGGAGCTAATCACACCTCCGCCCGTTTTTGCTCACGGTAGTCCCCGTCATCATCTTCTTCCTCATCTTCTCAACATCGTCGGAGGTAAACCCAGCTAATCACAACTCGCTGGAGGTAAACCCAGCTTCCTCCGCAACATCGTCGTTCGATTCCTACTCTTCTCCCTTCTCGTCATCATTCTCCTATTCGCTTACGTCATCACCATTAGAGGCGAATCTTGCCGCTCCGGCGACGATTTCTGCTTCTTCTCGCCGTCATGTGTCTCGCCGGAGTTCCCCCATCGCGTGATGTTCTAACCCTGGGTTCTTATTGTGTGTGGTGGGAATTTAGGGTTTTTTGATTTTATGTTTTGTTCGGGGTGGTGGGTATCACCAGAATGTGGTGGTTGTCGCCGGAGGAGTAGGGAAGACAGTGGTGAGTGCGAGGGCCATGCGGGGCGCTGATGGGTAGTAGGAGGATGAGATCCGCGATGGAGACGGTGAATCGCTGGGGCTTCCGGCAGTGGGATGCGACGGTGGAGGTGGTGGCAGTGGTGGGGTTGGTACTCGATGAGGTGTTGGATGGGCGGATGGTGGTGGTTAGGGGACATGATAAGTGATTCCTCTGGCTCACGGAGGTGGAAATTCCGGTAACCACCGCAGGCCGCGCATGTTAGTGAGGTTGGGTTGGTGGGGGAGGACGACGGCGACGGCGACGGCAGAAACTCACTGCGGCCATCGACGGTGTGGCCGCCGAGGGCGGCGACGTGGTTCTTGAGGCATGGTGGCAACCTTCCTCACTGAAGCTGTTGATGATAACCCTAGGTTATACAGATCAGTGGGGTTATTAATTTGATTTTAGGTATAAAAGACCAAAATACCCTTAGATTTAACCAAGAAAACTAACAGAGTTAGTGTCAGGGACCAAAACCGTTACAAAAATGAAACCACAGGGCATGATATGACCAAAGATTCCTTTTTGGACTGAAATAGTTAAAATGGTTAAACCACAGGGACTAAAACCGAAATTTACTCTATATAATATTATGATTTATGTAAATATATATTTATATACATTCAATATGTAAATGAAAAATTATATAAAACAAAAAACTCGTTTAGGCTCGCGAGCAGGCTCGAGCTTGATGTCTGAAGCTTGGGTTCGAGCTCGTTTAGTAAACGAGCCATGATGTGAGCTCGAGCTCGTTTAAGCTCGGCTCGATTAGAGTTTTTTTCGAGCCGATCTCGAGTAGCTTTGCGAGCCGGCTTGGCTTGTTTACACCCCTAGTTGGAATGAATGGAGGTTATAGTAAATGGGTACATGAAAATAAAGAACTTTTTAACTTTCATTTTGTTACAGGTTCGATGTTGTAGATGAAAAGGATGTTAATCTAAAAGAATATCAAAGATCAAAGCTTCGACAGTAGCGCATCAAGTATCTCTAACATGTATATTTTTTGGATGATTTGTCATTACACATGATGATTTTATAAAATTAAAATTAAGATTGTAATGTAAAGGGCAACAGAGAGTGTTATAAGTATATCATCATTGAAGTAAAAATCTGCACCATCAAACTCAACTCCTTCATACAAAAGTCATACATTGTCAAACTCATATTAAAAAGTACAACTTCTTTAAACTTTCGTTTTGTTTGGTTTTTCTTTAGATAAAATTACAGAAAACGTCCTTTAAGTTTATATAAAGTTGCAGGTATCGTCCTTTATCTTTAAAATGTACTCTAAACATCCTTTATGTTAACATTTTGTAACAGAATTCGTCCTTTAGACTAACTGTCGTTAACTTTTTCAGTTAAGTCAAGGGTAATTTGGTCTTTTTACCTTTAAAGTACTATTAATGTAGACTTTTCCAAACGTAAAGGACGTTTTCTGCAACTCTTTTATTTTACATAATTTATGTATTTTTACAATAATACATCTACATATTATTTTTAAATAACATAATATATATTATTTAATTATTTTCATCCACGTATTATCTGTAAATATCTATTGTATAATTTATATTATTTATTTATTTATATTATAAATACGTGGATGAAAAAAATAATGTGTATATATATATATATAATATATATATATATATATATATATATATATATTATATAAGACGTGAGTGAATATAATTAATTAGCTATACACGCATGAAATATTTAATATATTTAATTATGTGTATATATAATATGCACATAATACATGTGTATATATATATATAATATATATATATAATGTGTATATAATGTGTATATATATATAATGTGTATATATATATATATATATATATATATATATATAATATATATATATATATGTATATATATATATATATATATAATATATATATATATAAGACGTGAGTGAATATAATTAATTAGCTATAAGTGCATGAAAATATTTAATATATTTAATTATGTATGAACTTATATGTATATATAATACATGGATCAAAACAATGATATATATTTATCGTATATAAATAAAATTATATATTTTATCTAACTCTAAATACTGTTTTATTATTTTATTATTTATATAATTTATATTTATATATAATATGTGGATAAAAATAATTAAATTATATGTGTATATATATATTCGGTATATAAAAATCATATGTATATGTATTCTTATAAAAATACATAAATTAAATAAAAGATAAAAAAAGTGACAGAAAACATCATTTATATTTGGAAAAAATACATTAATAGTCCTTTAGAGTCAAAAGGGCCAAATTGCCCTTGACTTAACGGAAAAACTTAACGGCAGTTAGTGTAAAGGACGATATCTGTTACAAAATGTTAACATAAAGGACGTTTAGAGTACTTTTTAAAAATAAAGGACGATAACTGTAATTTTATATAAACTTAAAGGACGTTTTTTGTAATTTTGTCTTTTCTTTAAGTGTTTAGATCTTTGGGTTGTACTTTTACCTAATCTCTAATGGGCCAACTAAAATATTAAAAGGATAGGACTCAAAAAGGTTGACAAATATTTGTTCACTGGTTCCTTTTAGAGTAATACCATTTGTATCCTTGAGGTTTGGTGATTTTTACCATTTATATTCCTACAGTTTAAAAATCCTCATATACCTCCTAACATTTCATTTTTGTTCCCATTTGAATCCAAAACACTAATACCGTTAAATTATTCTATTAACTTTGAGTAAATTACCATTTGCATCCCTGACGTTTTCCTATTTTAACCATTTTCATCCCTATAGTTTCAAAGTCTTGATTCGCTCCCTAACGTTTTAATTTTGTTCCCGTTTGAATCCAAATGACTAACTCCGTTAAATTGTTCAGTTAACTTTGTGTGAAATGACAAAATTGCCCATCACCTCCCTTTTCCAGTTCTCTCTTTTCCATCTGAACCCTAATCTTATCTTCAATCAATTCATCACCCTCAATCCTCACCACCTCGACTCCAAGAAACCCACCGCCGCCGCGGCGGTAATGGCGTCGCCGCCGCAGCTCCTCCTCACCCAAGACGACCACAAGAAGATCGCCGCCTACAAATTCTTCAGCCATGGGGTTCAATTTCGAAAGCATCTCCTCCAAATCCCTGATTTCTTTCTTGAAACCCGAATCCTCACGATGCTGACGATGATTCGATACACCGTTTCCATTGATTAAACTGCCGTTTGAATTGGGGTTCATCTTCTTATGGCCATCGTTTGCCCTATAAATCACAATCGATGACTCCGAGCGGTTAACGTCGCTTGATTCAACCTGATTATTCGACACGCCGTTGTCAAGAACCGCCATGATATCGATCGACCACCGACTGACACTAGTCTCGAATAGCTCGTTATCGCTCTACGGATTTTAGCTGTTTGTACAGATCAAAAATTGTGAGAAACTACAGAGATTGAAGCTGAAAACGTACATTGGAATCACCTGTTTGAAGAGTCTAGAATGGAGTGCTCATTGATCGAAAACTGCAGTGAAAGATCGTGAATTAAGAGATTATTATACTGTCACGTATGTAAATCTGATGAAAACAAGAACAGATTCAGATTGAACCTTTTTCTTCAATAATAATGCATCAATGTCAAACTTTCATTGTCTGAGAGAAAAGAGAGGGCTGTTCTTCTTCGTATGGTCCGTTTTGATATGGCACAAGAAATCCGTCGTGTTATGCCCAAGTTAGTTTGTGGTGATTGTTGATGAATCGAAGCTCGTGGATTACGTCGGAGGAAGTGGGTTAGCGATGCCGGTGGAAATCGTGTCTTTTTGCTGGAGATTCACCGCACAGAAGCTTCAATCGTTGTTTACGGAGGCTGATTGCACCGCAAAGCTTCGTGTTTCGCCGGAGAATGGTGATCCTTATGTGACTGATAATGGGGAACTGATAGACTACTGTGATGGTGGTGAGTGGTGGTTATGGTGATGGTGATGAAGAAAAAGAGTGGATGGTGGTGGTGGGTTGTGGTGATGGAGATATGAGAGACGGAGAGAAAAACTCATAAAAGAGTTGATAGTGGTGGTGGGTTGTTGTTGTGCTGATATCCATTTTTGTTTTTTTATTATAAGGGGCATTTTAGTCTTTTATACAAAAGAGTTAACAGAAAAACTCACACCGTTAGTCATTTAAATTCAAATGGTTACATAATAAAAACGTTAATGATGCAAATGGTTAAAAATATAAACGTCAGGTATGCAAATCAAGACTTTGTAACTATAGGGATGCAAACGGTTAAAATGGATAAAAGTCAGGGACGCAAATGGTAATTTACTCATTAACTTTTTATAGAATGATAAAAATACTCTTAAATCAACCATCACACAATATAAATTTAATAAAAACCCCTAAACCACTACCACCCCCTTTTCTCTCTCGCTGGAGTCAACAACCACCGCCACCTCCACTTCCTCCTCCTCCCGCCGTCGCCGCCACCTCCACCTCCTCCTCGATCCTTTGCCTCCCTCTCCCCCTACGTCACCGGGTGGCCACCGGCAACGCCACATGCCGCGTCACACGCCTTCCGATAATAGACTTCACTCTGATCCCTAACCACAAGCTTTGACGACTCACACACGAATGGTGTGTGGCGAACCAGTCATACGACGTTGAGCGGATTTTGATGCCGAAGCAACCGATGGATCTGGTGATGGTCCGGTGGTTGTTAAACCAGGCTGGCTCTGAGTCTAAACCTACGTTTGCCAGGTTGTATGCTCTTCATCGTCTCCGAGAGTTGGCACGTGAATCGGAGAATAACCGTTCGGTGATCTCGACGCGTAATGCACGTGAGGTCCTGATCAGAATATTGTTCTCGGAGATAAACGGTGAGTCGCTGGAGTTGAATCTGGAGTCGCTCGCGATTATGTCGTCGTTTTCGCTATCCGAATCGGAGTGTGTGTTGATTTCATGAGATCCGGATCGGATTTCGTACATGATTTCTCTTCTATCGCATTCGTCGATTGATGTTAGGGTTAATTCGGCTTCGCTGCTGGACAACCTCCTCGCCGGAACGAGATCGTCGGAGATCATAGCAGAAATCAGCAATCACGACGAGATCTTTGACCGTGTGGTCGGAGTTCTAAACTATCCGTTAATGTATCCTCGTGCAATGAAATTAGGTGGTTTATTTTTGAAAGAGAGAGAGATTAGAGTGTATTGGGGCAAAGAAGGTGATGTGGATGGGTCCCATGTTTTTTTTAATTTTAAGGACAGTTTAGTATTTTAACAAGAGAGTTAACAGAATAATTTAACGATGTTAGTGTTTTGGATTCAAATGGGAACAAAAATGAACGTTAGGGGGTATATGAGGATTTTTAAACTGTATGGATGCAAATGATCAAAATCACCAAACCTCATGGATGCAAATGGTAATTTACTCTTTCTTTAAATAACATTAGTATGTTGAAGTATATTGCTCTTTCACCTTTATAGATACATATATATTGTTTTAATTTAATTTATTGTTCAGTGAGGCTATAAAGTTTATTTTTCTGCATCATGTTTCCTCTTACATTCATTAGCAAATACAACATAGAAAATTACCGCTCATAAGTTAGTCAAGGTTCAATAAATTAAAAACACAGTACCAAGAAGGAAAGCGCTCTCTCATTATTGGAGGTTAATGGTGACTTTGATGTAGGCTACAGGTGACAAGTCCTCAGCAACGCTCGGGTAGACTTGCTAGTATAAAATTATAAAGATAACCTTTCGGTTTAAAATGATTGATTAAATGTTAGACTTCCACCTTTTAGTTTAAAACCAACTGATCTATTATAGCATAATCCACTATCTTGTAACTAAACATCCAGTGATGTCAGGTGATTTAATCGTTTGGGCATGCTAGTCCTCTCTACACTGCACAACGTGGAGCATGAGTTTTTTCATGAACAAATTGTTATTGTGTTTGTCTAGGTTAAACGTAATTCTAAGCTAGCAGTTTTATAAAAATATGTATTGATCTGTTTATACAAAAATGGCCATGACCAAGGGCCAGAGCATGTTGTACCTTACGCCTAATTTTTCTATTTAACGGTCCCATCACAATGCACTAAACATAGATCTACTTAGTTATTGTTTTTAATGTTTTACGTTTCACGTGCGTAGCTTAATGTTTTTACGTCCTCTTTCCATTCAGATTTATTTTTTCGTCCATGTTTCTTTTTTAATATAATGTTTTATGTGTTGTTGGTCGCTGACGGTTATGTAACATTGATACTATTTGGGACGGTTTTACGCCGCTCACCGCAACACAGGGGACTTAGTATTAGTTGTTACCTAAAACTCAAAATATTATTGTATAAACTTTTAGCCAAATAAAAGACAAAACTATAATTAGTATTCTACTTTAGAAAATAAAATGTTAAACCCAAATTACCTCGATACGTCTGGTTTCACATTTCATTTCCCATGCCTCCCTTTTTAGGGGTTCTTCTTCGATGGTCCAACGTTTCAAAGAGAGAGAGACGACTTCCGGCGGTGGTTTGCCGCCCCATCTTCCGTCATCAACGGTGCATGTCCGGTTGTTAGATCTGTGGTGTCACCTCGCATACTGGTTGTTCTTCACTCTTTTTTTGTTTGTCTCCAGTGCATGTACGTGCTCACCTTCAGATTGCCGTTGAATTGTTGGTTGTTGGATCTATGGTAAAAGGGTCTGATCCCCTGTAATTGTGACGATGACACCAGTAGCTGATGCCGATGTGTGGATGAGGACGACGCTTGCCACATCTAAGATCGATGTTTGCCTTGGTTTGGTTGGGTATGTCGTTGAATTTTTAGTCCGTTGAAATCAATGTTTTCAGATGATTTACTGGTTTGGTGGTCGAACCGGATTTAAGAAACGGATGATGTCATAATTATATATATAGTTATATATATATAATTATATATAAGTAATTTATATATGAATTATATATGTATTTTATAGTTATATATAAAACTTAATTATATTTGTATATCTAACACACTAATTTATGGTTCAACACCCCGTTTTTATCCATTAAAATAGAAAACATAAAAAATACCGAAATCTGGTTAGAACCGGTCTGGTTTCCCGGTCCGACCAGGTCTGGTTTCCCGGTCCGACCCGGTCTGGTTTCCCGGTCCGACCCGGTCTGGTTTCCCGGTCCGACCACCGGTTCAAAACGATCCATAGTGAACCGGACCGGACACCTAGCCGATCCCTGGTCGGACCGGCCAGTCCGATCCAGTCCTAACAACATTTGTTGAAATCTGAGGGCGATGATGACATAATTAGAGGGGTACCGTTGATTTGGCGTGACTATCATTTACGGTTAGCAACCTGAGCCCGAACATGACTGTGATTCTGCTCCAAACAACTTTTTTTAATCATCACGCGCTCAAAGTGCATATGTAGAACATACTAGTTATATTTTAGAGTAAATTACCATTTGCATCCTTGTGGTTTGGTGATTTTGACCATTTGCATCCCTACAATTTAAAAATCCTCATATACACCCTAACGTTTCATTTTTGTTCCCATTTGCATCCAAATTACTAACGACGTTAAATAATTCAGTTAAGTTTTTATAAAATGACGAAATTACCCTTTCTCTCTTTCTCTCTTTCTCCCTCTCTCTCTTAACCCTTAACCCACAACCCCCACCCCCACCCACTCCCGCTCTTTCTTTCTCTGTCTCTTAACCCATATACAAGAAAGAAGAAGCCACCACCGGAGAATTATCAGGCTACCCACGCCTCATCTCCGTCAACCACCCCGCCGTCGCTGGTGACACACCACCACCACCGATCTTCTGCACAAACTACGTCTCCACCACAAAATCCACACCCTTCAGAAAGAGAAAACAGATCGGTGTGAAGATGATGTTCTTGGGTTTATTGAGAGTTTCTTGAAATTTGGGATTGAAGTCCAATGGGAAGAACAAGATTCTTACTTTACAAGCTGTAAAGCTTGCAAATCCAACAATGGTGTTTGTGGGTTCAATTCACCTGACCCAAAGATCGGCGACGGTGGATTCGGTTCGGTTTACATCGGGCATCTTCAAGAAAACAAAGTGTACGCCATCAAATACCTTCACAAGCAAAATCCCACATCAAATTCATTCTCAACGAAATCATTCTGCAACGAGATCTTGATACTATCGTCTCTAAACCACCCAAATCTGGTGAAACTTCATGGGTATTGCAGCGATCCCAGAGGGTTATTATTGGTTTACGAATACATACCCAATGGAACACTTGCAGATCATCTTCACGTTTACAGAAAACAGTGTTTACCATGGCAATTAAGGCTTGAAGTCGCTATACAGATAGCAACAGCAATTGAATACCTTCATTTCACAGTAGTTCCCCCAATTGTTCACAGAGACATTACGTCCAACAACATATTTGTGGACAAAGATATGCGGGTTCGGGTCGGGGATTTCGGGTTATCACGGCTGTTGGATCCGGGTTGCGTGTGGACGGGTCCTCAGGGCACACCCGGGTATTTGGATCCGGATTATTATCGGTCGTTTCGGCTGACGGAGAAGAGTGATATCTACAGCTACGGCGTCGTTTTGCTGGAGTTGATCACCGGAATGAGGGCGGTGGATGTGAAGAGGGATAAGTGGCGGAGCTGTCGTTCCAGTGTGTGGCGGAGATGGCTGTGGGGAAGATACAGATGGGGTTCTTTCTGTATAGTGTTTTGATTTAATGAATTTTGATTCTTGCATCATGAATGCTTACTGAGAAATTGGGTGTTCTTTTGTTGGGGTTGCATGATCAAAATTAGGGCTTGAAATGTGTGTGGGTGGGTCGGTGATCTTTTAGGGGTTTTAATCTACGGTGGTGGTGAGGGGAGGTTGTGATGGTGATGCGTTGTGGTGTTGATGGTGGTGGTGATGGAGGTGATGAGAGATAGAGAGAGAATGTGTGTCAGTGTGTTCATGTTTGAGAAAGAAAGAGAGAGAGAAAGAGAGTTTGTGGTGGTCAAAGGAGAAGAAAAAGGTGATGTGATGGAGAAAGAGAGAAAGAGAGAAAGGGTAATTTCGTCATTTTATAAAAAATTAACTGAATTATTTAACGTCGTTAGTAATTTGGATGCAAATGGGAACAAAAATGAAATGTTAGGGTGTATATGAGGATTTTTAAACTGTAGGGATGCAAATGGTCAAAATCACCAAACCACAAGGATGCAAATGGTAATTTACTCTATATTTTAAAATAGTGTGGACCATTAATGGTATCTATTTTTGTCAGTTAGTGATTTTTTTAATTTGAACTTTTCTTTTTTTTTTAAATTTTTTTATATATTCTTCTACACTTTTACTCGATACATAAATAGTTTTATAAGACAGACTGACAGATCTAGAGAAAATAGGTCTAGATCAATTTGTATAGCCTTAGAACTTTAATCAATACATGTAATGAATTATTGTAATTCACTCTTGATATATGCATTATGTATATAAGTTAACCTATATATGTGTTGATTTATGTGTATGATGACAGGTAAAAGAATTATACTTGGTTGATTCTTAAAATCGGCTAAGTGTAAGAAACATCTACGGATGAACATTTGTGTTCTTCCGTAGATATGTTTCTTGACCAAGCATCCAAGGTGAAGACTCCTGCGGAAGAACAAGTTCTTGCGGAAGAGCAAAAGTTCCTGCAGAAGACAAAGTTCCTACGGAAGACAAAGTTCATACGGAAGACAAAGTTCATACGGAAGACAAACACTTGGACTTGCAATATACAAGTGTTACAAGTCAACAAGTCAACAAGTCGACAAGTCAACTTCGAATCCTAAGAGATCCGGTGTTTCCTTAACAGACTCATAATTGCCTATAAATATGAGTCCTAGGTTTCATATCAAGGGATCGAACACAAGAACATTATTACGACAAACACACATCACATCACCCAATCAAACCGTATCTGCCGTCACATCAACAACAATACGTTCGACGAATCTTTGTTCATAGCATTCTTAATTATTCTTTTGTAATCATTATTCAATATTAATGAAATACATTTGAATTAGTTCTTGTTTGCTTATTTATTACGTATACATAATTGTATTTATCATAACAAGCTTTAATTTTGATATTAAATTATCAATTTAAAAACAATTACACAACAGTTAATGATTATTCCGCAATCATTGAATTGATTACATTTCAATACTGATAATTCCTGATTGCGATCCTTGGATTCACAGGTGGTATCAGAGCCAAGTGCTCATTGATTTAGATCGATTGATCTATCAGTATTAGAATTGTTTAATTATCTATTTGATTAATCATTTAAAATCGTGATTTATCTTTCAGCAAGCACTGTTTCATTGCTTGATTAATTTAGATCTATATTCACATTAATTGAATAGTAGATCTGAGTTATTGATTGATAATCATTAATTGATCAGTTAAGTTGATCAAATACATTAACAAAGTCCTTGACTTGATAATTAATTATCATTGAAAGAATTGACTGATTTGTGATCTTTATAACTTAATTATCACTAATTAAGTATTGTCACTGATTAGTTCACAGAAACAGTTATAGTTAAATTCCTAAAATTTAACTAAAATGAGTACCTTTGGTGGATCATACCAACCTCCAAAGTTGGAAACAAAGGCGGATTTCAAATCTTGGAAAATCAAGTTCAGGAATCATGTGAATTACACTGATTCCGACTTATGGGAATCAATAACCGGAGGTCCTTATATTCCACCCACCCTTGGGCCGGATTATAATGATAAAAATCAACCCATAAGTACTAAAGATCTGTCACCTGATGATGTTAAGAATGTCAAAGTTGATATCAAAGCATACAGTCTGCTTAGTATGGCTTTACCTGAAGAGATTTTAATCAGGTGTGAGAACTATAAAACAACAAATTCCTTGTGGAAGATACTTTATACACTCTATGAAGGGAGTGATAAAATCAGAAGCATTAGGAAAGACACCCTTCGTTCACAATATGAAACCTTTCATCATATTAAGGGTGAATCAATTCCTCAACAACTCTATAGATTCATGCAACTTGTAACTGAGATGAACATCTTGGAGTTGAAGTACACTAATGAGGAGTTAAATAAAAAGATGCTCCATACTTTGCCTGAAAGTTGGAAGCAAACCGTGTCCATGTTCAAGAACACCATAGATCTGAAATCAACCGGTTTAGATACACTGGTTGCTAAAGTGGAAGCTCTTGAAATGGATGAAAATCAAGAAACAAGAGTGTGAGAACCCATGTCATACCCTATCTTTTCAAGAAACAAAAAGTGCAGGAAGTGCTTTCATTTCTAACAATGATAGTGAGAACTCTTATACTTTGAGTGATGATGAAGAGGAAGTGAGTTTCTATGCATCAAAGCCTTCAAAGAAATCATCTCAAAGTAAACATGGAAAGGAAAAAGGAAGAACTGCTGACATAAGAGATGTATCTATAGCACCAGCAAAGTCCTCATAACAGAACAATCAATCAGAACCTATTACTATGATCCTGGATTTTGAAGAACAGAAAGCAGCTTTTGCAGCTTTTAGTTCTAGTTTTCAAGCATACTTGGGAAGTTCTCTAACATCAGCAAATATTTGTCAACAAGACTTGGAAGAACTGCATCCTGATGTAGTTGAGGAGATGGATCTCCAATGGCAAATGGTAATGATTGCTTATAGAGCCAAACAATATCTCAGAAGAAACAAAAACTTGTCCATAGCAAGCAAAACATCAAAGATTGGTGTTGACAAGTCAAAGATAAGATGCTTCAAGTGCAATCTCTATGGACATTTCTCTATAGAATGCAATCAACAATCAAATCCGGACTTGAGACAACATCAGCAACCTCAGTCTCATCAACATCAATCTCATCAGTCATCAGCATCTCAAAGATCTTTCAGACAACCTCAGCTAACAAACTCATCCCTGCCAGCCACAAATGATTCAGCAGGACCTAGTAATTCAAAGGAATCTGGGCTGATCATACTACAAGATGGAACATGTGACTGGAGTATGTATGAGAAGGAAGTCTTGGAAGAGAATCAAGCTTTAATGGCCCACATGAAAAACAAAGTTCCACAAATGGCTAGAAAGGTAAGAGAAAGACTGTGTTCATCAGTATGTGTTGAGAAAGTTGAACGATATAGAGTCCATGCTCAACAATTGGCTGATAAAGTAAAAGAAACAATGATTTTGAATGAATCCCATGTAAGAGAACATAAATTATATCAAATCAAAATTAACTCTTTGCAAAAGGATTTAGAAAAATTTCTTTTAGAAAATTATAGCTTAAAGCCCAATAAACATCTGACCACTTCCTTAACCAAATCCATGGCTGATCATGCATCAACTGAAGTGAAACTTTAGAATTTTCAACATTAATGATCAGCAATCAACTGAAGTGAAACTTTAGAATTTTCAACATTTCTCAGCAACATTCTCATTGAATCAAAGAATAGGTATGGGTTGGGATATAATGCTGTTGCACCTCCAATAAATGATAACTACACAACTTTACCTGAAACAATGACAAACACTTTATCAAATCATTTTGTGCCAAGCACCAAGTTTGAAACAAAATCTAATCAGCAAAACACTAACAATGAAACAGAGGTGACTGAAACTGAGTCTTCTGAATCAGAAAACTTTAAACACAATGACTAAGAATTTGATTTTGATAAATATGATGACTTGGATGATTCTAATGAACATGATGATAATCAACTGAACGTTGGTAAGAATGTTACTATTGAAACATTCCTTCCTAAAGTACTTGAAGAATTAAAATTGCAATATCCTCCAAAACAAAAAAGCATGCTGAAGACTATCTGCAAGAGGATTGCTCAATTAAATGAAGGACTTCAAGAACTTAATCAGCATAAAGATTTTTCAACAAAAGGAGTTGATCAGTGCAGATCTGCTAAATAGGTACCCTTATCCCCCGTAGATAAAGGTAAGAAGAAATAATTAGCAATTAGGCAGCAGAAAGGTACTTCAATAGAAGATCTGCGGAAGCCAAAATCTGCTGAATCCGTAGAACATCTACGGAAAGCAAAAACCAAATCTACGGAAGAGGTGCCAAAGAGAGAAACTGCCAACAAACCTAATCCGAAAGTGTTGGATCTTAAGCAACAGAAGTCATCAAAAGTTAAACACGAATCATTTGATAGTGCTCCTAGCAAAAGCAAGGACAAATCAAGTGCTCCACTGGAAAAGGAGTTGAAGACTCACAAGCTGAATAAGAAAAAGAAGATAGTTGAGACTGATGAAGAATCTGAGGAAATGTATTGCAAATGGTGTGATATGAAAAATCATAATACTGATGATTGCTACTTCAGCAGTTTTTGTTCCATCTGCAATATGAACAATCACATGACATCTGATTGCTACTTCAACAAACATTGGGCAATCTGTAACAAAAATAATCATTCAACTCAGGAATGTTATTTCAACAAAAAGAATAAGACAAAGAGTACAAAGAAGTCAAAATCTGAATTGGCTGAATCAGACTCTCAATCCACTGAAAGTCAAGAAGATTCAAAGCCAAAGAAGAGGCAACAAAAACAAAAGCCGAAACCAAAATAGAAATCATCTGCTGAGGATAAAATTTTAAAGAAAAGAACATCAAGTCAATCCGAAACACCTCACAAAAAGGTGGACTTGACTGATAAGAAGTCAAATGTTGATGATACTTTCTTTGATAATTTTGAAAAGGGAACACATGTATCTCATTCAAAATCAAAAGATGATGAAACCTTCAACAATCAAGGTTCATTATCAAAATCAAAGCATCAATCAAAGAAAGACAAGGTGAATGAAGAAGAAACTGAGAAACAAGATCCAAACTTAACAACCTCATCTTCAACAGAATCATCCTCACCACTACCAACTCAAAATGAATCAATTAAGCCTAAAACTAATACTGAAACTTCAAGACTGATTCATGAAGGAGTAACAATTTTAGACAATACTGGCAAACCCAACATCATTAAGGCTTGGGTTGTCAATACTAATTGATTTCTTTATTTGTGCAGGAACAATCGTGGAGAGCTGTCAACAAGTGGTATGTTGACAGTGGTTGTTCCAGGCATATGACAGGAAACTGTTCTCTTCTCCATGACTTCAAGCATAAGAATGCCTCATATGTGGCATTTGGTGGGGATAAAAAGGGAGGTCAAATAGTTGGTGAAGGAATGGTAAATAATGGTGTGCTCAAATTTGAGAAAGTAAATTATTATGAAAATTTGTAGTATAATTCATTAAGTGTGTCTTAAATTTATGATCAAAATTATACAACATTATTTGATAACACTAATTGTTACATTCTTAAGCCAGGTTTTTCAGTTCCAGAAGAATGGATCCTTCTTAAAGCATCAAGAAAAGGAAACACATATGTTTTGGATATGAACAACACAACACTCACAAGCCATGAAACATGCCTGCTATCTAAGTATTCAGAAGATGAATCTCAATTGTGGCATAGAAGGCTTGTTCATTCCAATATGAAGAATATGAATAAATCGGTGAAAAATGACTTAGTCATTGGACTACCAAAGAAAGAGTTTTACTGTTCAAATCATTGTTCTTCATGTTATAAAGGAAAGCAACATAGAGTGTCTCATAAATTTAAAATTATCAATACTAACACTACACCACTCAAATTGCTTCACATGGACCTTTTTGGTCCAATCAATGTGATGAGCATTGGAAAAAGGAAATATTGTTTAGTGATGGTGGATGATTTCACTAGATTCACTTGGGTCTTCTTCTTAAAACAAAAGAGTGAAACATCTAAAACCTTAATGGACTTTGTCATCAAGATTGAGAATCAACTTGATTTAAAAGTTAAAATTTTCAGGAGTGATAATGGGACTGAATTTGTTAATGCTGATTTAGATTTCTTTTACAGGAATAAAGGCATAACAAGGCAATTCAGTGCACCAAGAACTCCATAACAAAATGGAGTTGCTGAAAGAAGAAATAGAACTTTCACTGAAGCAGCAAGAACAATGCTAGCTGACTCTCAATTACCTATCACATTCTGGGTTGAAGCTATGAACACAACATGTAATGTTTAAAACAGGACATTAATCGTCAAAGAACATAACAAAACACCTTATGAGCTTTTATTCAAAATAAAACATTTTACAGGATATCTTAGAGCTTTTGGGTGTTATGTATCTGTGTTAAACACAAAGGAACAATTGGGAAAATTTTCTGAGAAAGCCTATGATGGTTTCTTTGTTGGATATTCTTCAACATCTAAATCATATAGGATCTATATTCCACAACATAACATTATAGAAGAAACTCCTAATATTTCATTTGATGAATCAGTATTTACCAAATCTGTTAAAGGTTTATCATGGTTGTTTGATATAGATGCATTAACAGACTCATTTAACACTGGATATTTGATTAATGCAGGTTCTTCTGATACATGTTATCCATTTGTTCATCCAAATCTGAATGAAGTATCACTATCAGCTGATCCTCCAAGACCACAAACCTCAAGTGTCATGGACCAAGGAACAACCAATGTACCAGTTCAGCAAAATGGATCTACATCCGGAGATGGCAACTCTACATCCGCAGCTAATGACAGTGCCTCCGCAGATAATCATCCTTCATTTGGAGATATGGATAATGCTTCAGCAGATGCTCCTAACATTGGAGATGATCCTTTGCATTCCAGAGACTTGTTAGCAGCCTAAAAAATACCATCCATAGATGTTTCTGTAACTCCTACAGATGAACAAAACACATCCGTAGAAGTTCCTGCGGAAGACATTCATAATGTGGCTGATGTACCAAATGAAGATCCTATTATTTTAAATGCTGAACATGAAGAACACTTTGATTACTTCATTGATTAATCATCACAGCTGAATCCCTCTGCTCCAATGGATATGTGTAACTTGGAATCAACCATCCCGGTTGATTCTATTTCAACAACCAGAATTCACAAGTCTCATCCATCTAACAACATAATTGGAGACCTAAATGCAAGAACAACAAGAAGCAAAGGGGGAGCTACAAACATTTGCTTGTTTACTTGCTTTCTGTCTCAAGTTGTTCCTCTAAACATCACAGCTGCTCTAAAGGATAATAGCTGGATTGAAGCTATGCAGGAAGAGCTTTAACAATTCAGAAAGCAGAAAGTGTGGAATCTTGTTGACTTGCCTGAAGGACATCATCCAATTGAAACAAGATGGCTCTTCAAAAACAAGCTAGATGCCAGAGGTATAATTGTGAGAAACAAAGCTAGGCTGATTGCTCAAAGATATACTCAAGAAGAAGGAATAGACTATGATGAAGTTTTTGCACCTGTTGCAAGAATTGAAGCAATAAGAGTATTTCTAGCCTATGCTTCCTACAAGAAGTTCACTGTCTACCAAATGGATGTAAAGTATGCTTTCCTTTAAGGAAAAATTGATAAAGAGGTTTATGTGGCTCAACCTCCTGAAAATCCTGACTACCCATATAGAGTTTACAAACTCGACAAAGCTTTGTATGGCCTTCATCAAGCACCAAGAAAGTGGAAAGAAACATTATCATCTTTCTTGCTCAAGCATGGATACAAACGAGGGACTATTGATTAGACACTCTTTCTCAAACAAGAACATCAAGAACTTTTGGTGGTTCAAATATATATAGATGACATCATATTTGGATCAACCAACAAGAGGCCTTGTGTGAGTTTTGAAGAGTTAATGAAATCTGAATTTCAGATGAGTTCAATGGGAGAGTTGACTTTCTTCCTTGGCCTACAAGTTCATCATAAAACAGATGGGATTTTTATCAATCAAGAGAAGTATATACATCAAATGTTGAAGAAGTACAATCTTGCTAATACATCTTCATGTAAAACTCCTACTTCAACAATAGACAAGATCATACCTGATCCTACTGGGAAAGCTGTTGATCAAAGATTGTATAGATCTATGATAGGATCTCTTATGTATCTAACTGTCAGCCGAGCTGACATAATGTTTGCTGTGTGTGTTTGTTCCAGGTACCAATCTGATCCAAAAGAGTCTCATCTGAATGCTATCAAGAGAATTTTCAGATATCTGAAAGGGAAACCAGCTCTAGGACTGTGGTATCCAAAAGATGGTGACTTCAATCTTTACTCATATTCAGATAGTGATTTTAGAGGATGAAACAATAACAGAAAATCCACGACTGGTGCATGGCAATTTTTAGGACCAAGACTTGTTTCATGGCAGTGAAAGAAGCAAACAAATGTATCTGTATCCACAGCTGAGGCTGAGTACATAGCTGCTTCAGCTGGTTGCTCTCAAGTACTTTGGTTGCAAAACCAATTACTTGATTATGGTTACAATTTCCTTCAAACACCAATTTATATTGATAATTCAGCTGCTATGTTTATTACTGCTAACCCAGTTCAACATAGCAAAACAAAGCATATTGAAATCAGATATATTTTCTAAGGGATTGCTCAGAAAAAGGATTAATCAAGTTAATCAAAGTGGATACAACAAATCAGCTTGCTGACTTCTTCACTAAAGCCTTTGATTCAGTTAGATTTAATTTTCTAATTGAGTCTTTGGGTATGATTAACTTAGATTAACTCATCATAAGAAAAGCATGTGACTGTCCTTGTAAATAGTAATCTGTTGTGTCTTTTGTTTTAGCATGTCATATGTATGGGAAATGATTGTACACTATGCCTTTGCTTACTTCCTATAATCAACTAACTTTAAATATGATCAAAAGCACCTTGATATGTGTGTCACACCCTCAAAATCCACATGCGGAGTTTTACCACGAGGCGTGTGAACAAACTATGATCACAGTCAATAGTTACTCAGAACGACTCTATATGCTATATTTAAAATAAAACCAACCAAAGTTCAAACGTTTAAAAAACATGTGGAAGCGTTTTGTAAAGAAGACAAACCCAAAGTAATAAAATGCATAATATGGCAAAACACGCGCCATCCCAATTTTTAAAACCCATAAATAAAAGACAAACAACTGTGTCTATGAAATAAAGTTTTAGGATCCATGCTGGACCCGTGTTGTGCTCCTAATGGCAAGCTGAATTAACGACCTGAGAATAGCATACTAAAAAATGTCAACAAAATGGTTGGTAAGTTCAAGAGTTTGCGTTTATCATAAATATTAACAATTGTATAGCATAAGAAGTGTATTGAATAAGATAGCTAGTCTATATTCACATGTAATAACCATAGTGATTTCATGATCGAAGCTGACTGTGTTGCGTTTGTTGCCTCCCGTCACGACTTACCAGGTCGTGATGATGTTTGTGTTTAGGACAATATTGCACCCCGTTCGACCTCGAGTCGCACGGGTGGGGCTCGTCACACCCAGTAGTACTACCCAAGATTTCCTGCTAGTTACCATTATTAACGATCCAAAAGTGTGAGGGCTTTTCAAGGTATTAAGCACTGTGTTAAAAACATACACAACTTATAATAATAAAACAGCGTTTGAGTACAAGTATGCTACCTCCCCCAGAAGAAGGTTTATAAAAATAGAGGGGCATGAACTCACCTGGTGTATAATGATAATGAATAAAGAGACTCGTGATAGATGCAAAGACAACCCTTCAAAGGTTACCTAGAACACACAAGTACATAAGTACGTGTACACAGAAAACTTAACAACCCTAGGTTAACCTAGTTGACCCGTTTGACCCATTGGTGACATATTAGATGAAATATTGTTTAATCATATAAGATAACTTAACATACAAGAGTATCATGCAATTTACCCAAGCGTATCACATTATCAACCTAGGTTCTTCCTAAGTCATCGTGCCACATTAGACCATCATACAACTCATGCAAAACTCTAACAACTATCATGCTTAGTGTTACTACAACACAACTAGTGCATCATACAAAGATCAAATCATGCATGACATATTCATATGACCCGTAACTAGGAATTCCTATAACCAGGCCAAAACAGATAATTAACCAATTAAACATTCATACAACCCAATCAACACATTCAACCATATTAGAATTCATCCATGAACATACTAGCATGATCCTAATGTCTCAAACATGATCAATTCCTCATATGTAAGAATTTGTAGAAATAAAGTTTCCTCTTTAGGGAAGTACATCCCAAATCCATCAAACACTCAGTTTACTCATGAATTCATTACTAATATACCAATTCAAGCTCATAACAACACCTAGACATGATCAACAATACCTACTCATCATAATCCAAAGTTCATCAAAAAATAAAGTTTTCCTTTTGGGAAAGTAATACCCAAAAGTGATTTAGCATCCAATTCAACCATAATTCCAACAATTATATACCTAATCAAGTTCATCGCATTCATCCTAACATGATAATCACCTCCAAAACATCCAAATTCCCAAACATTATACACAAAAGTTTCTACTTTTAGTAAGTCATGATCAACATCACAATTTCATGGCTTTTCTTGCGCAATTCAATTAAACTAACATCTAAGCATTACATCTAACATCTTAGCATCATCAAATCATGAATTCCAAGAACAAAAAGTTTCCTCTTATGGCAATGTATGAACTAGATGTTCAACCCTAGATTTCTTGCATAATCAACATCATTCAACATTCATACAACCTAACTAACACTATATAATCATCTAACAATCATCAATTTCATATAATCATCATCAATTTCGGATTTAAGGTTCATCATGAATCAAAAACTATGAACAACATAATAAAACATACCTTTAAACGTGTAGAATCAAGTCTTGGAACACTGGAGACTAGATCAAAATCGATTGTTTTGTGCTTGTTGTTGATCACATTCGAATGGTGGGGTTTTGGGTATTGGTTTCGGCCGCAATGGGGTACGGGGTGGGGATTGGGGTTTGATTTTGATTAAATATGGTAACTTTTAGTTAAAAGGTAATTACAATTTAAACCCCTTGATTTTTATTTTATAAAAACCAATCTTTCTAATGCTTTTTTAAATAGCTTTTAACTACCAAACATAAGTATTATTAACCAATAATAATAATCCTAGATATTTACAATAAGTCACACAACACATGAAATATATATTACACATTGTTACGTTATCGCGTAAAATTTATAAAACAAACATTTAAAATTCTATAAAATCATGAACCACATAATCACAACTAATAATCAACATTATTAGTTAGATTATTATTGTTTACCATAGATTATTATTATTAAGTCACCAACGTTCAAAGACAACTAGTGTGTGCTTACGACACGTGTATGCAAGACTTAACGGAACTAACGGAGTTTGGTAACGGAAAATTACCGGATGTCACATTATCCCCATGTTGAAAGAATTTTCGTCCCGAAAATTGCGTTACATGGTGAGTGTTCCATCACTGGTCTACTGCATTGGTACACAAAAATCAAAATCTAGTGAGTTTTAGATGAGTTGTCACATCATCCCCATGTTGAAAGAAATTTCGTCCCGAAATTTAAATCAATACCTTCGTCTGCAGGCATCATCTTTTCGAGCAGTTGAGGATACTTAAGCTTCATTTGATCTTCACGTTCCCACGTGAATTCTGGTCCACGTCATGAGTTCCAACGAACTTTGACTATGGGTATCTTGCTTTGCTGAAGTGTTTTCACCTCACGGTCTATCACCTCGACTGGTTCTTCAATAAAACGTAATTGTTCATCCACTTGAACTTCCTCTAGCGGTACAACCATCATTTCTCCATCTAAACACTTCTTTAGATTCGAAACGTGAAATACATCATGGATTCCACTTAGCGAATCAGGTAGGGCTAGTCAATAGGCCACTGGACCTATTCTTTCCAATATCTCGAATGGTCCAACATACCTCGGATTTAGCTTCCCTCGCTTGCCAAACCGAACTACGCCTTTCCATGGTGAGACCTTTAATAAAAACCTTGTCACCAATCTAAAACTCTAAGGGTTTCCTTCTCTTGTCAGCATAACTCTTCTGTCTGTCTCGTGCTGCAGCCATACGGTTCCGTATCTGCACAATCTTCTCTGTTATCTCATGTATTAACTCGGGACCCTTTAGTTGACTATCACCAATTTTCGCCTAGCAAACTGGTGATCTACATTTTCTCCCATACAAAGCCTCGAAGGGTGCTGCCTGTATGCTAGTGTGATAACTGTTGTTATAAGAAAATTCCACCAATGGCAGGTGAACTTCCTAGTTATTCCTGAAATCAATCAAACAAGCACGTAGCATATCCTCCAAAGTCTGTATGGTACGCTCACTCTGGCCGTCAGTCTGTGGATGATAAGCAGTACTCATATCCAATCGTGTACCCAAACATTTCTGTAGTGATTGCCAGAAGTGTGACGTGAAACGGTGTCGCGATCAGAAATAATCGAGATCGGTACATGGTGTCTCGAAACGATCTCCTTAAGGTACAGTCAGGTTAATTTCTCCATCTTGTCTGTTTCCTTAATTGCAAGGAAGTAAGCAGACTTTGTCAACCGATCCACAATAACTCATATTGTGTCACAACTAGTATTAGTCCGGGGTAACTTAGTAATAAAGTCCATTAGATTTGTTCTCATTTACACATGGGTATCTCGGGTTGTTGTAATAGTCCGGATGGTTTTTGGTATTCCGTCTTTACTTTCGAGCAGGTCAAACACTTGCTCACATACGTAGCTACATTTGCCTTCATGTTAGGCCACCAGTAATGCGTCTTTAGGTCATGATACATCTTGTCAGATCCAGGATGTATAGAATACTTAGATTTGTGTGCCTCACTCATAACTAAATCCCTCAGATTTCCACAGACAGGCACCCAAAGTCTATCCATGAAATAAGAATTCCATCCTCTTTCACCACTAGTTGTTTATCCATCCCCCGTAACGACTCAGATCCGATATGTGCTGTTTTTAAGGCTTCTATCTGTGCTTCCTTAACCTGTTCAGGCAGATGGGTACGAATTGTAAGCTGTAAAGCTCGTACCCGTCTGGGTTTAGCTGTTTCTCTCAAATTCAAAATCAATCACCTATTCATCCATAAACTGAAACACCAAAACATCAGACTCCTGAGAGTGCTCATACTGAGCCTGTAATGTAACTCAGTCTCAGAACTCTTTTACTCTAGTGAGACTGAGTTAATGTCTCAAGCCAGCACCATTCAACTATCTATCTCAAACTCATAAAACCAAGTAGTGTCTGATCATACTGAACCCATATCTCCAATCCCTAATCCTCAGCAACTGTCACATCATCAACATCAAAAGCCAGTAGATCAAACAGATGAGCCCTGCTCAAGTTCAGCAAGTGTGGCACCCACTGAAGTCAATGATGATGAGACTGCTGCTGAACATATAGAAGAAGAAGAAAAAGGCAACTATGTTGATGTTGTTGCCTACTATGAAAAGGATCTAAGTGATAAGGACATCTCAGTGAGCAAGAGTTATCTGGTGGCTGAATACAATAAACGAATGCTCAAGTCAAACAAAAGAAAACAAAGAATACAAGAATTAAAAGGGATTATCAAAGAAAAGGATGAAGAGCTGATGAAGCAAGAAGAAAGGCTTAAAAGACTTAGAGAAGATGCACAATGCAACAATAAAGTAATTGATGCATTGCTTCAACATGAGAAGGAATTGCTGGAGTCTGTGAGCTATGAGAAAAATAAGAAGGAGAAGATGGTCTTGAAGGTTGAACAAATCACTAACTCTCTCTCAGCTAAATCAGATCTGTTAAAGTTGAAAGATGAACAAATTGAGGAGCTAAAGATGAAAATCTAAGCACTAGAGTCAAATGCAGCTCCATCAACCATTCAAGCAAAAGAATCTTCTGAGGCTTCTAAGCCTATGATTCTGTACTCAAGGAAGAGAAAGTACTTAGGTGCTACTCAGAAGAAGGTGATCAATGTGGAAGATTCAACTAAGAAGCCAAAGCTTACATCCCCTTATCACACTCCTTCAGTAGATTTATCTACTATGAAGTCTATATCTCACAAGGATAGTGATAGTGATGAAGAATGGAATGAGCTGACCAAGATGGACTCCCCAACAGAACAAAAAATTTCAAAGGCTGATGATCTTCTGACAACAAAAGATATCTTGGAAGAGAGGTCTGAATCAACCATGTTTATGACTCTTATCAACCATGGGTTTCCCTATGACATGGTTAAAAGGATGAATGTTACTGAATTGAAAGATCTGCTGAAAGAGTTTGAGCTTGCAAGATTTATGATCCCCAACTGTGACTATGAAGCATTGACAACCTTTCAATCAATTCAAAAGATCAAGAAAGAGTTAGGCCACTGTGACACGGCTAACTGAGCAAATACAACATGACTTGTTGGCTACAAGGTCATAACTACAAGTCACATGAGCTGAATGGAAGAACAGTTGGTGAGCTGAGAAGGATGATGGATCATGTTATGAAGGTTGAACTTGAGACTGGAGTAAGATTCAGAACTGAAGCTCCAAACCCTGCTATTGAACACCACACCAATGTTGTTGCTGAACTAGTGGTTGTAGAAAGCAAAGATCAGCATAAAGGGAAATATAAACTGATTAGAGAACCAAGAGAAGTTATACCAGGCAAAGTATGGCCACTTGGAACTACTGTCAGAGAGATTACTGAACAGAAATCTATCTTGATACAGCTGATTGATCATCTCACAACTCCCAGTTCTATGGAAGAGAACAGGATCATGGCCTGGAAATATGATCCAGACTGGGATTGTGCAGTAATTAAGAGAACATCTGAAAGAGTTGAATACGTCCATGATGTATTTTTAGTATTGTGCTTGCCAGAATGTGAACTTAAAGACTTACAAAGCGTTATCATCTCTAACTACCCAATACACCCAAGAGGAAGAGACTTCTCAACATTTGTGGGTAAGCTGAAGACTAAGTTCAGAGATGATGTGCTAACTGAGGCTAAGAGAGAAGATGCTGAGCATAAGAAAAGAATAAAAGGTCTAAAAAGATTTAAGTCCAATGCCTCAGAATCAGTTGATGATCAATTTTTAAAGAGGATTGGATACAACAATAGAAAAACAGCAGCAATAAAGTCAATTGATGGAAATCAATACACATATCCTATAACAGAATGGGGATATGTTGAGAAGACAAAAGAACTGGTACTGCTGGGAAATGCTGAGAACAAGAAAGCTGATCGGATCAGGATCTTTGATCCTGTGGAAATCAAGTTGCTCCATCCCAGCTACACTTCGTACTTACATGAAAAATTCTTCCCAAAGCTGACTGATGAAAAAGCACAGAATGACATGTTCTTGCATGTGCATGTAATTCAAATGGTTGATAAACTCCATGCTAAAGCATATAAAAGAAGAAGACATAATGCTGGACTGTTGAAACGAGTTAACTATGAAGAAGTCTCAAAACTGAGGATCTCAGAGCAAGATGAGTTGGAAATAGTCAACAACAACAATGTTCTGGAAACTCTTACAACAGAAGAAGATGTTCTGGGGCTAAGTTATGAAACTCTGAAGAAGATCAGCAAGATGAAGATCAACTACAAGTATGATGATCAGAAGACTGCTGTATCATACTTCTACAACAAAATCATTGCAAGGGTGAAGGAGCTTTCAGTTTTGAAGGACTGATTACAAGTATCTAAGCCTAGGGGGAGTATTGATAGATCTAGAGAGAATAGGTCTAGATCAATTTGTATAGGCTTAGAACTTTAATCAATACATGTAATGAATGATTGTAATTCACTCTTGATATATGCACTATGTATATAAGTTAACCTATATATGTGTTGATTTATGTGTATGATGACAGGTAAAAGCATTATAGTTGGTTGATTCTTGAAATCGACTAAGTGTAAGAAACATCTACGGATGAACATTTGTGTTCTTCCGTAGATATGTTTCTTGACCAAGCATCCAAAGTGTGGAATCCTGCGGAAGAACAAGTTCTTGCGGAAGAGCAAAAGTTTCTGCGGAAGACAAAGTTCCTACGGAAGACAAACACTTGGACTTGCAATATACAAGTGTTACAAGTCAACAAGTCAACAAGTCGACAAGTCAACTTCGAATCCCAAGAGATCCGATGTTTCCTTAACAGACTCATAATTGCCTATAAATATGAGTCCTAGGTTTCATATCAAGAGATCGAACACAAGAACATTATTACGGCAAACACACATCACATCACCCAATCAAACCCTAGCCGCTGTCACATCAACAACAATATGTTCGACGAATCTTTGTTTATAGCATTCTTAATTATTCTTTTGTAATCATTATTCAGTATTAATGAAATAAATTTGAATTAATTCGTGTTTGATTATTTATTACGTATACATAATTGTGTTCATCATAACAAGCTTTAATTTTGATAATAAATTATCAATTTAAAAACAGTTAAATAACAGTTAATGATTATTTCGTAATCATTGACTTTATTCCATTCGAATACTGATAATTTCTGATTACGATCCTTAGATTCACACAACCATAATCGTTTGTTTCTAAATTAGCTTTTGCATTAGTTAACGCTTATTTTTACAAGAAAAAGTGATTTTTTTCTTACATATGAATATATATAATCTACTATCTATATTATATATAAAACATCTATTTAACGTAATATGATCATTTTACACATTTTTTAAGATATCTGACATTAGTTATAAAGCATGAGATACAAGTGCTCTATGTAATAATTTTTATTTTTTCCACATTTAATAAACTTCTTCTAAATAATAAATTATTTAATTCACATTATTAATATATTAATTATTAATATGAAATTATTTTATTCACTACATGAAATATAATCTTATTTATAATATTTTAAATTAACATTTTAATTTATATTTAGTATTTATATTTTTAAAAGTAAGATGCTATTTAAGGTAAACTAGTAATAAGCACCCCGCATTGCAGCGGAAAGCATAAAACCGTACCAAGTAACACCAATGGCACACTACCGCCAATGACAATCAACTCTGAAAAATCTCGTACTAAAACATAAATAAAAAACAAAAAATAAAATCAAACGAAAAGTAGATGTTAAAACACTGAACCACGCAGACGATAAGTAAAACATATAAAATAATAAGTAAGTCGATCTAGGACCAACGCGTTGCGAAGAGCCTGTTATGTGGGAAAAACGTAAAAAAATGTTGAACCACACACCCACGCTACAATGTGTTAACTCACAATATTTAGATCAAAACGTAAGCAAAATTTTATAAAATATGGAAAGTGTATGGACCAACATTGAAACTAAAAAATATTAAGGGTAAATTGTAAAGGATGTAAAAGTATTGTGTAAAACAAAGATATTAAAGATTTAAAAAAGAACAAAAGGCGAGTACAACCCACTAAGTACAACCCATAATGCATAACATAGTTGGTAATTAGTTTATATATAATATTATCTTAATTGAAAAATAATGTATTTTAATCTAAAGAGATAAACAAACAAACAAACAAGCAAACATATCCAGTATATCGCACTCAAGAGTAGAGTCTGGGAGATGTAGTTGGTGGCGAATCTTTTCTTTATCTTGGGGGATATAGAGACCGCTTCCAAACAGACTCTAGACTCAATAACAAAAGCAACTCGACTCAATAACAAAAGCAATTCTTTTACTTAATTTATTTTGAAATAAGTAATTCTTTTACTTCCAATCAATCAAGTGAGTATTTATAGTTTATACTTTATATTCCAATCAATCAAGTGAGTATTTATAGTCCCTTTTATACTTTATAATTTTGAGGGAATATCAAGTGAACATTTTCAATCAATTGTTTATTAATTTATTCATTTAATTTAATTTATGTTGTGTTATTACTTGCAATTTGTATTTTATAATTTGATAAAAATTTATTCTAGCATAATTATTAATTTATTCAAACCAAGAAAACAATAATAAATCTATTGGCTTGATAAATTCATCCCATTTGATTATTTAAGTGTGATTGAAACTAGAATTATACATGTACCTTATTCATTAAGACTTTATCTATGGATCGAGTCAATTTAGTCATTAGTTTTGATCGTGTCTTGTTTATTTTATATGTTACACTTTTGTCATATAGGTCTTGGCACGTCATGAGGATTGAATTATTACAATCATTTTAATCAATAAATCTATGTATGCAAACTTGTGTTTACCCATCGGCTATTTTATTAGCTGACAATATAATTTTAAACATGATTTCACGAAATGTTGTTTGGTTGGATTACATAAATGCTTACAACTAGGATTTTGGATTTAGTTAATAATTTTTTTTATATTTGACCCGACTTGTTTCTATAAAACATAATTTATGAAAACGTTTTATATATGAAAACCTAGCGTAACAAAATTTACCTTAAAACGTAAGAAAACGTCAAAACGTAGATTATGTCCAACTTAGATTACATCAAAACATATATAAAAATATGCACAGAAGCGTTTTATATATCACCCTACTCGTACCGGCACGTAAATAAAAATATGAAAGTAAAATTTTAGTGTTTTAGACTAAAAATTGTATTAGGGTAAACTTTGAACTTTTGAAACCTAAGAGTGTCAAAATGACATCTTAGTGTGAACATGTTAAAGTTTACCAGTTAGAGCATTTAACAAATAAACATAATTAAATAAACAAATATTGTTATTATTTAAATAAAATATTTATTGTTTAAATATTATTTTTAATGTTCATTTTATATGAGTTAATATATACTAGTTTTTTTACCGGCCGCGCGTTGCCCTGTCATCGTACGCGGCGTGATAAAATATAGTCTGGGACAACTTGTCTCCGGACTAAATTTAAGTCGAACCGTAATGTAACTCGAATTATACCCATTAAATGAAAATGTATTATACTTGACCCCGCTATTTTCCAAACAAAATTATATCAAAACGTATACCAAGTCAAAACATACATATAAAAAGCACATAGTATACAGTCTTTTTGACTCATTACCGAACTAAATGTACATTGAAATGTGCAGAAACCATTTTCATATTTGACATGACTTGTTTTCGAGTAAAACTTAAGTTAAACGTAGGAGAAAATCAAAATGTAGATCATCTCAAAGCGTATATAAATATATACATATAAACATTTTATATTTGACCCAACTTGTACTGGCATAGAAATTAAACTTCTAAGCAAAAACTATACTGGGTAAACTCGAAATTTTAGAAACTTAAGAGGGTCAAAGTGATATGTCAAAGTTGACCAGTTAGATTTGAATTAAATAAACAAATATAACTTAATAAATATATAAATACAATAAACATAATAGATATTCCTTGCGAACTGGTTTTATAAAAAAATTATTTAAGTTTTTTTTTGTAAGTTAATAAAGTAATTAAAAAGGTACAAAACAATTAAAATTATATTTCTATGTTAGTTGTGTGAATTGTAGAATACTAGAATTAAAAACTCAACACCCCTAGTTAATTTTCATTTTGTTTTACTTAATTATTAATTTGTTCTACCGGTTACAAATAAACACATTGGATATTCATCACTTTAACGTTATTGAAGTTCACATTGGTTCTAATAGTTGTTGCCGCCTTAAGAGATGTTTTTTCTTCAATGAATTAATACGAGGATTGATCTACGTAATTGGATTGATGATGAGTATATAAATAATTCTTGTATTAGCTATATTAAAAAGGAGTTTGCAAAAATTACAATTGAAGATGTGATCAATCGTTTATAAACATGAGTATATAGTAACTAGCTTTAGTTACCGTGTATTACACGGGAGGTGGATAGTTAATTATTAAAATAATATAAAAACATAAATAAAACTAAATGTACTACTCAGGTTGAAAAAATAAAATTGATTAGTTATTCATTCTTATTTATATAATACTAATTTTAGTAAACTAGCGTATTACACGAGTTAAAAATAAAATATTAATTATGATGAAAGTTTATGAAGTGTAAAATTATATTTTAAAAATAAGATATGATTAAAACTATATATGGGTAATAATTATAAGTAATAATTTTTATTTTTATTTCCAAAAAAATATAACCATTTTTTCAAACAAACTGTGTTAAAAATATCATTTTTAAAAGTTTCTGTAACACCCGGTTATTTTTAAAAGATATGGAGAAGGAATAAAAGTAAAGGAAAAGAAAGAAAATATAAGTTAACCAAGTAGAGGGTTAAAAGTGTCAAAAAGGCAAAATATCAAAAAGTTAGCAAAAAAGTGGGCATGGCCGCCCACTCTTGCCTGCACACACTTCATCCATTTTGTTCTAGAGAGAGAGAGCAGAAAACTCTCGGAAGTTGTAGAAGCAGCAGGAGAATTCGAAGTTTTTGATAACAATTCTTGGTTTTATGATGTTATAAATAGTTCTAGTCTCGGTCATGTGCTTAAGGTGTTATTGTATGTTCGGGTGGTGTATGTATGTGGGTTTTAGGTGTTAAACACGACTGAGAAAGTTCAAGAACGTGGTTCAAACTCGAAAGTAGCTAAGGTGAGTTCTAGAACCCCCTTTTTATCATGTTTCGAACAACTTTAGGGCTGGAAAATGCATGTGCGTATGTTTTAAAAAAAATAAGTTTCTACCCGTATGTTTGTGTGAATGTGTATGTGAAACGATGTTATGGTTATGATTAATTATGTATTCTGTTGCTTAGAATGTAAGGACTAAGCTTAGAACATGCTAGAATTGGATTTGGGACTAAAAATAAGCTGATTAGTAAAAGTTAGTTGCTCAAACGTCTAAACAGTACCATGCATCTAACGGTAAACGTCTAAACAGTACCATGCATCTAACGGTTTTATTTTCTAAGTGTTCCTAACCGCCCAAAAGCTCAACCGCCTAAACAGTGCCCAACCGACTAAGTGCCCTTGCGTCTAAGTCAGGCCCATACGGCTGAATAGTGCCCAACCGTCTAGATTATTGACCAGACTGACCAAGTGTAGGTCCAAAAGCCTGAATAGTGCCCATGCGCCTAAATAGGCACATGCGTCTAAGTGAAAGATGACTAAGTATAAAGCCCAGACGTCTGCATAGTGGCAAAACGTCTGAACAGGGCAGAAACGCCCAAATAGTGCCCATGCGCCTAGACACTTAGAATATTTTCTGAAGTTTCAGGAATAAAAAGAAAGTCTAGGATTTTGACCAAGTTGACTTATGGGCAATAATTACCCATTATAAGCATGATTATGAAATGTCTTAGGGTTATGAAATGAATGAATGATGTATGTTATGTATAACGTGTTATCTTTTAATGACGATTATACGTATTATTATTATATGGTAAAATACGTTATATATTATGTTATTACTTTACGTAGTATGACAAACGAATGAAAAAACGTAAAGAATAACGTAATGAAAGGAAAGATAACAATGATGAAAAGTAAAACTTAATGAACGAAAGAATGGCTTGCAAGCAAAATGAAAGGAGGTGCACGACCATGTTGTCGTTAGCTCAACTGTGATGCGGGTTAGCTACCCCAAAGGATGCACACAGGGTCAATCTTTGAGATTGGCAAGGCCCTTTGGTATGCCCAAGGTGGTGCACAATGTTCATGGTTTAATTACCACAGATCCAGCATCAGCTTCGTGCACAATGTTCGGGGTAGGACTAATTGGTTTGAATGAACAGGAGAGATGACTTGTCCTAGGTGACTGGATCAGCTTCGTGCACAATGTTCGTGGTTTAATTACCACAGGTCCATCATTAGCTTTGTGCACAATGTTCGGGGTATTGTTCATCGATCCATATGAATGTAAAAGAATGACGTAACGTACGAAAAAAAGAAATAAAGAAAGTAAACAAGTATGAATGTAAAAAATGATGATAAGTACGTTATGAAAGAATGAGAATGAAAGTAAGATAATGTTAACAAAAAGCATGAAATGAAAACATGCTATGAATATGAAGGTAAACAATGAATGTTAATGAAAGTTAAAAGCAGTATTCTCTATCTGTACGTATGATGCATGTTCGCGTATGAAACTAAAGAAAGGTTTTAACGAAAGTAATGTATTTTGTTTATAAAACTAGAACTCACTCAGTAATGCTGACTTTTATATGTTTTCCAGTTGACAGGTAAAAGTTGCTGAGGATGGCACGGGGCAGCTACTTGGCATTTTTAGGATGGCATCCATTCGTTTAACAATGACATTTTTATGATGTAATGCAATTATAATATTTTGTAACTTCAGCCATATTGTATTACTTTACAAAAGTTATCATTAATATATTTATGAAATGGTTTTAATTAATTTTCGCTGCTATGTTTTAATAAATTGTATGTTTATGTGCGATGAATGACCAACTGTGAGGTGCCCGGGAACGGGACCTTACAAGTTGGTATCAGAGCCAAAGTTTAAGTTAAATGGGTAAATATTTTCCAAATAAACCTAAACTTAAACTGAAAACGGGACAATGGGAAGGGATGCCAGTCCAAGTAGCTACGTGCCATCATTTATTTTCTTTAATATTAACCGGTATTATGTGCTCATGTTATTTGAACTGTTTGCCCTTAGTAGATTTCGATACTGATGTAGTCAGGATAGTAGATGCTTGGGCTGTGAAGAGTAAAGTAAGTGGCTAATCACAACTTCCACTGTAATTAGGAACTTACTATACTTAACATAAACTAAGCTATTACCTTGAATGACCGTGTTAGTATTTGAATCTTATAGCGATTAGGAATGGCTGGAGGTAGATCTTCTAAGGCTTCACGAGGCGGAGCACGTGGTGGACGTGGTGCTGAACCACGGGTCACAAGAGGAAGGCCCAGGGTTGAAAAGGTGACCCATGAGGAGCCTGAGACCCCTCATCCGGAGGGTGGCGATAAGAGTGCTAATTTGAGAGCCTTGGTGAAGGAGGCTGTGGTGGAGGAGGTTCATCTGGTCATGCAGACGATCTTACCGTCTGTAGTGACCGAAGTGATTAAGGCTGTCAGAGAAGGAGAGAAGAGGGGTAGGAACAAGTCCTCGGGAGGGAGAGAGCAACCCGAGACCGAGACAATTATCCCTACTGATGAGGAAGAGGATGAGGAGGAGCCTGTGCCAGGGGCAATATGACGCTGTAACTATGGGGCATTCCAGATATGCAAGCCCCATACTTTTTATGGTAATGGCACTGCTGCTGCTGCTCACCGATGGGTGAGGGTGATGGAGGTTGTCCTAGAAATCAGCGAGTTCCGGGAGGACCAGAAGGTGAAGTTTGCCACCCATTCATTTCTGGGCTCGGCTTTATGCTGGTGGGAAAACATTGTCCAAGCCGAGTGTAGTAGGGCGATTGGCAGGATGAGGTGAAGTGAACTGAAAAAGTTGGTGATCGAGGAGTTCTGTCCTTATCGGAAGATGGACAAGGTAGAGAGGGAGTTCCTGCAGCTGGAGGCGGGAACCATGACACATCGACAATACACCACCAAGTTCAACAAGATGGCACAGCTGGTGCCGGATCAGATAAGTCCCCTGTCATGAAAGATCAAGAGATATATTCATGGCTTGCCAGCGGATATCCGTAGGCACATGATCGTTGCCCGACCGAGTACGTTTAGGTTGGTGGTTGACTTGGATGGGAGGTTGTATGACGAGAGGGAGGTGATGGTGGTTGAGAAGAAGAAGACTGGTGGTGATGATCGGAACTAGAACCAGAAACGGTTTGGGCGGGGTAGCTTTACTACAAACAGCAAGAAGGCGGGGATGGATGATCGACGGGTGATTGTCGCAGGCTCAGGAGTGAAGAGATGCGGGAAGTGTGGAAAGGAGCACGCTGGCGAGTGCAGGCTGGGGCTTAATGTCTGTTTCAAGTGCGGGAAGCCCGGCCACATCTCTAGAGATTGCAAAGCAGCGAGGTGCTTTAACTGTGGTGAAGTAGACCACATGAGCAGGGAGTGCAAGAAGCCGAGGGCAGAGAGTTCCGGAGCAGGGAAGAAGACCGGGACTGAGGAGCAAAGGGCGGGTGCCAGAGCGTTCATGATGACCAGAGAAGAGGCTAGGACGGACTCCGATGTTGTGTCAGGTACGTTTCTAGTAAATCAAACTCTTGCTTCTATGTTATTTGATTTTGGTGCTAGTAGGAGTTTTATTTCTGATACTTTCTGTGCTAAATTACCTGTTAGTAGTAGATGTATTGATGAGCCCTTTGAGGTAGAAACTGCTATTGGTAAGTCCACTAGAGTTACTGATGTGATAAAGGACTGTGTCATAGAATTAGAAGGTCATAGGTTTGCTGCTAAGTTACATGTGATGCCCCTAGGTGGATTTGATGTAGTGCTAGGGATGGATTGGTTAGCAACCTATGAAGCGAACATCGTGTGCCGTAAGAAGATGATTAGACTAATAGCGCCTGAAGGGAGTTCGGTGACGATATACGGTGATCGAGTTACGACGATTTCGAAAGTGATTTCGATGACGGTGGCGGGAAAGTGCATGAGGCGTGGATGTAGTGCTTATTTGGCCTACGTGAAGGATGTGGACACATCAACACCACAATTGTCTGATGTTCCGGTGGTGTGTGACTTTCTTGATGTGTTTCCAGAGGACTTATCAGGTGTGCCACCAGATCGCGAAATCGAATTTCAAATTGACTTGATACCCGATGCTCAGCCTGTAGCTAAGGCATCGTATCGGTTGGCTCCGACATAAATGAAAGAATTGATGGAGCAACTACAAGAGTTGCTTGATAAGGGTTTTATTCGACCGAGTATCTCTCCTTGGGGTGCTCTGGTCTTGTTCGTAAAGAAAAAGGACGGTAGCATGAGGATGTGTATCGACTACCGTGAATTGAACAAGTTGACGGTGAAGAATTGGTATCCATTACCGAGGATTGATGACTTGTTTGATCAGCTCCAATGTGTCAGTTGGTTCTCGAGGATAGACCTTCGATCTGGCTACCATCAGTTGAAGGTGAAGGAGCAAGATATCCCTAAAACAGCTTTTCGCACGCGATATGGACATTACGAGTTTCTCGTTATGTCATTTGGTTTAACCAAGGTGCCAGCTGCTTTTATGGACTTGATGAATCGAGTGTGTCGGCCGATGTTAAATAAATCAGTGATAGTGTTTATTGATGATATCCTGATTTATTCTAAGAGTGAGGAAGAACATGTCGGCCGCATACGCGAGGTGTTTGAGACACTTAGGAGAGAGAAGTTGTATGCTAAATTCTCTAAGTGTGTTTTTTGGTTACGTGAGGTTCAATTTCTGGGTCACGTAGTAAATGCTGAGGGAATCATAGTGGACCCCGCAAAGGTTGAGGCTGTGATGCAATGGAAGTCTCCAAAGACGCCATCCGAGATTCGTAGCTTCTTGGGATTGGCGGGCTACTACAGGAGATTTATTCAAGACTTTTCAAAGATAGCATCACCTTTGACTAAACTGACTCGTAAGGATGTGAAGTTCGTGTGGGGTCGAGAACAGGAGGATGCTTTCGAGGAGTTAAAGGTGAGATTAACACAAGCTCCTGTCTTGACATTACCCGAAGGGAGTGAAGACTTAGTGGTGTATTCGGACGCATCCTATTCTGGGCTAGGTTTCGTGTTGATGCAACGTGGAAGGGTGATAGCCTACGCATCCCGACAGCTGAAAACCCATGAAGTCAACTACCCTACGCATGATCTAGAACTAGCAGCTGTGGTTTTTGCCTTGAAGATTTGGCGGCACTACCTATATGGGACGAAGTGCACAATCCTCACGGACCAAAAGAGCTTGAAGTACTTCTTCGAGCAGAAAGAATTGAACATGAGGCAGAGACGATGGTTGGAGCTCATAAAGCATTACGATTGCAAGATTCATTACCATCCGGGCAAGGCCAACGTGGTGGCAGATGCCCTTAGCCGAAAGGAGAGACCCGAGTCGATTCGGGTGAAAGCTTATCAATTGATTATGACCTCTGACGTGATGACGCAGGTCAAGGAGTTTCAAGACGAGGCTTTGAAAGAAGATCGCCTTAACTCTGAAAGGATGAGAGGTCTAGTCACGGAGTTGGGTGACAACACTCTTGGTGTTAGGACCCGATTCGAACGAATGTGGATTCCTCGATACGGGGATCTACGTGGGTGGATCATGGATGAGGCTCATAAGAATCGATACTCCATTCATCCCGGTGCTACCAAGATGTACCATGACATGAAGAAAGATTACTGATGGCTGGGTATGAAGCATGACATAGTAGAGTATGTGAGCAAATGCCTTACTTGTTTGCAAGTGAAGACGAAACTCCAGAAGCCGTACGGGAAGATCCAACCCTTGGATATACCCGAGTGGAAGTAGGAGCATATCACCATGGACTTTGTTACGAAATTACCACGTACCCCGAAAGGGTATGATGCTATATGGATGATAGTTGATCGTTTGACGAAGAGTGCTCACTTCCTACCAATCCGAGAGACGTATTCTTCTGAGAGACTCACGGATCTATTTATCAAAGAGATTGTAGCTCGTCATGGTGTGTCGGTGTCTATTGTGTCTGATCGCGACACTCGGTTTACATCCAAATTTTGGAAGAAATTCCACAATGCGATGGGGACGAGGCTACGCATCAGCACGGCTTATCATCCTCAGACGGACGGACAGTCTGAGAGGACGATCCAGACACTCGAAGACATGCTTCTAGCGTGCATGATTGATTTTGAAGGAAGTTGGGATGACTATCTGCCGTTAGCAGGATTCTCGTACAACAACAGTTATCATGCCAGCATTGGCATGCCACCATACGAGATGCTATATGGTAGAAGGTGTAGGACACCCATTTACCGGGGTGACATTGGTCAGAAAGAGTTGGGAAGTATTAAGGTGATTGAAGCTACGACTGAAAAGCTCGAAAAGATCAAAGCCTTCATGAAGGCAGCCAAAGATAGGCAAAAGTCGTATGCTGAAAAACGACGTAGACCGGTTGAGTTCCAGGTGGGTGATAGGGTTATGTTAAAAGTCTCACCTTGGAAGGGTATCATTCGGTTTAGAAAGCGGGGAAAATTGATCCCGAGATATATAGGACCTTTCTGTATCATTGCCCGAGTAGGAGAGGTGGCCTATAGGTTGGAACTACCAGATGAGTTAAGTAGGATTCACCTGACATTCCATGTATCTAATCTGCGGAAGTGTTTGGCAGATGAGGATATGGTTGTACCACTGGCGGATATCGAGGTGGATGAACGACTCAATTATGTGGAACAACCAGTGGCGATCATTGGTCGTAAGGAGAAGAGGTTAAGCAATAAAGTGGTTCCTCTTATGTGAGTACAGTGGAGGCACAGGAAGAGATCCGAGTTTACATAGGAGATTGAAGGAGAGATGAGAAAGCATTACCCTCATCTGTTTGAGGAACAGCAGGTTTCGGGGACGAAACCTATATAAAGGGGGTGGACTTGTAACACCCGGTTATTCTTAAAAGATATGGAGAAGGAATAAAAGTAAAGGAAAAAAAAGAAAATGTAAGTTAACCCAAGGAGAGGGGTTAAAAGTGTCAAAAATGCAAAATATCAAAAAGTTGGTACAAAAGTGGGCATGGCCGCCCACTCTTGCCTGCACACACTTCTTTCATTTTGTTCTAAAGAGAGAGAGAGCAGAAAACTCTCGGAAGTTGTAGAAGCAGCAGGAGAATTTGAAGTTTTTGATAAGAATTCTTGGTTTTATGATGTTATAAATAGTTCTAGTCTCGGTCATGTGCTTAAGGTGTTATTGTATGTTCGGGTGGTGCATGTATGTGAGTTTTAGGTGTTAAACACAACTGAGAAAGTTCAAGAATAGGGTTCAAACTCGAAAGCAGCTAAGGTGAGTTCTAGAACCCCCTTTTTATCATATTTTGAACAACTTTGGGGCTGGAAAATGCATGTGTGTATGTTTTAAAAAAAATAAGTTTATACCTGTATGTGTGTATGAATGTGTATGTGGGTGGGTGTATGTTTTGGGTGTAAACAATGTTATGGTTATGATTAAGTATGTATTGTGTTGCTTAGAATGTAAGGACTAAGCTTAAAACATGCTAGAATTGGATTTGGGACTGAAAATAAGCTGATTAGTAAAAGTTAGTTGCTCAAACGTCTAAACAGTACCATGCGTCCAACGATTTTATTTTCTAAGTGTTCCCAACCGCCCAAAAGCTCAACCGCCTAAACAGTGCCCAACCGACTAAGTGCCCATGCGTCTAAGTCAGGCCCATGCGGCTGAATAGTGCCCAACTGTCTAGATTATTGACCAGATTGACCAAGTGTAGGCTCAAACGCCTGAATAGTGCCCATGCGCCTAAATAGGCCCATGCGTCTAAGTGAAAGATGACTAAGTATAAAGCCCGGACGTCTGCATGGTGGCAAAACGTCTGAATAGGCAGAAACGCTCAAATAGTGCCCATACGCCTAGACACTTAGAATATTTTCTGAAGTTTCAGGAATAAACAGAAAGTCTAGGATTTTGACCAAATTGACTTATGGGCAATAATTACCCATTATAAGCATGATTATGAAATGTTTTAGGGTTATGAAATGAATGAATGATGTATGTTATGTATAACATGTTATGTATAACGTGTTATCTTTTAATGATGATTAAACGTATTATTATTATATGGTAAAATACGTTATATATTATGGTATTACTTTACGTAGTATGACAAACGAATGAAAGAACGTAAAGAATAACGTAATGAAAGGAAAGATAACAATGATGAAAAGTAAAACGTAATGAACGAAAGAATGGCTTGCAAGCAAAATGAAAGGAGGTCCACGACCATGTTGTCGTTAGCTCAACTGTGATGCGGGTTAGCTACCCCAAATGATGCACACAAGGTCAATTTTTGAGATTGGCAAGGCCCTTTGGTATGCTCTAGGTGACTGGATTAGCTTCGTGCACAATGTTCGTGGATTAATTACCACAGGTCCAGCATCAGCTTCGTGCTCAATGTTCGGGGTAGGACCAATTGGTTTGAATGAACGGGAGAGATGACTTGCCCTAGGTGACTGGATCAGCTTCGTGCACAACGTTCGTGGTTTAATCACCACAGGTCCAGCATCAGCTTCGTGCACAATGTTCGGGGTATTGTTCATCGATCCATATGAATGTAAAAGAATGACGTAACGTACGAAAGAAATAAATAAAGAAAGTAAACAAGTATGAATGTAAAACAATGATGATAAGTACGTTACGAAAGAATGAGAATGAAAGTAAGAGAATGTTAACAAAAAACATGAAATGAAAACATGCTATAAATATGAAGGTAAACAATGAATGTTAATGAAAGTTAAAAGCAGTATTCTCTATTTGTACGTATGATGCATGTTCGTGTATGAAAGTAAAGAAAGGTTTTAACCAAAGTAAATTATTTTATTTATAAAACTAGAACTCACTCAGCAACGCTGACTTTTATGTGTTTTCCAGTTGACAGGTAAAAGTGCTGAGGATGGCATGGGGCAGCAACTTGGCATTTTTGGGATGGCATCCATTTTTAACAATGATATTTTTGTGATGTAATGCAATTATAATATTTTGTAACTTCAATCGTATTGTATTACTTTACAAAAGTTGTCATTAATATATTTATGAAATAGTTTCAATTAATTTCCGCTGCTATATTTTAATAAATTGTATGTTTATGAGCGATGAATGACCAACTGTGAGGTGCCGGGAACGGGGCCTTACAAGTTGGTATCAGAGCCAAAGTTTAAGTGAAATGGGTAAATATTTTCCAAATAAACCTAAACTTAAACTGAAAACGGGACAATGAGAAGGGATGTCAGTCCAAGTAGCTACGTGCCATCAGGTATTTTCTTTAATGTTAACAGGTATTATTTGCGCATGTTATTTGAACGGTTTGCCCTTAGTAAATTTAGATACTGATGTAGTAGGGATAGGGGATGCTTGGGGTGTGAAGAGTAAAGTAAGTGACTAATTACAACTGGCCACTGTAATTAGGAACTTACTATACTTGACATAAACTAAGCTATTACCTTGAATGACCGTGTTAGTATTTGAATCTTATAGTGATTAGGAATGGCTGTTGGTAGATCTTCTAAGGCTTCACGAGGCGGATCACGTGGTGGACATGGTGCTGAACCACGGGTCACAAGAGGAAGGCCCAGGGTTGAAAAGGTGACCCATGAGGAGCCTGAGACCCCTCATCTGGAGGATGGTGATGAGAGTGCTAATTTGAGAGCCTCGGTGAAGGAGGCTGTGGTGGAGGAGGTTCATCAGGTCATGCAGACGATCTTACCGTCTGTTGTGACCGAAGTGATTAAGGCTGTTAGAGAAGGAGAGAGGAGGGATAGGAACAGGTCATCGGGAGGAAGAGAGCAACCCGAGACCGAGACGATTATCCCTACTGATGAGTAAGAGGAGGAGGAGGAGCCTGTGCCAGAGGCAGCACGAGGCTGTAACTATGAGGCATTCCAGAGATGCAAGCCCCCTACTTTTGATGGTAATGGCAAATCATGTTGACAAATCAACATGCTTAATTGAATGGGTTAAACCTATCAACCTAAATGCAACCCCTTTAACTAAACAAATCAACTTGATCACGGCTAAATTACTAATGAGTTACATATTACAATCCAGAACCTTAACAGATAAAATGCTTACATCATTTTGTTTGATAGCAAATCTTATAAGAGTTAACCAAAAAGTATCAATCCACAAACCTTTCCATAGTAAAATGTTCGATGGCTACGCGTCTACACGTAATAAACTACCCATGATTTATTATGGATGTATGAGCTAAAAACTTACGTTTTAGAAAAATAACGTTAAACCGTATTTTGAATAATGAAATAAATATGTGTTAGAAAAGTTATTGT
Source organism: Flaveria linearis (assembly GCA_024085815.1). Classification (NCBI taxonomy): domain Eukaryota; kingdom Viridiplantae; phylum Streptophyta; class Magnoliopsida; order Asterales; family Asteraceae; genus Flaveria; species Flaveria linearis. Next base: position 68,401,696 of record CM044009.1, read on the forward strand.
GTATTTTCTTATAAAGGTAAAAGGGTTACATAAATTAATATTTAATTAGTTTTCTTAAGATGAAGGTGAGGTCTAATGATATAGTCAGTGTGTTAAAATTCGGCTTGATGTTAAAGTTACGGATTGTGTTGTTACATAGAACTAAAAGTATTTTAAATAGATTCGTGGGTAATATTATAAATTTTTTAGTTATTTATTATGTGTTTAAATGCTTTTTCTAGTTAAAAGAAAACCTAAAAAGTTAATTTCAATTTTGTTGTTATTAAGTTTTGATTAAATTAATTATTTTTTTAAATATTAAAAACATCGAAATCTCAAGCAACTAGCGTTTATTTTCCGACGCGCGATGCGCGTCTTAAAACCGAGCATGAGACAAACAGATAGTGTGTGGCTCAGAACCAATGCTCAGTTACGACTGCACGTCGAAAACGATTGCCAAGCCAGGACAATCGACACCAGTCTTAGTGCATCTCACAGCACACAAATCAGCAAAAACGAACGGTCCCAGTCAAACATACGTCCATCGTCATCGTCACATGAATTCATAACCACAGACAACCGGAGTAAGTGTTAACCGAAGAAAGCACAGGTCCACCGGAGTAAGTGGTACCAACAACACACCCAACAACAAATTAGATATTGTTCTGAAGCAAAAGATGTAATGTTTTAACATTTGTCATCATTATCAACAACAAAGGCCAACAAACAACCTTCAAAAAGGATAAAATCTACCATAATCAATACCTTCAGATATGTGTACACAAACCTCAGATGAATCACTCATCATCATCATCATTATCGACCTAACGGCAGCATCACCAACCCGCCCATGGCAATCAAACTCGACTAAATTAAATAGAATAGAACTATCCCAAGTCATCTCAAATAAGGCAACCCCCAACGTCATAGACCAAACATTTCCAACAAACACAAAGATAGATCTGGTCATTGTGGTGCGTCATGCACTCTTCGGTAACACCCTCAAGAAACACGAACGAACGACATAACCATAGAATTTAAGGCTCAAAAATTTTGATTCTTTGTGGCTGCAAACAATCATTCACCAAGCCAAACCAACAGTATGTGGTTGTAAACAATTGCTTACCGCGCCAAAACAACGAATCCCCGACATCCTTTTTTATCGTCATTGTCTGTCAATCGTAAAAATACACCTCTGATTTGTGAAAAGAAAAGATGTTTTTTTTTGCTACCAAGCTAACAGAGATTAATGGAAAACCCAACAAAGTCATGGATGATGTACGCATCTAACAACAGATTCAAAAATCAACTTCAATAAAAAAACATGTAAAAATCAGATTGGAATATCACCCAAAGCTTACACGTTTAAAGTCGCCTCACATGAATATTCATCATCATCGACATAACGCCACCATCATCGAGCAACAGGCCAAAGTACACGAAATAAAACCACCCCAAGAGGTCAGATGAGGCACCCCCCACAATCATACACCAAAACCCATAACCACAAAACGTCTTAAATGAGGCACATACATCATCATCTACGGGTTAGGATTTTCAAGAAGAAGCATCACCAACCCTTGATGCAACACAAAAGCCACTGAAGGTGGTCATAGAGACCAACGGCTATATACTGTCTCCGTAAAGAAATACCGAAGAGGCGGTGGTGATAGGATCGACGAAGAGGTGGTTGTGACAAAGACGCCACCCAAGGCAGTCGTAAAGACCGGCGGTGGCGTCTTGTGTTTATAAATGCATGTTGAAGAGATGGAGGCGATGAGATCTATGGTTGCACAAAGAGGCGGTGGTACAAAACCCTTCATTGACCACCAAAAATGCAGAAAACAACCATGTTAGACGCCATCAAAGGGCAACCATCGAAGAACACAAATGAAGCACGCATACCAGCACCTCTTGAAGAACATGAAGATCAGAGGATATGTGGATGAGGACAGGTTGTAAAAGCAACAACACAACCACCGAGAAACAAAGCAAATGGCCGAAACACCCTCGAAACACTATTCATCGATTTGGTTTTAGCAACAACACAACCACCGAGCAACAAAGCAAATGACCGAAACACCCTCGAAACACTATTCATCGATTTGGTATTTTCATATATAGGAGAATGAGAAGAAACATAGAAAACAATTTGCCACCAGCAGGGATCGAGAAACTTCTGGCAAAAGCACCAGAATGTTCTTCATCTTCAAGAGACCTCCTGAGGATTCTCGCAGATGCTCTAATCAAAGGTATATAAACCCTAATTATGCCCCCAAATCTCAAACCAGAATCCACAGCAGTTGAATCAATCAAGCTAATCGAATTCTTCCTACAACATCATTTGTAAATGTCGATCATTCCGAGCTTCTTTGGCGGCCGACGAAGCAGCAGCAGCATCTTCGACCCCCTTCCACTCGATGTTTGGGATCCTTTCAAAGACTTCCAGATTCCATATTCATCGGAGGTTTCAAAGGAAGCCTCTGCTTTGGTGAGCGCTCATGTGGATTGGAAGGAGACACAAGAAGCTCATGTGTTTAAGGCCGATCTTCCAGGGATAAAGAAAGAAGAAGTGAAGGTGGAGGTGGAAGAGGGTAATGTGTTACAGATAAGGGGCGAGAGGAATGTGGAGAAAGAAGATAAGAATGATAAATGGCATCGAGTGGAACGCAGCAGCGGGACCTTCACAAGGAGATTCAGGTTGCCGGAGAATGTCAAAATGGATGAGGTGAAAGCAGCAATGGAAAACGGAGTGCTTACGATCACTGTGCCCAAAGCAGAAGTGAAGAAGCCTGATGTTAAGCCTATTGAAATCTCCGGTTAGAAAGTCGTATGAATTCAACTTACACATATCGATCATCATGTCGTAATGTCATTGTGTGTTTGTTAGTTATCTTGTGTACACCAGGTGTTCGATAAAATGCGTGTCATGATTTGTATAATCTTTTTGCAACTTTGTTAAGGAATAAATATCTGTGTTTGTAGCATCATCGCTTACCAAACTTTATTTCCCTCGTGTATCTGCTATTGCTTGTTTTTGAGCTTTGTCGTCCGCACAGAAACCTTGAGTTACACAAATGAGAAATAGGATGCGCGACTCATAGCTCATCTCATGATCTGATTAAACTAAAATGACGTTTTTAGATGTTGCAGGAGAATATTATTCGTATGGTTTTTGTATTCTTTTCTCAAGAATTTGCAGGTCTGAGTGCACTGTGTTCATCTTTTGTCTTGTTGGAAACTCTACCTATGTAGCAAGGTCAGTTTTCTTCACTTGGTTATGCATAAATTTGAACCAGTAGATGAAAATTAAAAGGAGTATTTATAATGTCTAAATTGAATCAAATCTCGTACTGTATCAAAATACTTATCAGTGCAAGCAGCTACATTTATAGTGATAAAATGAACTCCACCAACTCATTTAAAGAGTTCTGTGAAGGACCACCATGGCTCATTGAAACCCTAACCTTCTCTTGAATCTCCTTAGCTCTCTGCTTCATTTCTTCACCTTCTTTACCCACCAAAGCTCTTCTGATCACACCTTCAATCTCCCCTCTCCCCACAACTACTTCAACACCCATCTTCCACACATGACTCAAATACCTCGAGTTAACCTTTTGGTCTAAATCAAACGGCTGGCACAGCATTGGAACCCCTTCAAACATGCTTTCCAATGTCGAGTTCCAACCACAATGGCTCCAGAATCCTCCAACTGCAGAATGCGCCAAAACTTCCTTCTGAGGCGCCCATTTCACGATCAGACCTCTGTCCTTCATCTTAGTCAACAAACCATCTGGCAGAAACTCGATCCATTCGAACCCTCTAACCGAACCCGGTCGAACCACCCAAAGGAATGGCTGGTTACTGTTAGCTAGACCCCATGCCATCTCAGTTGATACTTTGTCATCCACGTTTGCTAGGCTTCCTAAGCTCACGTAAATCACTGATCTGGGTGCTTGTTTATCTAACCATGAGATGCAAGTTGTATCCTCTTCTAGAAAGCTAGTGGAAGGTGTTGGGACTATTTTGTGCAATGGTCCAACAGTAAAGATTGGAACTTGGTAGTGATCGCGGATCTGGGTCAGTGCCAATGGTTCAAGAAACTCGAAGGTGTTCCAAATAAAGGCGGAAGGATGTGTCTTGGAGATGATCATGTTGATCGCTTGAAGTGTGTAATCTATTGGGAGATCAATAAAGGGTAGATCTTTATATCTCAAGGGATGGAGTTCTGGAACTATTTCCTGCAAAACAGGATCTTTGAAGAAGAGTTTGATTTAGTTGATAGTACATATAGGTGTTGAAATAGAAAAATAATTAGATCTCTATAGATGGTCTGTTGAGTATCCAAAGTGTGGTTTTTTGGTCCCTGATCAGAAAAAAACATAGTCATGATCAACAATTATTTACAACTAAATTATATGTTTTCAGAAAGTATACACTCAATCCGTTTCGATTCAAGTTCAAAGCGGATTATGCATTTCAAATGGCCTAATCTACTCTAAACAAGAACAGTGGATCCAAACAATCCCTAAATCTATAATCTTTAATCATTTGTAGATTAGATTCTTCTATGCATTTCAAATGGAATAATCTACTCTAAACAAGAACAGTGGATTCAAACAATCCCTAAATCTATATATAATCTTTAAATCCTTTGTAGATGAGATTCTGAAGAATTGAATTACCTTGCACAGGAAATCGACCTTGTTTATGGAGTTGGGGGATGATCTTGATCGCTGGAAAGAAAGACGCACTGCTGGTCCTCAAGATTATAGAAGGCAGACCCAGTTCACCAGCAACAGATCCAGCAAAGTGCATGAGGTTATCATGAACAACAACAATTGACTCCTTCACATGAGATTCATCTTTTCCATCATTCATAATCTGCATAAGGTGTTTCTTGAAATGGGGTCTGCAGTTATCATTGAGAACCTGCAAGAACTGTACAGCATTGGTGAAATTGCAGGTGGCGGATAAGTTGTCAGGCATCGGGAAGAAGGTGAAGTGAGGGTGGTTCTTAGGGTCCGGGGGTTGAGTTGAGAGTGAGCGATGGTGATGGAGAAGAAGCCTTTCGAGTGGAGGAAGGTGGCGAGGTGGAGCATGGGGCTCATGTGGCCTTGAAGTGGGCTTGCTGTCAGCACCAGTCGCCACCGTCTTCCTCCGCCGTGCTCCGGCGGCTCTTTCTGTCCACCCATGTTATTGAAGATATGTTAAAAAAGTTGATGATTTGTTGGATCTTAATGAAGAAGCTGTTTCTGATGTAATGATAACAAAGAAAATTGGAGGACTAATTCGATAGCGGGCGGCTGTTTTATACTTTTATATCACAAAGATTCCATTTTAAAAAATAGTTCATTAATAACATTTTGTTATTTTTTTGTTTATAAAATAGCAAGTACAAGGGAGGAGATTTTTTTCCAAAATGGTTTAGGTGTAAAATTATTTACCAAAATGGGTTATTTAGAAAATATTTACTAAAATCCATACACACAGTTTTTGAAACTCGATAACAAACATAGATAGCAAATTATCGTAAAGTAATTTTATATTTTTAAATTAAAAATAAAAAACAAAAGATAATTAAGTTAATTAAACATATTTAAATTTATTAGAATCATTTAATAATTTAAATTACTCAAAACATTCAAAAGGCAGATTATTAAATCATTTGAAATAAGAAAGTTTCAAAAATTTGCGATGATAAATTAATTAGGATAAAATATTTACCACCTTTTTCTTATGCTTTTCTATAGAACATATTTTAATAGAAATTTTTTTTATACAATCAATTAGGAGTGAGAAAAAAAGTTTAAAAAACACCCATTTTGATAATTATTTTTAAAATCACTCGTTTTGATAAATATTTTTTTAACAACACCTTTTTGAAAAAAAACTCCACAAGGGAGTTCTTTATAGGTGTGACACATTAACTATCACTTATTAGGTATGGTAACGTTGGTGGCTACAGTGCCACCGAAATTAACTATCCAACACGGGTATATTTTTGCTAAGGTGACGTCAGCTACAAGTTCAATTCTTTATGGTTTCCACCGGAGTTTTCCTTTTAGCTTCCATCGGTTTTCCTCCATCGCCTTTGATCGTCTATGCTTCTCAGGTTCTTGACATTTGACATGGTGAACAAAAGAACATCACCTGCGGCTACTCTCATTACGGCAACAACTGCATCACATCCTATCACCGGAGATAGCCAGATGTAGGTCGTTGACCCACACTCCGACAATAATAGGCTCGAGGAAGAAAAACGTATCCGTGAAACGAGGATTTGTACGTAGATTATAAGCTCCCATGGGGGCACAAACTGAGGTCTATAGATGCGTGGGTGTGGGCCGGAGAGGCAATCGCGACTGTGTCGCTCACTAGCCTTACCTTGGAAGCCGGAGACGGTGCCGGAGAGTCAATCGAGTCTGTCTTTTTCTCTAGCATTACCTCGCTCCGAAGAGCCTTATTAGACGAAGCGGAGCAGTTGTGTTTTAAAACGGGGAAATGGAGGTAGGGACACGTACCTCCTTTTTTTCTTTTTATTTTGAACGACAAATATACGACCCTACAGAGACACGTAGCTAAAATGTAAATACTGAAAAATCTTCTTATTTTAATAAAAAGGTATCTGGGATGACACGTGTCAACACCACAATCATTCTCACCAAAATTTTCCCGCATCTCTCTCCTATTAAATAATTACCTTAATTACTAATAATACTATTTAAGACTTTTTTAGATTTAATAAATTAATAAAGAGATCTATTTATTAATGTTATTTCTAAATAAATAATTTTTTTATAAAATAATAAATTTATTTAAAGCATAAGACTTTTTTTAAAAATACTAAATATTTAAAATTGATATTTTTAAAAAGTTATTTTTTTAAAACCAAAAATAATTAAATTTAAGAGTTATAATAAGAAAATTTTTAAAAATGACATTTTTATACGGTTTGTTTTAGAACAAAACGTTTATTTATTTTTTTTGAAAAAAAATAAAGTTTTAAAAAGTTGATATCACTATTTTATAACTTACAGTAATTTCTAATACATAATTTCAGTGATATTATATCTTAAAATATTATTTTATAATTAATAAATTTTGTTATATTAATTTTTTATTTATTCAACCCGTGTAACACACGGTTACTATAGCTAGTAAAGTATATTTAAAGATGATGTAGAGGTGAAAAGGATATTCAATTCAATTTACTATTTTATACGATAATAAAACAAAATTGATCTATTGTAATACTATAATTAAAATCATTCTAATATTGGTTCTACTTTACAATATGCAATACATAATCATGTTAGTATTATAAGGGCAAAGCGCGTTACAAATTTTGCCATTGATTTCGACGTTTGTAACGTAAAATTTATCACGTTAATATAATTGTTTGGTCGCGCCGCATCGCACGGGGTGAAAATTATCATTTAAAATATAGAGTAAATTACAAATTACATCTTTTATTAATATAGGAAATTACATAGTATGTTTTTTAGTTTTAATAACTACATCCAATGTCTATTTTTTTTAAATATCTGCACATCTATTGTCATTTACACTACCTTTCATTTAAATGTGTAGTTAACTTAGTTATTTATTATCACATGAGGTGTATTTTTATCATTTTATTTTCACATCTAATATATTAAATAAATAAATAAAATTTAATAACTTTTATATGAAAAATAAAATTAAAAGATATCAGACCGTTGGTTAAATCGGTGAGCCCGCATCCTTTCTTATGCTTAACACCGTTAAATTAAGCATCCCCCTCTCTTTGATATTTCAAACCTGGTCGTCTTCACCACCACCTATAACATCATACACACCATTGAAGCCCATTAAGTCGAACAAAAAACGACGGTATGATTCAAATCGCTAATTCGCTTATTCTAATTCTTTGCTATTTGAATTTTCGGCTTATGTTCTTGTGTGATTAACGAGCAACTCATGATAAACGACAGTTCATTTTTTTATTTTGCAATTATATAAGCAATTTGCAAAGAATCACATTTAATCTCCAAGATTGTGTTCCTTATTGAATTTTCATTATTTGTTTATGTGAGTTGTTGATAAAGTACTTACAAATATTTTTTTTGTGTTTAATGTTGATCTCCAGACCTTGTAGTTGATTTGTGACTTCGACTTCGACTTCTTACTTTGGTAAATGTTATTGTAGGTTGTTGTCGGTTAATTTTTTACGACTAGTTGATGAAAACACACTAGAGAGATTGGTTTCACCGAGTTTCATAACGGTTTGATATTTTTTAAAATTTTTCACTAAAAATTTTTATTTTTATAAAAAAATTCAATATATTAGATATGAAAAGAAAATGATAAAAATACCCCTCATGTGGAGGGCACATAACTAAGTTAACTTTAAATTTAGATGAAAGTTAGTGTAAAGGATAATATGTGCGCAAACATATTAATAAAAGGACATTGTATTTAATTATTAAAACTAAAGTACATGCCATCCAATTTCATACATTAATAAAGAACACGAGTTGTAATTTACTCTAAAATATAACATGATCTTAAGTGTGTTTATGTTAGGATTTATGTTTTGACACAAACTGAGTTGTGTTTATGTTCACTAATTTAACCTGTAAACCCAAAGCCTTCAATTTGCCCACCCAATACCAATAACACCTTGAGATTCAACATTCTAGTGTTATTGAAACCATCACTATTGCATAACAGATCTGATTCTTATATATAGTTAGTTTTTATTTAAGTAAATACAGAAATCCTTTTTCAATTTTGTAAATATGTTCATTATTGTCTTTATTTATGTGAGATATTAAAGTTAAAACAAGTGTATCTTACGAAGCTAAGTTTCTTCCGAAGCTAACATTATTCTTCCAAAGCTTAGTAAATATCTTCCGAAGGTTATGCTTTACTTCGGAAGAGTTAGTTGTGTTAGAGTTTACTTTTGAAATCTTTCAAAGGGTACTTTCTGCTTCGTAAGTATTAGTCTAGGGTCCTAAGTGTAAATTTTCAATTAGTTGTTGAGTGTGTAATTTGACCATTATAGTTTGTTGGTCGTTTAGCGCTATAAATAGGGGATCTTATGTAATCGGTGAAGGATAACACTAATACAGAAATCACTTGTAATCACTTTACAGACAATCATAATCATTTGATAATAAATTCCTTTCTTGTATTTTTATTGAAGCTTTGTCTTTTTCATTTCTTGTTAGTGTTGAATTGCGCATTGCTGTACTCAATTGGTTAATAATTGGTATCAGAGCCTGGTTTATGGCTCAATTGAGGATCAAGATTCAATCAAAGATCGTTCGGCGGTAGCGATGGTGTCAACAAAGTTTGAGATTGAGAAATTCGACAGGAAGAACGACTATGGGTTATGGTGACTGAAGATGAAGGCACTGCTCATTCATCAACGAGTGGTGGATGCCTTGGCTGGAGAATCTAAGTTGCCGAACATAATGTCAGACAAGGAGAAGAAGGAAATGCTTGAACATGCACACAGTTCGATCATCTTTGTAACATCCTGTATTTTTCATTTTTTATGCCATTTTATAGCATCCTTAGTAAAATTTTTTTTATATATATAATAATACTAACAATAATAATAATAGATAATAATAATAATAATAATAATAATAATAATAATAATGAAAGTGATAATAATAATAATAATAATAATAATAATAACCATAATAATAATAATAATAATAATAATAATAATAATAATAATAATAATAATAATAATATAATAATAACCATAATAATAATAATAATAATAATAATAATAATAATAATAATAAAAATAACCTAGAATTAAAGTGCAGGGAGTTGATTTGGCATTTTGAAAACTTTAAACAAAAGTTAATACATAAAATAATAAACTTTAGAAAAAGCAGGGACCATTTGTGTAAATTCTCAAACCAAACCCCCCACCCCCCGATTTTCCGGCAGCCGGGCTCCAGCGAGCTCCGGCGAGGCCTCAAATCACCGATTTACATACAAATTTACCCCATTTAAACCGCCCCTCACCCTCGGCTCAAAGATTCGAACCCGAACCCAACTCAAATTTGAGTTTCCCACTCGTACAACCTTCCAAATCAAAGTCGGGACCAACTCTAACAAAATTCGAATCAAACCTTGCCAAATACACAAATTCAATCAAATCAATCATGTCTAAACTTAATACGCGGCTATATCAATCAAACAATCAATCAAAATTGCAAATTAACAGCTCATAATCGATTAATTTGGGTAAACATCAAACGCGGTTTCAATCGAACGAGTTAAAGCCAAAACCGTGTAATCAAAGCTATATATTGAGGGTGTCGGAATCATTTCGAAGTATATATTTTTTAATAGCTAAATCACTTATTATGATTATTATATACAATATTATAATTGTTTAGTATATATATTTATATATATTCAAACAATTTAATTGTTTAGTTACTTATATATATATATATATATATATATATACATAGTTCTTTTAATAGCTAAATCACTTATTATGATTATTATACACAATATTATAATTGTTTGGTATATATATTTATATATATATTCAAACAATTAAATTGTTTAATTACTTATACCTATATATATATATATATATATATTATATATAGTTCCTTATAATAGCTAAATCACTTATTATAATTATTATATACAATCCTTATAAATCAGTTCAACGTACAATTAAATCAAGTTTTATTTATTCTTTCTCTTACGCGCTAACAATTGATTTACCAAGTATAAAAATCCATTCGTTCCATTTAACCGATCACGTTATTAACATGTAATAAATACGAATAATTATTCAATCCTATTAGACCTACAATTAATCATCAAACAAATTATAACGCGCTACTTTATTTCGTTTAGGTGCGTTGTGACGTTGTGTTGGAAATCTTATTCGTGATTACTCTTATTTCATCTACGTGTCTTCTATTATTCAAACATGTGAGTTCTTATGCCCCGCTTTACGATTATTTCACATCTTTCGGGGTGAAACATGTTGCTTATAAACTTTCACATACACGCTTTGATACTTATTACACACGTGCAATTCTTTACATAGTCGTGGTTGTTTGAATATGTTAAGTATTATATGAGATGTGACATACGTGTGCAATCATTAACTATTGCTAGCCTAGCGAAGTCTTAGATCTTTGGGCCTGACAAGCCTATTTGGTGCTAAAGCCGAGGGATTGCCGGCTCCTAGGAGCCGTATGCTTGTGCACTAGGGAACCAAATACACTTAGCTAATCATGCTTATTCATATTATTCAGTCGAGGCTTGATTGTAACTATGCATGTTCTATATACTTACTATCTTGTGACCATTGACTAGAATTGCCACATTTTTGTATACTTATTGTATTTAAAACCATGGGAACTCACCAACTAGTTAGTTGACTTTATTTTCAACATGTTTCAGGTAATGTGCAAGCTTAGCGATGATTGAAGAAGTGCTTAAACCTAGAACATGGACCTAGGCTTAATAAAGACAATTGGATTCTTGTTTTCGTTGATTTATTTTGAGACTTTGATGTATGTGGTGTGTGAAACAATTGATTAATGGCATTTTTACATTTTAACATAGCGTTATGTGGCTGTGAACAATCTTAACCCTCACACCTCGACGTTTCCGGTGTCAAGGTTAGGGTGTGACAGATTGGTATCAGAACCCATAACTATAGGGATTTAGGTTATTAGAAACAGTGACCTAGACTATAGTTTATGCATGATCCTTATAGAATAGTATTCTTATGAATACATACTTATTGTTTGCATGCTGCCTAACGCTATGCCTTATTATGTGCAATGTGATGCCTTAGCATGGGTGCCTTTCTGCCTGATTACATATTGTTACCCGTCTCCCCTAGACTTATCTTAAACATTAATTCTCCCCGACAATTGCTACTTCTTAAATCCATCCTCGTCATTGAGTAGGACTTATTGATAGAAATTCTTTGGACTTTATGTCTAATCTTGTAACTATCCCATCAAGATTTTTGATTTCATGAACCAAAGAACTAGTGTGGTACATAGACACCTGTATTCTGGATTTTCTGGCAAAAGGCCCTCGGGCTAAGGTAAGCATTTCGCATAAATCCTACGGGACCAGTCATGCTTACCTGGGGATTTCCGGGATGAGTGATAAACTATGACCAACATACACAAGTTTCTGAGGCGAATGGGTCAATTCATCTTGACGTGTCAACGTTTCCAAATGGTGATGGGTCACCAAATGGAATCATTCTGTATAATTCATGATTCTTACATTAATTGTCCATCCTTATTATCCTTTTAACCGATCCTAACCCAATCTGTATTTTTCCAGCATGTCTCGTTACCACGGAAACCGAGGAAGATCCGGCCGCAAGCTTGCCGCCATGATTGCCTGACAAATGGTTGTGGTCATCCCGACCATGGTGGCTGAACTCAGCAGCACTATGATCGCAAACGTCACGAACAATAGCAATAGCCAAGGGGAAAATAGTGCAAACCAACGGCGTAACAACTAGTCTTGCACCTTCAAGCACTTTAGTTCATTCAAGCCTCCCAGTTATAGTGGCAAGGAAGGTGCTACCGGTCTCTTAGAATGGTTTGAAGGGATGGAGAACGCTTTCATCAACTGTGAGTGCCCCGAAGCACTCAAGGTGAGGTATGCCACCAGTATGCTGCAGCAAAGGGCCTTAACATGGTGGAACAGTGAAAAGAGAAACAGAGGCCCCGACACGATCTTGGCCTTAACTTGGGAGGAATTAAAAAACATAGCCATAGCCAAGTTTTGTCCGAGAAGCGAAATCCAGAAACTGGAGGAGGAATTCTGAAACCTGAAACAAGATGGCGGGAACCATCTGGCGTATTCTACCCGTCATCACGAGCTGAGTATACTGCTGCCACACATGGTGGATACTGCTTCCCGTAATGTGAAAAATTTATTAAGGGTGTGCCGCCTCAGATTCAGGATGCCGTTATGGGTAGCCGACCCGCAACTCTGGAAGAAGCTATCACCATCACTACACAGCTAACGGAGAACCACATCCGAGCGGGCACTATGTCTGCAAAGGGTGCCAAGAAAACCGAGAAGACAGCCCCCGAGGAAGTCAAGGAGGTTAAGTTCGATAACAAGAAGAGGAAGTTTGTACCGGCACGGAACTACGCAGTGGCCGCCCCTAAGCCACCCCAGAGACAGTGTGTTCCCGGGGCTGCACCGGCAGCACAAGTGCCTGTGGCAAGGGCTTATGCAGGCCCTCTACCTATGTGCAACACATGTAAGTACCATCATCCGGGCAACCTTCCGTGTCGCATCTGCACACTATGTGGCAAGTACGGGCACCTCGTGGCAACGTGCCGCCGAGCAATGGGAAACGCAGTGACGGAACCAAATCGGGTCTGCTACAATTGCGGAGAACCAGGTCACCACCGTCCCCAATGCCCTCGTCTTGTGGGCAATGTTCCGCAAGCTCGTGGACGTGCCTTCAACATCAACGCGAACCAAGCTCAAACGAACAACGAGGTGGTGAACGGTACGTAAAATTTCAACCCTATCTCCATAGAATTTCTCTTAAAATTCCTTGCTTATGTCCTTAGGTGCCTTTTAATACCTATACAGGTATGTTTCTTATTATGACACCTATGCATACGTATTATTTGATTCGGGCACCGATAGAAGTTTCGTTTCCTTAGAGTTCGAGCCGACACTTTCTAAACCTCGCTCAAATTTAGAGAGACCTCTCACCGTTGAAGTTGCCGATGGGGAACCGATCACCGTCGACGTGGTCATCCGTAATTGTCTATTGTGTCTCGACGACCATAAATTCCTTATCGACCTCATTCCTATGAAGTTCGGGAGCTTCGACGTCATTATTGGCATGGATTGGTTATCTAAGAACCATGCCGAGATCATTTGCTTCGAGAAGTGCATTCGCATGCCCTTACCCTCCGGGGACACGTTGAAGGTTTTCGGTGAACGGTCTTCCAAAGGACTCAAGCTTATGTCATGCACGAAGGCTCGGAAATGCCTAAGTAAGAATTATCCGGCATTCTTGGTCTATGTAGTCAACACCAAAGACAAAGGGAAGGAACTCAAAGATGTTCCAGTTGTACGAGAATTCCCTGAGGTCTTTCCCGATGATCTCAGCGGGATACCTCCCGTACGGGAAGTAGAATTCAAAATCGACTTGATTCCGGGAGCAAGCCCCGCAGCTAAATCACCTTACCGACTCGCACCATCGGAAATGCAAGAACTCTCTAGCCAACTCCAGGAATTATCCGAGAAGGGGTTTATCCGCCCTAGTTCTTCTCCTTGGGGTGCACCTGTCTTATTTGTGAAGAAGAAAGATGGGTCTTTCCGCATGTGTATCGATTACTGTGAACTCAATAAGTTGACCATGAAAAATCGATATCCTCTTCCTCGTATCGACGACCTCTTCGATCAACTTCAAGGAGCTGCAATCTTTTTAAAAATCGACTTGCGTTCGGGTTATCACCAACTGCGAGTCCACGACGACGATATCCCAAAGACTGCATTCCGCACTCGGTATGGGCACTACGAGTTCATGGTTATGCCTTTCGGCTTAACCAATGCTCCAGTAGTCTTCATGGATCTTATGAATCGGGTGTGCAAGCCATACCTAGACAAGTTTGTCATTGTTTTCATTGACGACATTCTTATTTATTCCAAGTCTCGCACCGATCATGAACTTCATCTCCGTCAAATCCTCGAGCTGTGAAGAAGGAACAACTGTACGCGAAATTCTCGAAATGTGAGTTTTGGCTAGAAGAAGTACAATTCTTAGGGCACGTTGTGAATAGTCAAGGAATTCACGTCGACCCTGCGAAGGTTGAAGCCGTGAAGAATTGGAGTGCTCCCACAACGCTGACGGAAGTTCGATCATTTCTTGGTCTAGCCGGGTATTACCGGCGATTTATTGCCAACTTCTCGAAAATCACAAAGCCACTCACGTCCTTGACTCAGAAGAACAAGCCTTTCGAGTGGAAAGCGGAGCAAGAAGAGGCGTTTGAGACATTGAAGCACAAGTTGTGCAATGCTCCTATTCTGACGCTACCGGATGGGAATGACGACTTCACGGTATACTGCGACGCGTCGAAACAAGGCCTTGGTTGTGTTCTCATGCAACGGGGAAAGGTCATCGCATATGCCTCGAGACAATTGAAGGTTCACGAGGTAAATTATACGACGCACGATCTCGAGCTCTGAGCGGTGGTCTTTGCTTTGAAAATCTGGAGACACTATCTATACGGCACGCAATGTATAGTCTACACGGACCACAAGAGCCTCCAACACGTTTTCAATCAGAAGGACCTCAATATGAGGCAACGTCGTTGGGTGGAACTAATTAGCGACTACGATTGTGATATCCGATACCATCCCGGCAAGGCAAATGTCGTAGCCGATGCGTTGAGTCGAAAGACGTACCAAAAGATGATCTCCGTTCAAGAGATTCGCGACCGACGCCAATGGTTAGATACATTGGGAGAGTTTGACACTGAAGTCCGACTCGATGTCAACAATGCTACGGTGTTGTTGCAGAACTTAAAGATCGATTGTGACATCGAGGCAAGTATTCGAGAAGCACAGCAAGCGGTGCAGACCGAAGGGAGTATGAATGAAGAGCTCGAGTCAAATCTCTTAGCCCAATTGGAAACAAGATCCAATGGGTTAATGTATTTCGCAAACCGAATCTGGATTCCCAAACGCAATAACCTTCGGACTTCTATCATGAACGAAGCACATCGGACTCGCTATTCCATCCACCCGGGCTCCGATAAGATGTACATGGACTTACGGAGTCAATATTGGTGGCCCGGAATGAAACGAGACATAGCAACCTATGTTGCTAAATGCCTTACATGCACGAAGGTTAAAGCGGAGCATCAACGTCCAAGTGGATTACTCGAACAACCCGAAATTTCCCATGTGGAAGTGGGAACATATATCCATGGACTTCATAACCAAGTTACCTCGGACATCTCGCGGGCACGATAGCATATGGGTAATCGTTGACCGATTGACTAAGTCGGCACATTTTATACCCATACGCGACACATATAAGACATCAAGGTTAGCCCGGATTTACATCGACGAGATCGTAAGCCGTCATGGTGTGCCTCTTCATATTATATCCGACCGAGACGCTCGATTCACCTCTCACTGCTGGTCTACTATGCAAGAACTTCTGGGTACGCAATTGGATTTAAGCACGGCTTACCATCCCCAACCGATGGCCAAACCGAGCGGACGATCCAAACTCTTGAAGACCTGTTGCGTCTCTGTTTCCTTGACTTTGGTGGCGACTGGGATACACACCTGCCGCTCGCAGAATTCTCCTACAACAACAATGGCGCCGTTTGAAGCACTTTACGGTCGTAAGTGTCGTTCACCAATCTACTGGACCGACATTGGCGAGAATCTTATCACCGGTCCCGAGCTCATCCAAGAGACGACCGATAAAGTCGCTATCATCCGTAAGAACCTGGAAGTGGCCAGGAGTCGACAGAAGAGCTACGCTGATAAACGTCGCAAGCCATTGGAATTCCAAGTTGGGGAGATGGTCCTTCTCAAGGTCTCACCGTGGAAGGGTGTGGTTCGCTTTGGAAGGAAAGGCAAGTTAGCTCCGAGGTTTGTAGGGCCTTTCAAGGTTCTGAAAAGAATCGGGAAAGTGGCCTACAAACTAGAACTACCCTCCGACCTTAGCGGAATTCACCCGGTCTTCCACGTCTCGAATTTGAGGAAGTGTCTGGCCGACGATAACTTGCATGTGCCATTGGAAGACATTCAGATCGACGAGTCACTACACTTCGTTGAGAAACCCGTCGAAATCATGGATCGCATTATGAAGAAGACTAGGACCTCTACGACCCAATTGTAAAGGTTCGATGGGAGAACAAACGAGGAGCGGAATTCACTTGGGAGCGTGAAGAACATATGAAGAAGACTTACCCTTCCTTATTCTTGTAACCCCTTTTTGATTCTTAATTTCGGGACGAAATTCTTTTAAGTTGGGAAGACTGTAACATCCTGTATTTTTTATTTTTTATGCCATTTTATAGCATCCTTAGTAAAAAAATTTTTTATATATATAATAATACTAACAATAATAATAATAGATAATAATAATAATAATAATAATAATAATGAAAGTGATAATAATAATAATAATAATAATAATAATAATAATAATAATAACCATAATAACAATAATAATAATAATAACCATAATAATAATAATAATAATAATAATAATAATAATAATAAAAATAACCTAGAATTAAAGTGCAGGGGGTTGATTTGGCATTTTGAAAACTTTAAACAAAAGTTAATACATAAAATAATAAACTTTGGAAAAAGCAGGGACCATTTGTGTAAATTCTCAAACCAAACCCCCACCCCCCGATTTTCCGGCAGCCGGGCTCCGGTGAGCTCCGGCGAGGCCTCAAATCACCGATTTACATACAAATTTACCCCATTTAAACCGCCCCTCACCCTCGGCTCAAAGATTCGAACCCGAACCCAACTCAAATTTGAGTTTCCCACTCGTACAACCTTCCAAATCAAAGTCGGGACCAACTCTAACAAAATTCGAATCAAACCTTGCCAAATACACAAATTCAATCAAATCAATCATGTCTAAACTTAATACGCGGCTATATCAATCAAACAATCAATCAAAATTGCAAATTAACAGCTCATAATTGATTAATTTGGGTAAACATCGAACGCGGTTTCAATCGAACGAGTTAAAGCCAAAACCATGTAATCAAAGCTATATATTGAGGGTGTCGGAATCATTTCGAAGTTCCTGGACTCTCCAAACCTCCAATTTCACAAGAAAACCACTCGATCAGAAAACCCCAAACCAAGAACACCCGAAACCTAAACCGAACTCGAAATCACCTTTAATCTCATCAAAACAGGTAATTGAAACCTGTTTCCTACTCGATTTCATTCAAAGATCAAAAGCCCTATGATGATTTAGGTGATTAACACCGAATCGAGGGCCGATTTTGATTCTTTTGAAATTAGGGTTCATAGGATTTGGGGAAAACAAGGGGATTCAGTTTAAATTCAAAACAAACCGAAATGAACCAGGCCTCGGCCCTGGTTCACTGGTTCCTGCGTCCCATATACACAGGGAGGCCCCGGGTTCGACCCCGGGCAGCCCCCTTTTCCCCTTTTTCTTTTTCTTTTCTGATTTTTTTCTTTCCTTCATTTCTTTTTAATTATTTAACCTTTTTAAATTCTGAAAATTTCTAAAATTAATTTTGTAAAATGCAGATTAATTTGTTTTCTTTTGTTTAAATTAATTTGGGACTAAATTAATTTTTATAAAATAATTTTGTATTTATAAATACATTATTTTATTTCAAAAAATACAAAAGAAACGCATAAATATAATACATGTGTATATATTTATATATATATCCAAACAATTTAATTATTTAGTTACTTATACCTATATATATATTTATATATATTTCTTTTAATAGCTAAATCACTTATTATGATTATTATATACGATATTATAATTGTTTAGTATATATATTTATATATATATTCAAACAATTTAATTATTTAGTTACTTATATATATATATATATTTATACATAGTTCTTTTAATAGCTAAATCACGATTATTATACACAATATTATAATTGTTTGGTATATATATTTATATATATATTCAAACAATTAAATTGTTTAATTACTTATACCTATATATATATATATATTTATATATAGTTCCTTATAATAGCTAAATCACTTATTATAATTATTATATACAATCCTTATAAATCGGTTCAACGTACAATTAAATCAAGTTTTATTTATTCTTTCTCTTACGCGCTAACAATTGATTATACCAAGTATAAAAATCCATTCGTTCCATTTAACCGATCACGTTATTAACATGTAATAAATACGAATAATTATTAAATCCTATAAGACCTACAATTAATCATCAAACAAATTATAACGCGCTACTTTATTTCGTTTAGGTGCGTTGTGACGTTGTGTTGGAAATCTTATTTGTGATTACTCTTATTTCATCTACGAGTCTTCTATTATTCAAACATGTGAGTTCTTATGCCCCGCTTTACGATTATTTCACATCTTTCGGGGTGAAACATGTTGCTTATACAAACTTTCACATACACGCTTTGATACTTATTACACACGTGCAATTCTTTACATAGTCGTGGTTGTTTGAATATGTTAAGTATTATATGAGATGTGACATACACAATCATTAACTATTACTAGCCTAGCGAAGTCTTAGATCTTTGGGCCTGACAAGCCTATTTGGTGCTAAAGCCGAGGGATTGTCGGCTCCTAGGAGCCGTATGCTTGTGCACTAGGGAACCAAATACACTTAGCTAATCATGCTTATTCATATTATTCAGTCGAGGCTTGATTGTAACTATGCATGTTCTATATACTTACTATCTTGTGACCATTGACTAGAATTGCCACATTTTTGTATACTTATTGTATTTAAAACCATGGGAACTCACCAACTAGTTAGTTGACTTTATTTTCAACATGTTTCAGGTAATGTGCAAGCTTAGCGATGATTGAAGAAGTGCTTAAACCTAGAACATGGACCTAGGCTTAATAAAGACAATTGGATTCTTGTTTTCGTTGATTTATTTTGAGACTTTGATGTATGTGGTGTGTGAAATAATTGATTAATGGCATTTTTACATTTTAACATAGCGTTATGTGGCTGTGAACAATCTTAACTCTCACACCTCGACGTTTCCACCGTCAAGGTTGGGGTGTGACAATCTTGAACTTGGGCGATCGGGTATTTATGAAAGTATCGAAGGAGACAGCAGCGGCAAGGGTCTGGTCAAAATTGGAAAGTCTGTACATGACAAAGTCTCTTGTGAACAAGTTGTATCTCAAGAAACATCTATACACGTTCCAAATGGCGCCTAGGAAGTCAATTGAAGATCATACTAATAAATTCAACAAGTTAGTGTTGGATCTTGAAAACACTGAGGTTGATTGGATGATGAACATCAAGCGATCATATTCTTGACGTCTCTCCCATAATCTTATGAGCACTTTGTGGAAACTTTGATGTATGGTAGAGATACCCTTACCATGGAGGAAGTGCTGGAAGCTCTTAATTCAAATGAATTAAAGAAGAGAACTGATAATAAGGAAGATGGTGGAAAGGGACTGGTAGTCAAGGGAATATCTGAATAAAGAAGCTTCAAGCCTAGAAGTGTCTCAAAGTCAAGATCCAAGTTCAAGATAAGGTGTTATTTGTGTGGGTAAGAAAAGAACTTCAAGAAAGATTGTATTGATTGGAAAAGAAATAAGAGTGAATCAAATGGGTCAAATTCTCATTCTAATCACAATGCACAAGATGATACCTCTGATTGATGTGAGATTACAAATGTGTTGGTTGTCACAAGCAGCGGTAATGAGAATGAGTGGGTGATGGATTCAGGTTGTTCATACCATATGACACCTGTGAAGGAGTTATTCAAAGATTTGAAGTTCAAAGATCTTGGAATTATGAAGCTAGGGATGATAGACCTTGCAAGATTATGGGTCACGACATAGTGTCACACCCCGACCGATGGCGGAATCATCGAGGCGGACGAATGTGAATCGATTGTTCATAGCACAAGGTAATAAATACGTTGAAATAACATTTAATAGTAATTTATTTATTGAATAATGCCAGTCAAGTCACACATTACAACGCAATTAAAATAAAAAAACATCAAATATAATATTGTCTTCTTTATTTTTGACTAGGTCCAATCCTATATGAGCAGAGAGAATTCCACTAAGTAGTATTTCCTGAAATCATACGAAAAAGTAACGAGTCAGCTAACACATTAGCCGGTGAGTAATCATAGGTTTAAATACACATACATAGGTTGATTAAATATCTTAAAAAAACAATTCAATTCACATGACAATGCCAGACTAAAATGCAATAGTGAATCATAATAGAAAACCCAACACAATCAACCCTAATGACTGAATTGACTCGGTCCTCAGACGAAGCCTTATAGAATGAATGATTTCCGGTTTCAATCACCATGCGTCTAAACAAATGGGGTGGGTTTGTCAAACCAATAGATCTATCATTGTTACCGTGGTTGTGTGAATTAATGATCATGTTATCAAGTTTATCTAATTATGAACACGTAATTGCAAGTAATAACATATCATGTATTGAATTGAATTTAAAATGAAATAAAATAAAACTGAATAAGTATGATTGAATATTAAATCACATGATTTCCCCAAATAATAAAACATGAAAAATGGGCAATGAATACTCACATGATAATAATTAGCGTTTTGGAATTAATAGAATGCTAGACGTGATACCAAAGGAAGCTCCTCGGTGTTCAACCTAAAGTTTGGTATCTTGTGATTAGAATAATAATGTGCGAAGATCTAAATATGGATTAGGGTTCCAATTGGGATTTGAGGGTTTTTAGTAATTAGTTACAAAAATATCAAAAATAGTGTAGGTTGAATATAATAGTAGGTCGTTATGAATTTGAATATTACTTAAGTATTTAATTATTAATAATTGATTAAGTAATAATTGAGTAGTAAAGTGTAAAAGAAATAATCGTTCTAATAATTAAGTAAAAATGACTTGTCCAAATAATTAGTTGAATAATTAGTTATTTAGACGATTTATAAAATATTGGTATGAAACGATTTGAACAATTTAGGTTTGGCTCGAAATGATTTACAAAATGTAAAACTTATAAATAAATCTTGTTAGACATTTAAACTCTTAAAATTTAATAAGAAAATGGGATTATAATTTTTAAAATTTTCTGAGATTAATATAAAATTTCTAGAATAATTTTAGTTACAAAATAGTTTTATATTAATATTATAGTTTAATAATAAGTTCTGAAATAAACAAAAACCATTTAAAAAAAATATATGCGGGTGCCCAGATTCGAACCTGGGTCGCCCCTGTGTATGCAATGCGTGTTTCCATTGGGCCAAAGCCCTGAATCTGTTTTATTTTGGTTTTTAATTAATAAAAACATTACTTTAACAAATCCCCCAAATCCATAGAACCCTAGATCCAAAACGTTCCAAATTGATTTTGAAAACTTGATCAATAGCCAAATTAAACTTAGGGCTTTTGATTAGCATCCAAAAACGAGTGTAATAATGTATCTAATTACCTGGTTTGAGCTAGAATCGATGGTTTAAAAGCTTAAATGAGTTGCGACGGGTGGTAGTCGATTGGAGTTGATATTGTTGACCAAAATCGAATTAATTGCACAGAAAGCTTCTATTGGACCAGATGATCAAAAGCCCTCAAGCAATTTCTGTTGAGGTTGCCTCGAAGGTGTAGTTCGATTAGTTGCAGGTCGCGGGTGGTGAATGGAGGTCGAAATCGATGGAGATATGATGTATAACCAAAATTGGGTGCACAGAAACTTTGGAAAGGTCGATTAAAACGATTGCCCTCTGTTATGAAGGTTCAATTTCAGCTGTTTCATGATGAACGCGTTTTGAGTTGGCGTCGGTTATAATCGATTGAATTTGATTTAGTTTATACGTTATTAGTTCAAATTGATGGGATTATTATAACCGCAATGATGATTAGTACGTTTTCGAGTTGATTACATAGATTAATTTACTGGATTTTAGGTTAAACGGATTTGAATTTGATTGAGTTTCGATTGATTGTTGTTGATTCAACTTTATGGAGTGATATAATCGAATTGAAACGGATAATGGGTTCGAATCTGGTTGCTAAACGCATAGAAACGGTTCTTATGAGTTAAGGTGTTCGAAATTATGGAGATCCGGCCTTGCCGGCGTTTGGCCGGAAGTTGGCCGGGGTATACCCGCCGACGGGGGAGGAAAACAGAGGGGTTGGGTTAAAAAAAATTTATAGTTTTGGCCCCTGTAGTTTGAATCCTTGTTATTTTATGTGAAAAACTTTGTATTCAAGTTTTATTATTGCCACTTTTTACCCTAAACTAAATTTAGATGTTATATCCATTTAATTTACAAAAGTGATTATAAAACTTTATAAACTTAAATAAGACCTTTAAATTTTAATTATAAAATAACAATTCAACCTCCAACAAAAATATAAATGTTTATGACGTCAAATGGTCTAAATGAATAACAATTTTGAATAACCTCATTTATAATATTGTTTAGACTACACCATTATACGTTGGAGTCATTGAAATACATAATCCAAACAAAATAGGTTCGGGTTACAATTTGAAAATGGGTCAAATGTTACACATGGTGACTCTAAAGATGAAGAGTGGTATGGAAGTAGATCTTTATTATATAAGGTATATTCCTAGTCTTAGAAGAAGTTTGTTGTCATTAGGGTTGTTGGAGAGATCTGGTTACCATGTTAGTCTTAGGGATGGTATGGCTAAGGTGATTAAGGGATCAATGGTAGTGTTATATGGTAATAGAAAGGATAATAATAACTATGTACTAGATAGTGTTGGTGTAGTAGAGAACCATATGGCAACTACCTCTAGTGACACTAGCTCTAAGGCCATGTTATGGCACCAGAGGCTTGGTCATATCAGTCAACAAGGACTGGTAGAGTTGTAGAAGAAACAGGTGATGAATGGGTTGAAGAGTTATGATTTTGGTTTTTGTGAGACTTTTATTCTTGGGAAACACAAGATGATAAAGTTCATAAGGGCTAAGCATGTCAAAGTGGGATATTAGACTACATTCACTCTGATTTATGGGGTCCTGCTAAGGTTGATTCTTTGGGTGGTGCTAGTATTTTATGACGTTGATAGATGATTTTTCAAGGAGAATTTGGGTGATCATCTTAAAGGATAAGAATGATGCCTTTAGTAAATTCAAGTAATAGAAAGTCCTTGTAGAAACTCAAACTGAAAGAAAAGTCAAGAAGCTGAGAACTGATAATGTGTTGGAGTTTTGCAATCATGAGTTTAATCAGTATTGTAAAGCTCATGGTGTTACAAGACACAGGACTGTGCCTGGACATCCACAGCAGAATGGTTTGGCTGAAAGGATGAATAGAACCTTACTTGAAAAGGTAAGGTGTATGTTGGCTAGTTCTGGTTTACCCAAGATGTTCTGTGTTGAAGCTGTGACTACTGCAGTTTATCTAGTCAACAAGTCTCCATCAATTGCATTAGACATGAAGACACCTATGGAGGCATGGTCAGGTAGAAAGAATGACTATGGAGTACTTAGGGCATTTGGTTCATTGGCTTATGCTCATGTAGCCAAGGAAAACTAAAACCCAGGGCTTGCAAATGTGTGTTTCTAGGATACCCTGATGGAGTGAAAGGGTATAAGATATGGAGGCTAGATGGGGGCAGACCTAGGGTGCTAGTAAGTAGAGATGTGGTTTTCAAAGAAGATGTCA
Organism: Flaveria linearis; assembly: GCA_024085815.1. Lineage (NCBI taxonomy): Eukaryota > Viridiplantae > Streptophyta > Magnoliopsida > Asterales > Asteraceae > Flaveria > Flaveria linearis. The sequence continues at coordinate 68,426,105 of CM044009.1, forward strand.
TGTATAAAGACATTGAAGGAAAACGGGATACAGAAGTTAGAGAGCAGAATGGGGTTCAGATTGAGATGGAACAGCCGGGTGTAAGTGATAAAGGTGTTGATCAAATCACAATGAACCGTTGATGAAAATAAGAATGTAAAACCTTTATGTAAATTCAAATAGCATCAAGACTTTGTGCATTGCGGCATGCAACTAAAATATTTATGTAAAACAACGTTACAGCAAATACATTTACTATACTTGAAATCACATATAAAAAACCAATGAATTAAAAATTTCATAATGAACCGTTGATGAAAATAAGAATGTAAAACTTTTATGTAAATTCAAGTTTACAAGTGTAGTGATGATGGTATAAAGCTTATATAAAAAATAACCGGTTAAAAAGTTCATGTTTAAACTTCAAGAAAAATAAGCATACCGTAATGGCAGTTGCATGATAACATTATATGTTTATATAAGAAAACAAAACCATATTAAAATCATGACAATAACATCTTAACTTTTATAAAAGGAAAGAACCGTTAAAATCATACATATTGTAATTTATCTCGAGAGTTCGAATAGATTTAAATTTTGAATTTTTAGATACTAGAAAGAAAAATTTAGTATTATCAAGAAAAATCATAATAAAAAGACATAAAAAAGACAAAAAAGAAAACAAAAGGGTTAAATTATATTTATCTCAAAGTTTAAGGGGAGGGTATAACAATTAGAAATGTGTCAGAGGGGAGTATGTATAGCAACACCCAACCGTAAACATACCACCTTCTGACCTCCGTCAAATTCCACTGCCATCAACCACGAGCACCTAAAAGCTCGTCTCCATGGAACTACACATGCCAACATTAACAATAATCTAGAACCCAAATCCTTCATCTTGTGTCCCTTAACCTGCATCTATGACGTCAAATATGGTTGTCGTTGGTCTCGTCATAACACACCACGCTTTTCAGATCTAGGGTCGTGTGGGGAAGAAGAATAGGGTAGAAGGTGGTTCGATTGAGTTGATATGTGACGGGGGTGGGGATGGTGATTCGATTGTGGGTTTCAACTGAGAAGAAGATTAAGCAATCGAGGTGGTGATGGTTGTGCACGTTAGCGTAGTGCATTGATGGGTGCTTGCTCTCTGGTGGCCGACGGTGGCTCTATGCAGGTTAGCGGATGCCTCGAATCACATGGGTCGCAAACGTCATCTCGGGAATACCACCACTTCCATCATGCGACAATCAAAAAATACATTGCAGACGTCTAAACCCTGAAACACCGTCATCATCTTCGTGATATCTTTTGAATTCTCATTTTCTGTCATTCTAAGGCACAGTACAGGTGGTGGGGAGCAATTTTTGTACACTGATGCATAAGAAACATGTACAATACGCATGAATCAAGCTCGAAGACTGAAGATCTTAAAAGATGTGAAAGTCATATCTCATCGGTACTGGGTGTGTAATTAGAAGAGGTCAAAGATGACAATTTTTTCACTGGAATCACGCCGTAAAGCTTAGAAGAGGAACCATGCATAATTAGTTTATACCTGATGCTTTAATAGTTGTACGGATGATGTGGGTGCCAGGGCGGTGATAGTCGCAGCTGCAACAGTGGTGACATGGGAGAACGGGAGGTGCTGATGATGCTAGAACCAAAAGCATAATGAGAAGTACTTTGTGATATAGTAATTCTCTCAAAAGCCGTTTTTGGTTTTTAATATATATATATAGGATTGGGTTCACATGAACCCTAAGTAATTTTGAGAACTCTTTAACCTTATATTTAACCGTTGATTTAATATTAAATAATCAAGATTCCATTTGAATGGCTTAGATGAGATCAGGGGCATAAAGGTCATTTTAATGTTTGTACTTTTCCTAAAAGGTTCAGGTCTCTTTATTGAAAAAAGAGTAAATTACACTGATGGTCCCTGTGGTTTTATATAAATTTTGGATTTGGTCCCTGAAACGTTTTTCTTATGGATTTGGTCCCTATTTGCAATTTTGATTTACATATTTGGTCCCCACCCTTAACTCTAGTTAGTATATTACCGTTAGAAATGTTAGATGATTTGTAAAAAGGGACATTTTGGTCATTTCGCAGCTAACCCATTCTCTTTATATCTTTCTTTTCTTCATTTTGAGCCCTAGAAACCTTGAAACCTTGAAACCTTGAAACCTTCGAACGGAGAAACACAGGTCGATCGGAGAAACCCACCCACCATTCTCTCTGTTGAACCCTTGAAACCTTCGAACGGAGAAACACAGGTCGATCGAAGAAACCCACCCACCATTCTCTCTGTTGAACCCTTGAAACCTTCGATCGGAGAAAACACCAGGTCGACGAGCAAACATCAGTTGTTGTGAAACCCTAGAAAGAATCGAAGATGGTGATTTGTTCATGCGGCTACCAAACATCAGTTGTTATATCTTGGACCAAAACAAACCCGGGTCGACACTTCTATTGTTGTGCAAGAAGGGGGAAAAATTACGGTTTTGTTGGGTGGGTTGACCCACCAATGTGTGCAAGAGCTACGCAAATCATCCCCGGATTGTTGATGTCCATCGAGAGTTACAAAGAAAAGGCAAGCTCAAGTGAAGTTGATAAGAGAAGATTGAAGTATATGTTAGGAATTAGTTGGTTATTTTTCATTTTTTGTTATTTTTTTAAGTGAAGGTTGAAGTTTATCCAATGTAATCGGTAGTTTATGTATCTGGGATTTTGGTATGTATGTTTAATGGTTATGAAAAGTTTAATGTTTTGTATTTTGGTGTGTTAAGTTGAGTAGCAGTTGCAATTGTCTGACTGATGGATGTATCCGTGAAAATATGAAGTTGCAATTGTCAATTGTGGACTGGTATGTTTAATGTTTGTGAAAAAATGAAGTTGCAATTGTCAATTATGGACTGGTATGTTCAATTGTGGACTTGTATGTTCAAAACAGCAGGTATCAAAAACCATTATGCAAACTGCTAACACAGCAGTTGCAATTGTCTGCCATCCATTCAGCAGTTGCAATTATGGACTGGTATGTTCAAAACAATTGTCAATTATGGACTGGCATCCATTCAGCAGCTAACACAACAGTTGCAAAATGCTGTTATCAAGCCATTGTGCCATCAAACTGTTGTCTGCCATTAATTGTTCATTCACCATTGTGCAAGCATACATACACAGTTGCAATTGTTCAAAAACCATTCTGCAAACTGCTTTGTGCAAGCATACATACACAGTTGCAATTGTTCTAAAACCATTGTGCAAACTGCTTTGTGCAAGCATACATACACGGTTGCAATTGTCCATTCACCATTGTGCAAACTGCTTTGTGCAAGCGTACATACACAACATACAAATCCACACATTAAAACAGCAGCAAACATACATTGTGCAAGCATACATAATGCCAAAACAGCAGCATCCATACATTAAAAAAGTTGCTATCAAAACAGTAGCATCCATAGTTGTATTTAAACAAAAACATAACAATTCCATAAATCCATAACACCATACATTAAAAACTAACAAAAAACCAAATCCATAACAAATCAAAAAACGATTCCAAAGTAGCATTTAAACAAAAAAACCAAACCCAATCAATTACTTAGTAACATGTTGCTTCCCTTTTGCTCTTGAACTCCCATGAGAAGACACCCCTTTTGTACGAACAGCTTCTTGACCTTTGCATGTTTTTTTATTATGCCCTGGTTTGTTACATTTAGAGCACGTGACCGACTTTCCTTGCTTGGTAATCTTACCATTACGTTCAACTTCATCAACTGTTTTGGTCCTTTTCTTTTTTGGTCTTCCAATTGGAGTGTGATGCTTAGGTGGAGTTAAAACTGTTGGACAAGAAGATTTAGGCCATAGCTGTCTGCATTGATTGGATCAACTTTCTTCATATACACCTATTTCCATGTATCTACCCAATACACTGGATCAACCCAAGATTCTGGAATCCCAACTGATATTCCATTAGCAGCCATGTTGTACATACATGCCACTGCGTGTTTACATGGGATTCCGGTTAATTCCCATTTTCTACACGAACATATTTTTTGTTGCATATCAACAACATATTGGTCTTCCCAAACACTAACTTGATACTTGTGTAGACCATTCCAAGACACTTTACATTTTGAAGCCTCTGATTTGATTTGATTGAAAAGTTTAGTGGTTGTAGGTGAAAGAGGTCCTTCACTCTTATCAATAACCTTCTGTACATTCACAATCTTCCTCATAATATACTCCCTTATGAACTCCAAACAAGTTATAATTGGTTTGTCTCTTCCTTGCATAAGTTGCTTGTTAAATACCTCACACATGTTGTTCAACAAAACATCACTTTTGCATCTACCTGTTTTCATAGTATATAACAAATTTTTTAGGCAATAAGTATATTAGAAATTTAAAAAAAAAGAAGCATAACTAACCATTAAAATAAGACCTAGACCAATGTCTTGGAGGGATCTTAATTAGCCAATCATATGCACCTTAACTGATCTTCCTCAACTCCTCCATAACCTTTTGAAACTGTGGGATAGTTGTTGCTGTTGCAGCTCTCCACAAGAAATCTTTATACAATTCTCCCTTCCAACTTTGTTTCATGTTTTCATGTATATGTCTTAAACAAAATCTATGCTCAGCACAAGGAAATATCTTTGCCAAAGCAGGTATTATGCCCTAGATTTAAAGAAGAAAAATACTTAGATTCTAATCAGGTTATGCATGTAATAAATAAGGAAAAAGAGATACAAACCTTTTGTCTATCACTTATAAAAGTGAAGTTTGAATTTAAAGTCAATCTCATATCTTCAACCAAACATTCCAAGAACCATGTCCATGAGGATGTGTTTTCAGCTTCAACAATCGCATATGCAATTGGATATATGCCATTGTTAGCATCAATACCCACAGCTGTTAATATCTGACCAGGCCATGGCCCCTTCATGAAAGACCCATCCAACCCTAATATTGGTCTCATACCTGATTCAAATCCTTTTTTCAAAGGACCCAGGCAGATGTAAATCCTTCTAAACATCCTTGTATCACTAGCCGGATTACAACATGGTTCCACCTCTATCTTGACCGTGGTGTCTATGTTGGTTCTTTGTAACTCCAAACAATAATTCTGTAATAGTGCATACTGCTTTGTGTAATCCCCTTGGATCTTCTTAGTTGCCATAACCTTTGCCCTAAATATTTTCATCTCAGAGACATGTACCTCATACTTCCGTTGCAGTTGTTCTTGAAGTGCTTTGACTGGTATATCAGAGTTGGGTTGTATTGTTTCTTGTACTTCTTTAGAAAGGTAAGTAGCTGTGCATTGCTTTACCGACCTTGTTTGTAGACAATGGTGAACATTCACATAAGTTTTCAAGGTCCAAGTTTCATCTTTATTTCCCTTGGAAAGATACAAGACCCATGGACAAGTGGGTTTGGCTTTATCTTTTGACTTTATTGCACCCTCCAACACCCTTTTTGACCCATCTACCTCATCGTTCTTTGTCCCATTCCCACTACTATTTTGGTCATTCTCAAAAGTGGGCATATTTCCTTTACAAATAACCCTAAATCTTATCTTGTCATTCCTTATAATTTGCAGCTGCCTTCTAGTCTCTATTGCATGAGTTGAAATCATATCCTTCACAACTTCTTTATTTGGAAAAACTTGACCAACATAGAAATTAATCCTCCCTAAATTGCCACCCATTTGTGCTTGTTTTTTTTTCTAAGCTTCTTCAATGCTCTTGTTTGCTCATCATTGTCTGAATCTGATCCACTTTCAAAATCATCAGGATCAATGTAAGTATCATCATCATTTCCAGGTACATAGTCATCTTCTTGTTCTTCATTGTTTCCAACCCATTCTTCATCTATATCAATGTTGAACATATAATTTTCCATTCTACTTCAATGTTTTCAACCATATTATCTTCATCAACCATAAAATCATTGTCATCATTATTCTCATGCTCATCTTCCAAAAAAGGGTCAAAATCATCAACTTTATTGGAAAGAATTGATTGCTTATCATGCCATTCAATAAACATTGGTTGAACAAGACTATTATCCAATATTGAAGTTCCATGCTCGAGGTATAACTCAATCACCTTATGCTTAGTAACATATTGTAACATGCTTATGACATCTTTATCATTTGCAAGTGGTCTCACACCAGAATCAAGGTCACAATCAGGAATCTTATAAGAATAGTAAATTATCTCTTCATCCGAATAACCTAAACTTTGGATAATTTCATCTAACACTGGCACTGAAAACTGATCCATATCTACTAAATCAACATAAGTAACCTTTCCATTCACATAGCTTCTACGATTAACGTTCGTAAACATCCCACCATGATTGATTTGTAATGAGAAGAACACAGAATCATTCCCTGTTTATTAACTTAGTTTTAGAATAAAAAAAATACAATCAAAGGAATATAACAGTAGAATCAAAACTTACCATAGACTTCAACAGGATCAAAATCATCATTGCTTTTTCGAATACTCCAGACCATAATCACCATTGTTCTTGATTACTCATGATTTTGCGACCTAGATTGCGGTTCACGATTGCGGTTCACGATTGCGCTTCAACAGGATATCAACCGACGTGAATGTTTCAGGGTTTGTTAACATCGACCGAACATGCGCATACACTCCTCACGTGATGCAAAATTACTAAAAAATCCCTGACTTATTTACTATACTAACTAGAGTTAAGGGTGGGGACCAAATATGTAAATCAAAATTGCAAATAGGGACCAAATCCATAAGAAAAACGTTTCAGGGACCAAATCCAAAATTTGTATAAAACCACAGGGACCATCAGTGTAATTTACTCTTGAAAAAACATCCATAATTTTGAAATCAAAACACCCAATTTCTCAACCTCTAGAACCACCCAATTCCATCTGTGTACGAATCAATGAAGCCATCGCTAAACCACCGAACCATCAACGATGGCGCCTGTGAACGAGCTCCGGTATGATTTCAGGCGGTGCCAGTGAGCCGCCGTCGAAGAGCTCGTCGCCGTGGGATGAATCGCCTTACAGCGAGCGATGTCGAAGCTGGAGAGGGTTGGACCATTTCGCCATTGAGGTGGGAAATGGCTTTCAAGTGGGTTCCGGTGGGACTACCAACAGTCACTCCGGTGAGTTGTCGGTTGATAGCTCGCTGACATTCTCCGTTGGTGGGTCTCTCGTGGGGCTTAATCGGGTTACCGACGGTCGGAATCGGGTATGTCGAAGTTTTCCAACGGGAGCTCCACTACATATCCGACGATTAATGTGCTTCCAACCGGAAAAATTTGCCACTCCCAAAAAGGTAAAAAAAATCTTGGGTTTTGTTGGGGTTTTCATGAGATTAACTGGTGCACCCTGTGGTGACTCAAACCGATGGCCTGCAGCGCACCTTGGTTCCTAGTGCACTCTGTGCAGACTGATTTCATGATCAATCTTTTCTTTATGTTTTGTGTTGTATTGTTACTGTTTCTTCCTGGTGGTTATACATTTGGAAAGAAGGAAAGACTAGATCTATACTTCTTCCCAAATCATATTCTTGCTGTAATATAAATCGCTCATAAGATAATAATCTATTTGATTTTGGACCATCAATTGGTGAGTAGCAGTTAACATATACATATGCTCTGCAGGTTTATAACATCCGAGTTGGCAACTGATATCATCATCAATGTAGGAGATTCAAAGTTCTATCTACACAAGGTATGTTGATATGCACAAAATAAACATAAACGAATCTTGTAACATAAAAGGGAGAGTTTTTTTGGAGTTTTTGTAACAAAGTTCATTCTTTTTTCCAGTTTCCACTTCTATCTAAAAGTGGTCGGTTACAGAAGTTGGTTGGAAACACAGATGAAGAAATATTCATGAAATCCCGGGCGATTCAACAGGGTTTGAAATATGCGCTAAGTTTTGCTACGGTATGACAGTAACCTTAAACGCGCACAATGTTGTCTCTGTATATTGTGCTGCTGATTATCTTAAAATGTACGAGACAATTGATAAAGGAAACCTTGTTTACAAAATTAGCGTGTTCTTGAATTCAAGTATTTTCAGAAGTTGGAAAGATTCAATTATTGTTCTTCAAACAACCAGATAGATTATGCATTATGCATTATTTTTTTAACAAAATCTGTAGCATACCATTTTACATCGAAGTTACAGATTGGTTTACATTAGTTTACATTGGGTTACAATAGTTTACATTGGTTTACAGTCTGGTTTTCGTGTCAGTTTTACTATAAGTTAAAGTAGTATAACAGTGTAACTTGATGTAACTGTGTACGAGCAATACTTTTTTTATTTACATTAGTTAATGTTTTGGGTTGTTTTGTTCCAGACGTAGTACTAAATCATTAGGACATGGTGTAATGTCGTATGGTTTACATTTAAAAAACGTTTGATTTACATTGGTTAATGATTCGTTTGTGTTTACAGATCGTTTTACATTAGTTAATATTGGTTTACATTAGTTTACATTGGTTTATATTGATGTAATGTCATTTGGTTGTTGTAATGATTATGCTACTTTTAGTTGGAGTGGTGTAATATCATGTATTTAACAGTATAACTAGATTTTTTTGTTACAACTTTGCTAAAGATTACATTAGTATAACATGATGTAATGTCATTTGCTTGTTAGGTTGTCGTAATGAGGATGTTATTGTTAGTTGGAGTAGTGTAATATCGGGTGTAAAATTTTGGTACAGTAGTGCAATATTATATGATCTATTGTCGTTTGCAAGATAACATGGGAATTAACATTGTAACTTGTTGTTTTTGTTATATCTTTGTTGCATGTTACAACAGTGTAACGTTGTAATATGATGTAACTACGTACAGGTGAAGCTTTTTTTGCAATACTATAGTAGAATTAAAGAGAAAAATATGATGAGTTTAATGGTGTAATTTTTATAGAAAAATAATAATTTATAAAAAAATTATGAATGTTTACATAAAAAGGGGGTAAAGTTTTTAATATAAAAAAAGAAATATAAGGATATAGGGATGACGCTTGTCATGATCCTATTAAATCTGAATTTTGATGGATTTGTTAAATGACCTTTATGCCCTTTTTATAAAAAAAATTTTGAAATATCTTATCCATCCATTTTTCGATCTATGGTTAGGATTGGGTTAAAGGGTTCTCATAAAAATAGAGGGTTCTCATAATAACCAAACCCTCTATATATATATATATATATATATATATATATATATATATATATATATATATATATATATATATATATATATATATATATATATATATAGTGGGTGCCCGCGCGCGTTGCGGCTCATACGTCATGTTAAATTAGTCAAGGATACGTTGTAGTTAAATGAGCATGGTGTGGTTGCGGGGTTGAGAATGATGATGTGGTCGTATGTAGGTAGGCGATCACATTGTTTTTGGTAAACGTATAAGGTAATTTTTATTTCATAATAAAAAAAGAAATGTCTTTTAGGAGAAGTTACGGTTTTGGTTTAACCTTTTAAAGAAAAATCTATAAATTATGATGAAGTATGACATAATAATACGGTAGATTTCAGGTAATGATTCGGTAGGAAGCTCATGGAAAGTTACGGTTTTGGTTTAAGCTTTTAAAGAATGTATATAACTTAATTGTGGAAAGCCAATTTATATAGATTAATTTTTGAAAGTCAATTTGTTAATAGTTTTATGTAACAAGTAAATTAGAGCCTATAAGAAGAAGATTATAGTAACGAAATCAAGTAATTTTTTATTTAAGATTTTAAAATGCATCAAAACCCTACAAATGAAACAAGAAATTGATTTATGTTCGAATCAATGATAACACCTTAGCCATTAATTGTTCAACAGAATATATGCATAATATATGCAGTGTTTAGATTTGTTGTATGAGTTATGCAGTACATGGGGCAGGGGGACGAGCGTGTTGTATTTGATATACTGATTGTTTATCAAAACGTAAAACGACAGGCATAGTGTTTTACTCGTTTAGAGGTTTAACCCTTCCATAATACATGGTAGGCTTAATAAATGGTTACAATATTTTAGAAACATTCAGGTGTATTTATTTTGGAGTTATATAGGAAAATTTGATTGGCAAATTAAATATTCATTTCATAGATGCATACGTTGTTAAATAAATAACTGGGTAAAGTGGGGTTTAATAATTATTTTAGATTACAATGCGTCTTGTGTACCTACGTAACTATCGTTTAATATCAGTTTGTGGTAAAAATGACAAAACTTCCAGAACACTTGGCCTAGGTGGTGAAAAATACTATACGTGTTTGAAGGATAGTAGTGGTTCGAGTCAAAGTGGAAACACTTAAAGCCGGACAAGGTAATCTTAAATGACAGACATCGCACGACGAAACCGTGGTTCGACACCAAACCACAACACCGGCTATACTCTACGGGGGTCTTAAATCGACCAAATCAAAGTCAGACTGGAAATGGAAAACATTGAATAGCCTTTTGGCTAGGTTAGTTGAAAGAACCTCCGTTCCGCCTTTTGGCTAGGTTGGCTGAAAGAACCTTTGTTCCTTTGTAGACGGTGAGATGATTGTCATAGTAATCCCATGACACTTTGAAGCCGTGTTGGGGCTCGTTTGGTCTGATTTTACCCATGTGTCATTCTTTAATAGGATCCACTGCCCTTTGGATGTTGGAAGACCATCCCCACGTTAGCATCATCTTTGAAAAGCCTGGTTGACTTACAATGAGTGGTGGGATTGAAAAGGTCTGATATGTGTTTGCAGTGGCGTCTATAGTTAAAATGAGGTCATTGTCTACCTTTTGTAGCAACCGCCTGGTCATATTTCATGTACGAACCCTGTGGTAACCGCATGTCGAGGGTTTCTTCCAAGAACCTAGAGTGAAGTCAAAGGTTTCAAAGCAATAGTATTCATACGCCACTCCAGTTTGGTCTGCGACACTACACGCACAAAAGAAAGTACTGCGGTATTTCAGGAAACATTTTTTACTATAAAAGACTCAAGTGTAAGTAATGTAACAGCAAAGAAGCATATAAGTTGAGGATGCGAGGTAAGATTTTCATTTGCTGGTAAAAGTTGAGCAACCTGTTTCCGTTGGCCATTATATGTTGTCAGAGTGACATGGATCTCGAAAGTATTTGAAAGGTGTAGGTAACCTTCATCTATCGGGGATTGACAAGCGTTAGACCTTGTAACAAAAAGGACGCGTAAACAAAACTACAATTGAAATGTTTATCGGCTTTGGTATATGATGGATTTTATGAGTACATGTATTGTACACTACATAGGTAGGCATTCCAACATCTAGTTGTAGCTCCAGTTTAACAAAAAAAAGACCTTGCTCAAAAGTTGCTAGTATTCTAATCATTGGGGGTAAGTCATCAAGGTCAAGCATTTGGGAACCGGTTATCGGGACAAAGCTATACGACCACAGCAAGGAGAATTTGAGTATTGAATGATTAAGCCCTTCACAACTTTTGTCCTCTTTGTATGAAGCTCCCACACATAAGGGTCGTAGGTGAGCGCTTGCATTTGTGTAAAGTATATCTGATTGTTGAACAGTGGTTAAAGATGCTTGTATTATTATCTCAGTCATGATGCACGAGTTGAAAACTCTTTCATACTTCGACTGCTTGCAGCCACTGGCACCCTGAGCATCCATCTGCGAGTATCAGGCATATGCATGGGTAAGCGAACGTATGATAGAAGGTCAAAATGGTTACGAGCAAGTGAATCTTTCACTATATTATTAAAATGTTTTAAAAGGAAACATTCATATTTGAGATATATGCATTCTTTCTTGTAGCTAAGCTCAGTGTATGTTGTTGACACTTTATGTATTTTTGGGTGATTTTAACGACCCGTGTGATCCATTTGTCCAGTGTGAGCAATTAATGAAATCAAACATTACTTGAATCTATTGGCGTACACAAAAGAAGCTCATCAACATGCTGACAACATGGTTCAACTTGTGAAGGAGGTATGTATAGGTTGCAACCTTTAATATACTTCAATTTTTACTCAAAATCTTCATTATGCATCAAAGCTCATAACAACCACCACCGTATCCCAAAATCATGAGTCATGATAAACTTAAATTACGTTTTATAAAGTGCCTTAAGCACGACTACTACAGTGTAATTTGACATCGGCGCATCACGTGGGGGCAAAGCTGCATCAACACTTAAAGGGCATTAGCATGAGGTGAGAAACAAGCCAGCGAAGTTGGAAACCAAAGCAAGCATACAGGGAACGATAATTATATGATCTAGTAAAACAAACCAAGAAGTATAATTGACGGAAACATTTATATGATCTGCTCTTAACCAATACATAAGTTGTTAAAATAAGTAGCTACAAATAAGCAACCAAAGTATCACCTCTTTTAAGTGACTAGTGACTACATAATTTAGTGATTATCAGTGGATATGTTGAGCATTCTGTCAATGATTCCATTATATTTATTATTTTTCACAATCAAGGTGGCACAAGGTATAAGCATAAAGTAAGCAAAGGTAAATAGCAGAAGCGTAAATGAGGTCACACCGAAACAACATGCCTGACTCTTGTAATATTAGAGCATCTTTTGCTAATCAAACTGATCACTCACAAACTGGTATAAATGTGTATACTTATTTGATGTATCAGTAAGTCCCATATATCTAAATATAATATTTTTGAAGCAGAGCATGGGGTAAACTTGGGTAGAAGTAGTTTCTGAAAACAGCATACCAAAGTTTGTGAATTGATTCCATTGAAAAATATGGCCAAAACAGAGAAATCAATTTAACCTTTTTATTGACAATGAAAAGCTGAACGAAACTCCGCATTCTTAGAGTAATAACCTTTTTAGTAAATTTGAAAAGACAAGATACACTTCCATGCATATGTATGGTTTCATGAGGTGTTCTAAATGGCAAAGTTCTGATTCTTGAACTCATAGAATATGTAGTTTATTAGCATCATCAGAGTATGGCGCTGAAACCAGGTCTCATTTGTATATTGTTCCAGGAAGACAAGCTTCTTTGACAATAGGAACCGTGAACTTAATTTCAACATTTCAATCTTTGGTCATATGGTAAAGTCCATTATGTGGGAAAGTTACCAGAACGGGGGATATACAAAATGAAGGTAGTAAGTTTCATGTGGCATGTAACTACCTTCATCATGTGAAGAAAGTGACCAGGCCAAAAAGGATACAATTTTATTGTGAAGTTATCAGATTTTAAAAGTAGACTATTTTTTCAATAATAGCAATAAAAATGTTTATTAACTCCCCCCCCCCCCCCCCCCCCCCCCCCCCCCCTCGGTATCCTTCATAAGATTTGTTATGCATACTACGAAGAATTATTCTGTCTATGCTATCACTTCTTAGTAACCATTAATGTAAAGGAGCCTCTGCCTAACAAATTGATATATGTGGCAGCGAATTCATGATGTTGTCATCCAACCTAAAGAGAGTTGAAGTCTGATGGTAATATGTTCATGTGACATAGAAAACAAGGCATGTATGATGTTAGTATTCTAAAATCTCATCAAGGGTAACATAATTCCTAAAACTTCTGGTACAACAAAGTTAGGGTAAAGGTCAAAATGTATTGGATGTACTAAACCCGAAGGAGATAACTACATTCCGAGGTTGATGGTAATATGCTCATGTGACATAGAATGATAGAAAACAAAGCGTGTATGATGTTAGTATTATAGAACCTCATCACAGTTCCTGAAACTTCTGACACAACAAAGTTAGGCTAAAAGTCAGAATGCATGGAATATACTAAAGCCGAAGGAGAAAACTACATTCTCAGTTGTTCTTTTAATGAAGGTACAAACGCCACACTAATAGCGCAAACGTAATGCGGTTCAAATATGCAATCCCCACAAGTATAGAACATGAAATATTCAAAAGTTCACAATTGATACAAATTTGCAAAAGTTGTTGTCTTTTATCCTTCACTCCTTTTGTCTTATAGACTGAAAGTCTTAGTTGATGTGATCATAATAATAAGTTCATTAACTTGGTTCCCCTTCCTTGCACCATATTCTATTAATCACTAAGCACTATTTTTTGGTTCCACGCAGTGTAAATATATAAAACTAACCTGACACGAGTTAGAAAGCCAAATGATTATGTAGTCTCTTTTATTAGAAGTTGTTGGACAATATTAAATGTAAGGTTAATTTCAACATTTCAATCTTTGGTCATATAATACAGTCCATTATGTACGAAAGTTACCAGAGTAAGGGATATAGAAAATGAAGATAGTAATTTTCATTTCACTTATAACTACCTTCATCTTGAGTAGAAAGTAATCAGGGTAGAAAAGGTATAATTTTATCGTCAAATTATTAGATTATGAAAATAGAATATTTTAAGTAATGGGCATCGCATCCTTTACAAAATATAAAGTTTCATATCTTAAGTAATGCTACAGTTGGCATAGGTATACATAAAACTCATTTATAGCAAATCGAACACCACATCAGCGTGTGCAAGTCAGCAGGCACTAATGAATCCTACAACTTTTAAGTCATCAATATTACACCTACATAGTTTAACCAACAATGGAAGAAAATAAACCAAAAAGAACCACATACAAGTGACTAACGCATTGCCACAATCACAAATTCTAACCTCATCCATTCCAGGAAAGGAGATATCATATGAGCTGCGTATAATACAAAACACATACAACACAAGACAAAAATCATACAATACAAAAACCATAAACCCATATCCATTCACATGATGAAATTGTAATCACAAAAGCATAAGAGGCCGTAAAAATTATGGAGGGCAGGTAGAATTTGAACTATTACTCACCTAATCAGGTACTAATGATATAAAGTCAATAAAATAGAACCTAAGAAATAACACGGTTTTACATAGGCTGCAATAGACCAAAGAAACCCAACAAATATAACAAACAAGTACCAAAAAATATAAAGCCACACCAAACCACCTATTACTCATTAAACATAATAATAGATACACATGGGTAAGGTCCCTTAGTACAACAACCAATTAATAAAGAACATGCTAATTAAAGTACTATGATTGTTATCCCAATTAAACTTGGTCAAGCTTATATGAAATTTCTACCCGTGTCACATTTATTATTCGATGAGCCATGTAGTTATTAACCTATGGCCTAACCCATGAAGCTTAATTGATGGAATAGAATGTTGGCAATAGAAGCCTGGAACTTTACATTTGAATATCGTCAAAGCTTGCGAACAATATAACACTCACTTTAACCAGAAATTTAGTTTAAGAGTGAGTCGATTATAAAAGAAGAATGAACCATATGAATTTAATGGCAGTAGGCTTGTTTAATAATAGGAAACAACAAAGAAATACTCAAATGAAGCGGTGAACAAAATGATACAGACAGAAAAATAAATGGTACCTATAAATCACAAAGCAGTAGGTAGATGATTGAAGGGTCCTTGTGCTTCGTTGCCTGGCAAAAGACAAAATACATATAAGAACAGGGGGATGAAGATAAACATAGGTAAACCACGCGAATGGATGAGCAAGAAACAAAGAACGACAAAACAGAACCTAAGAAATAAGGATGAGCAAGAAACAAAGAAAGCTACAAATCAAGCATTGAATAAACGCAAAAGGGAAGTAAATTTTAGAATATACTACACATTTCAAACCTAGATGCAAAATATAAGTTTTCACACCCATTTAATAAGCTGCGTTTGAACCTCCTTTGCTTCCAAGTTTACTCTTTATGCAAAGTAGAGTTCTTGACACCTGGTAAGAATTAGTGATCTCTGTATTTTAATGGTTTACTTTTATACATCATCTATTGATCCGCATATAAGGATCACCAATTTTTTGGGCCTGGAGTTATCAGATTCAACATGTATATACACAGACTCAATGTTTTCATGAAGAGAAATTGATATTTTCTAAGATCTGAGAAAGATTGCAAGAAGCACAAACAACTTAAATCATGTAGCCTAATAAATCACACCTTAAACATATGAATATTAGCCATTTAAGCAATACCTACTTGATTTTGTGTGCAATTTCTTCGATTCGACATCGATCTAAACCGCAAACCCCATGGTTTTCTTGATTTGCTGTGATTGAAAAACATCACCAGTTAGAGAACCAAAAAAAAGTAGGTCGAGAAGCATACCCATAACAGCAATTATAGAACATATACACGACAACACACACATACATATATGTATCTTAAATTAATAAAACTGAGGAAATCACATATTCAACTGAGTTGATGAGGGTCGATTGCAACGACGTTAATGTTAGGTATCTTTACGCAGCGGAAATAAACAGAATATTTTACGCATTCACATGAAAGCAATAAGAACATGAGAATTTATAGTGGTTTGGTCAAAATGACCTACGTCCGCTCTCTGCAACTAGGTATTTTATTAAGCTCAAGGGACAAGATTACAATACAATGACATGCTCTATATATAAGAATAATTAGGGTTTTAAGAAGCTTCAATGGGCTAAGCCCATAACTCCATCCGAAAGCCCAAAGGCCTTCACACCTCAATAATCTCTCACTTGAAGGCCTTGCGAATACTCCAGCTAGCCATTTAAGTACAAAGCAACCCTATCATTAGTAATCTTCAAGTAATAGAAATCCTCCAAGCCTTCAATTCCAAAGAACAAGCTAAGATTTCAATCCAAATCCCCTAGTTGCAGAGGCCCCTTCTCATCAATTACTTGAAAGGGCCCGTTGAAGCTCCCCCGAGCTCCAACCCAGTCGTGGTAAATTCCACCAGCGACCCATCCTCTGTCTCAACTGGTTTACACAATCCACCAGATTCAGAGATACACCGAGAACCACTAACACTCTCCAAATTCAGCAAACAATCACCAGGAGAGATTTTTCCAGTCGTAGTATTCAAAACCCAACGATTCTTCTTGACTGTACCCGAAACATGCCCCATGCTCCCACTGTCACAAAATCTTCTAACTGGTTTAGACTTATGACCCCATTCAGCTACAATCTTTGCTCTAGACTTCATATTTGCAAAATGAACTCTCTTAGCAGTAGATTTAGCGAACCCGACTTTGACTTGCTTAACCGGGTTGATCAGTCCCTCAACAGGTACCTCCACCATGTATAATGACCCATGCTTATTACCACGAGCAATCACCCGGTTCCCATTGATTACCCTCCATTTATCACCACCAAACTTGACTTCCAGTCCTTGTTCATCCAATTTACTAATAGAAATTAATTTCTTCTTCAAACCTGGAATCACTTTGACATTCTTTAAGTTCCATGTAGATCCAAATGGAGTCACCAAATCAATATCACCCATGCCTATTACATCAAGCACTCTGCCATCAGCGAGACGTACCTTCCTAAAATCGCATGTTTTCAGATTCACCATCATTTCACCGTTGTGTATGGCGTGAAACGAAGAACCAGAATCCATGATCCAAGAGTCCACACTGTTTTCAGCCTCAAGAATTAACACGTCACCATCGTTGACATCCTCAGCAGCAGTGTTCGGACTTTTCTTTGGATTGACTCTTAACATGTCCATCCTCGTTGCAGATCCAGCACCTCACTTTTTTCCGAGTCCGAGTTGAACTCTTTCCCCGACTCCTACTGGCTCGGCTATTTTCCCTTCCCCTGCCAACATGTAACATCTCAGAAGATGATCCAATATTTGCACTTTTCAGACGTGTGTCTTCACCTATCACAATGTCTCGGAACTTTTTAAATGTCATGTCGTTAGCCCTCATAGAATTTGTAACAGAAGTTACAGTCCCAGACCAACTATCAGGCAGTGAAGATAGCAACACCAAGGCTCGAGTCTCATTATCGAATTTTATTCCCACTGATTCTAATCTAGTAAGAATAGACATCAGGTCATTAATATGGGAGGTGACTGAGCTTCCCTCTTTCATTCTCGTCATGAACAATTCTCTTATCTAGAACACCTTGTTAGCTGCAGACGGCTTTTCATACATATTTGATAGAGCCAACATCATACCACTTACAGTGGTTTCTTTCATGATGTTAAAAGCAACGCTCTTCGTCAAAGATAACATAATAGCCGCTCTAGCTTTCGTGTCCTTGGAATTCCAAACTGCTTCTTTAGCTTTCTCCATACTCTCCAGTTTCTTTTTCAGTACCATATCCAAATCCTTTTGACACACTAATGCCTCTATTTGCATTTCCCGTTGTTGGATCATGATGAGGCTGGTGCAACCAAAATCACTTCATAGTCATCTTTTGGTACTACATTCAAAGGCTTCCGAAGCTGAGCAAGAGATCTTCCGAAAGTCTGAAGAACAGCTGAAGATATCTACTGAAGGCAAAAGCTGAAGTCAACTGCTGAAGACAACAGCTGAAGCCAACAGCTGAAGATATCTACTAAAGGCAAAAGCTGAAGTCAACTGCTGAAGACAACAGCTGAAGCCAACAGCTGAAGACTATCTTCCGAAGACAAAGTCTGAAAGCTTCCGAAGACAAAGTCTGATGAAAGAGCTGAAGACAAAGTCTGAGCTTCCGAAGACAAAGTCTGATGAAAAAGCTGAAGACAAAGTCTGAAAGCTTCCGAAGACAAAGTCTGATGAAAGAGCTGAAGACAAAGTCTGAAAGCTTCCGAAGACAAAGTCTGACGAAAGAGCTGAAGACAAAGTCTGCTTCCGAAGACAAAGAAGACTCCAAGCTTCGGAAGAAACAGTCTTCCGAAGTATAAGTGCCTTCGGAAGAAGTTATTCTTCCGAAGTACTTTATCCTTCGGAAGACATTGCTATGTCCAGCAGATAAAAGTATGGTCCCTGACAGTCCGCTGCAGACCTCTGATACAGCATGGCATCTTCCTAAAGAGCCATGTTGTTGACCATACTTTATTCTACTGTTCACCTTTTTATGATAGTACATGTTACCAACTTTAGTTGGTGACAAAAGGTAAGTCAGGGACATGTCCTGACTACCAACTCTCAGGCAAAATGTCTGAAAGACCTCACCTAGAGTCTTGTAGTATAGATGTAAGGTTAGAGGTGTCCAGCTGGAATCAAAGTATTCCCGGCTGTAGGTAGTATTATATATATCTTCTCCCTGTAACTCTTTAGATAAGTGATTTGAGTCCAAGTGTCTTGTAATCCTTTGAGTTGAGAAGCAATATATAAAAGTACCTTGAAAATTTACTTGCTGTGTTAAATTTTCTTACTGCTTGTTACTTGATATATTGTGATCAACTCTTCATAAGACTGCTTGCTGAGTGTTGATTCACGGTGAGTTGAGAGGAAAACCACCCGAAATCCGATCCTGCAATTGGTATCAGAGCTCCAGGCTCTTGATTATGAGATCTTACCATCCTAATCAACCCGTTTTTCACTCCTCACCACAATCCACTCACTCAAATGGCTGCTATATCCAAGGCTGATATGGAAACTGGTACCTTGACCAAGTCCCCCATGATCACCCCTGAAGATTTTGACACATGGTGTATCAGGATGGAAGGCTTCATCAAGTGTCAATATTCAAGGATGTGGGACTCCATTGTCAATGGTCCTTTCATACCAAGCACTACATCTGCCACTGGTAATCGGATCATCCCAAAAGATGTTGATGATTACTCAGAGGAAGATAGGAAGAGAATAGAGCTAGATCAAAGGGCTATGACTTGTCTCCAAACTGCTCTCCCCAACTCCGTCTACAGACGCTTCAAGAAGTGCAAGACTGCTAAAGATTTATGGGAAGCTTTGAAGCTGATGTATGAGGGATCCAAGGAAACTCAAGAGAACAAGAAAGATCTCTTGAAGCAGCAGTTTGAGAACTTTACTTTCAAGGATGGTGAGACCTTGACTCAACAATACTTCAGGTATGTTGAGCTAGTAGATACTCTGGCGGACATTGGAGTAGCTCTTGAGAACAGAGACATAGTTAGGAAGTTCATGTCTTCGCTTCCTAAACTATGGACTCACTACTGTGTTGTCATCAAGAGAACTTCGGACCTTAAGACTCTTTCTCTCACAGAGTTGTATGGTATCCTAAGTGCATTTCAGATGGAGATGAACATGCAGAACTCCTCTGACCACTCCAATAACCAACTGAGTTCAGCCCTTCATGTGGTTGAAAGGGAAAGCATAGAACCACAGCATCAGTTGCTATGCTACCCTGACAACTCACATACTGGACCCTTCATTACTCTACCTGAGACTCCAAAGTCTCAAAAGGTTCAACACAACTCCTTTCAGGACGGTTGTGCCTTTGTCTCTGGAAATGGACACTCTGGTGATTTTCAATACTGCTTTGATGATCTTGAGTGCTTCAGTCCAGATGATGTGGAGTACATGGACATTGTCCAGCAGATGGCTCTTTTAACTTACAGAGCGAAGAAGTTCTTCAAGAGAACTGGAAGGCAATTCCCTCAAAACCCAGTCAACAGCAAGTTTGGGTTTGATAAGAGCAACGCAAGGTGTTACAACTGCAACCAACTTGGTCACTTTGCTAGGGAATGCAAGGCTCCCAAGAACAACCCGGGAACCCCACAGGCCTCCACACATCCCACTGCTCCCAAGCATGAAGAAAAGTCAAATGAAACAGCTGTTGTTGCTCAGGAAGTTGACTGGAGCTTCATGGTACAGGATGTGACTCCCGCTCAAGCACTCATGGCCGGAACAGATGATGATCAGGTATATGAACATCTTTGTACTGCTGCCTGTATTGCTAAAGTTAAATTGTATAAGGATTACATTTCGGAAATCAGATCTGAGGTTGAGTCTTTAAATGTGCTAAAATCTGACTTTAAAAGAGCTGAATCTGACTATCAAAGGAAAATTGATGAGTTAGAGAAAACTGTGTCTCTTTTAAAACATGAAAAGACTAACTATAAGACTCAAATCAAATATCTGATCTCCAAACTTTCTGAAGTTCAAGCCCAGTTAGTCACAGCTGAGGCTCAGGCCAGGAAGCAAGCTATTGCTGAGCAAAGCTTCCAAACTATTCTTGCATCAACCTCTCATTCCAAAATGTTTTATCAAAACAAAGAAGGGTTGGGAACCAGTGAAATAGCTACACCACACTCTTATGAGTCTATTAGACTACCTAGATGTGGTACTGAAGAGCAAGAGGTTCCAACTGCTGACCCTTCTCCATTGGAACTAGAGGATGAAGTGAAAATAGTGGCCTCCACAGGGGAGAAACAGGAGGATACACCCATCTCCACCTGTGATGATCAAATCCTGACCACCAAGGCAAGAAGAAGCAGAGCTAAAGCTGCTAGAAGGACTGCCAAGAAGGTTGCAGAGTCCAAGCTTAAGTTTGACCCTAAGCAAAAGGGTGTCTTCATTTCTGCCGGATTTCAAGTGGTAGGTACTCCTGATTCAGGAAAGGAGTGTAGTACCAGCACTCCTGTCCTACTGAAGGATCAGAAGTTGAAAGGAAAAGTTGCTGATGACGAGAGGAAACCCAAGAAACAGCAACCTGCAAGTTCCCAGAAGACTAACATTGCATGCATAATATGTGGTCTGCACAACCACATGGCTAAAGATTGTTACTACAATCCAGCAAGCACACATTATGTAAATAATGTTAGAAAGGAAGGAGTCAGAGAAGGTTTCTCAGTTGGACCACTTCAAAAGGTCCAAATGATGAAAAAGGGAAAGTTGGTCTCGGAAGCCAAGTTGCTTTCGGAAGAAACTACTTCTTCCGAAGGGAAAATGGCTTCGGAAGCCAAACCTTCTAAGGTTCGGAAGAACAAGAAGGCTCCCTTGAAACCATCTCAGAAGAAGACTACTTCGGAAGAAAAGGTGGTGAAGGCTTCTTCCGAAAAGAGAGAAGCTTCGGAAGAAGACCATGCTGCAAAAGCTTCAACAAGCTCATCCTCAAAGATCAACCAAAGGATGGATTGGAAGATCAAGGAAGATGCTACAGCCCGAACCTCTTCTTCAACAATGACCTCTATTGAACCCCATTACATATCTTTTGGTTCAATTATGTCACTATCATTGGAAGAACTCGAGACCTGTAAGGCTTGGGCTTCCAAACAAAACTAACCATCTCATCTTATGTGCAGGGACATCCATTTGACAAGAACAACAATATCTGGATTGTAGATAGTGGATGCTCCAGGCACATGACAGGGAACAGATCTCTCCTTCAACAATTCCAGAACTTTGATGGAGGGCCTGTCCAATTTGGAGGTGAGGCCGGAGGATATATTTCTGGCAGAGGAAGTATATCCAATGGCAGAATAAACATTGACAAAGTTCACTTTGTCAAACAGCTTGAACACAATCTGTTAAGTGTTTCTCAATTCTGTGACCAGAAGCATCAGATGCTTTTCACAGAACATGAGTGCATTATCCTCAGACCAGGGATGACAATTCCTCCGGAATTGGTGCTTCTCAGATCTCCCAGGAAAGGGGATATGTACAAACTAGATATGAACAATGCTTCTCCTATGGGTGAAGTATCATGCTTTCTTTCCAAAGCTGATAGTGATAAGTCAACACTATGGCATAAACGCATGTGTCATGTGAATTTTAAAACAATGAACAAATTGGCTAAGAATAACTTGGTACATGGTTTGCCTAAAAAGGAATTTTTCTGCAAAGATAACTCTGTTGCATGCCTGAAAGGGAAACAACACAGATCATCTCATAAATCTAAATGTGTTAACTCTATCACTACTCCATTACACTTATTGCACATGGATCTCTTTGGTCCCACAAGTATAATGAGCATTGGAAGGAAATCATACTGCCTTGTGATCGTTGATGATTTTACAAGATTTACATGGGTATTCTTTTTAAGAAGTAAAGACGAAACTGCTGAAACTTTGAAATCTTTTATTCTTAAAATAGAAAATCAAATTGATCACAAGGTTGAGATCATTAGAAGTGATCAAGGGACTGAGTTTAAGAACTTCGTTCTTGACTCATTCTGTGATTCAAAAGGGATTGCCAGACAATATAGTGCTCCCAGAACTCCTCAACAAAACGGTGTTGCTGAGAGGAGGAATAGGACACTTATTGAGGCTGCTCGGACCATGTTAGCTGATTCAAAGCTGCCTCTAACATTCTGGGCAGAGGCAGTCAGCACTGCATGCTATGTGCAGAACAGGGTTCTTGTAGTGAAGCCCCATGGAAAAACCCCTTATGAGTTATGGAACAAGAGGCCACCGTTCATTGGCTTTCTAAGGTCCTTTGGCTGCAGGTGTACCATACTTAACACAAAGGACAACTTGGCAAAGTTTGCTGAAAAGTCGGATGATGCTATCTTTATTGGATACTCTTCTAGCTCCAAAGCTTATAGAGTATACAATATCAAGAATCAACAATTTGAGGAGTCATCCAACATAGTTGTTAATGAGCACACTCCTTGTGTTAGGGGGAATGGACCTGAGTATATCTTTGATTTAGAATTGTTTCCAAACTATTCTAAACCATCTTGTGAGAATGTTTCAGCTGGAACAGGTGCTCAAAGTGATGCTGATGCTGATGCAGGTCAACTATATGAGCTTCCCAGACCTCTTCCAAATTCTCCAAGAACTGAAGGGCAACAAGCTTCAACTATTCACAGATCGGACAGTGTAACTATCTCCAGAAATAGTGAAGCTTCAACAAGTGAATCATTTGATCAACCTCAAAGTTCCTCAGGTGATCCACTACAACACCAGGTTGAGGGAAGTGGTATTCTGAAGGAACAGGCAACTGTTAATACTACTTCACAACCAACCATTGATGATGTTTCTCAATCATTCAATCAGTCCTCATTGAATGACTCTGAAACAGCAGTTGGACAGAGTGATCCAGTTCCTGATCAGAATATGTCTAACCTAGACCTATCTCTGCAACTGGAAGTGATTCCTCATCTTAGGATTCACAACACTCATCCAACTGAGAACATCATAGGAAATGTCTCTGAGGGTGTGAGAACAAGAGGACAAACTCATCATGGGAATGTCTGCTTGTACTCATGCTTCCTGTCTCAGATGGAACCAAAGAAGGTAGAAGATGTCTTAAAGGATAGTAGTTGGGTTGAATCGATGCAGGAGGAGCTGCTTCAATTCAGAAGACAAAAGGTCTGGAATCTATGCCCACTACCATCTGGTCAAGTACCCATAGGCACTAAACGGGTATTCAGGAACAAGAAAGATGATAGAGGCTTGATTATCAAGAACAAGGCAAGGCTAGTAGTTCAAGGATACACCCAGGAGGAAGGAATTGATTATACTGATGTCTTTGCACCAGTTACAAGACTTGAGGCAGTTAGGATCTTCCTTGCTTATGCTGCATCCAAGAACTTTACAGTCTACCAACTTGATGTCAAGTGTGCTTTTCTATATGGGGATATAGATAGGGAAATCTATGTGTGTCAACCTCCAGGATTTGAAGACCCACAGCACCCCAACTATGTGTGCAAGTTGGATAAAGCTCTATATGGGCTGCACCAAGCACCTAGGCTGTGGTATGAGACCTTGTCTCAGTTTCTCCTGAAGAATGGATACACTAGAGGTACCATTGACAAGACTCTTTTCATCAGAAGGAGTGGAAAAGACATTTTGCTTGTACAAGTCTATGTTGATGACATCATATTTGGTTCTTCAAACGACCAAATGTGCAAGGACTTTGAAAGCATTATGAAGCAGAAGTTTGAGATGAGTTCCATGGGAAAAATGGACTTTTTCCTTGGAATCCAGGTGAAACAGATGAAGGAAGGGTTCTTCATAAGTCAATCTAAGTATGTCTCAGACATCTTAGAAAGATTTGAAATGAAGGACTGTAAACCAGCCAAGACATCCATACCCAGAAACCATAATCTTTGCCCTGACCTTGAGGGGGAGGATACTGATCAACATCAGTATAGAGCAATTATTGGTTCTCTGATGTATCTCACTGCAAGTAGACCAGATATCATGTTTGCCACATGCATTTGTGCAAAATATCAGGCTGCTCCAAAGGTGTCTCACCTAGCTGCTGCAAAGAGAATCCTCAGATACCTCAAAGGAGCACCTAAACTAGGTCTCTGGTATCCAAGAAATAGTGATTTCAATCTCTATGGATACTCTGACAGTGACTATGGTGGCTGCAACATTGACAAGAAATCAACATCAGGAGGATGTCAATTTCTTAGTGGAAGGATTATCTCATGGCAATGCAAGAAACAATCCTGTGTCTCTACATCAACTGCTGAAGCTGAATACATTGCTGCTGCTAGCTGTTGTGCTCAACTGCTATGGATTCAAAATCAGATGTTAGACTATGGGTTCAACTTCATGACTACTCCTATCCATATTGACAACAACAGTGCTATCTCCATTACTGAGAATCCGGTGAAGCACTCCAAGACAAAACACATTGATATCAGGTATCATTTCATTAGAGATATTCATGAGAAACAGCTGATAAAGTTAATCAAAGTTGACTCAAATGAACAATATGCTGATTTGTTCACAAAGGCATTTGATGAACAAAGATTTAAGTATCTCATATCAGCAATTGGGATGATAAACATTGAATAACTACCTCTTTTGAAAACCTTTTTAATGAGTAATGTCTTATGTCAATACAATCTAAGCCCTGTTACAAAAGATCTTTAAATTATTCCAAGTATAAATTCCTTCCGAAGAGGAATTAACTCTCGGAAGATATTCTTGAATGTCTTCCGAAGCCAAATTCCTCAATGGAAATTTTCTTCTCGGAAGAGTTTTTGGTCTCGGAAGAAGCGATTGATTTTATATCAGATCTACTTCCGAAACTTATACAACTCTCCATTCGGAAAGACAACTTTACCTTCGGAAGCAATGCCTTGCTTCGGAAGATAAAGTGTCTTCAAAGGACAATTTTACCTTCGGAAGCAATATCATGCTTCGGAAGATAAATTGTCTTCGGAAGAAAATTACCTTCGGAAATGTTTTACCCTCGGAAGTAAAGGTTTTTATATGTAACGGATATCTTTTGGGCCCCACTCTGTAAAAAGTAAAGATTTTGTTGATAATGTCAGATTATTTAAAATTATCCTTGCCGCCAACATCATTTCTCCGCCGTAAACCACCATACCACCCACAGTAACTCCAACCACTACCACTATTCACCCCTTTTAAATAATCTTGACTCATCAATTTCATCTTCTTTTACCACTTTACAGCCCTAACTGTTCCCTTCACTGTCAAAACCTCAAATTCACCCAAATTTCAAGCTTATCTTTTCTTCAATGGCGCTAAACCCTCAGCACAACCAAGTCGCATTACTTGATTCGTCAAGGGATGCCGACTTCACCCATATCATCACCTTTCTCACCGAATCCACCTATCTCACTGCACTAACAGTTAACCCCACCGTATACTCCAACCATATGTCAGAATTTTGGAGCAATGGTGAAACTGCAGTACTGAATGGGGTTCGAGTCCTGAGAACCCGAGTTTGTGGCCAAGAGTTGGTCATCAATGAACAGCTCATCAGGGAGCATCTCGAGCTTCACGATGATGGGGCTCCTACTGAGTTCCCCAAGGAAGACTTGGAAGGCACCTATATCCTCATGGGATATAGAGGCGATGTCAGCAGGTCTACAGTATACAAGTTCAACTTCTCTTACCATTGGAAATTCCTGCTGCACATTGTTCTACATTGCATCTTCAACAAATCAGGGGGTTGGGATCAAATCCCATATGAACTAGGATGCCTAGTTCATGGGTTGGTGAGAGGCCTCAGATTCAACTACTCACGATTTGTGTTGAACAACCTAATCGCCAATCTGAGCAGGGATACATTCTTCATGTATCCCCGATTTCTTCAACACATAATCAACTGTGAGATGGAACCAAGCAAGCTTGTCTGCGCAGCTGCTCTTCCTGTTCCACACATGAGGCCTACCATCTTCAAGACACTGAAGAAGATGTCCACCAACTTCACTGGACGGTACACTCCATTACCTCCAGAGATGACTGAGCGCATAGCTCCTGGTGACATCCCTGTTAACCCCACAGGTGATGAACCCACACCAGCAACATCCACCACAATACCAAAACCTTCTTTACCCATCAAAGCCACATATCAGAGACGCCCCAAACGAACCCTTGTTCAATGTACTCTGATTGAACAAGCTCCTTCTGTTCACACCCAAAGGACTAGAGTGGAATCATGGGCTCCCACTCAGTCCGAGGTCACACCATCCTTCACTTTTGACCTCAATGTGGGTTTTGAGCCTCCTCAGTCTCAAACCCCTGAGCCCGAACCCCAAGCCTTAAGCCCACAGGGTGAGTCTTTACACTCCCCTGTGCAGCCTTCTAGGGACAGCCCCACCAAAGGCTCAATGCCTGTAGACATTGATCTAAGTCCCGGGTCAGTAGGACTAACCACCCTCTCTTTCACTGACCTTTTACTCCGAACTAATGAGGAGATTACATCTCTCCATGGCCATGAAGTTGATCTACAACACCCACTGAAAGATCAACAGAGCCAAGAGGGATCCCTTGTCTCTAGCCCCCATCAGAAGCCAGCTACTGAGGTGAGTCCCACTGATGTGGAGGGGACTCATGTAGACTCAGCTGCCACTACTCAGAGTCTCTCATTGAGCTCTCAGGACAGTGGTAACATCATTAGGACTGAGTCTACGGCAACTTTGCCCATTGACATCTCTGAAAGAGATGACTCTGAGCAAAGGAAACCAGGGTGCCAAGAAACCACATCTGGTGGTGAGAGTGAGCATACTAGGTATGTTATCTCATCTCCCCATGATTCTTCTTATGAAGATGAGGGAAGTATACAACTGACACTTCAGTACTTGCTTTCTAAGGTCTCCAACCTGGAATCACAGGTGAAGATCTTAGAATCAAGGACTGCCACTCAGCAACTTGAGATTAACTTTCTCAAGGCTCAACTAGCTGAGAAACAGACGGAGAGGTCTGTTAGGCATGTACCAATTCAGGTCTCAATGACTTCTTCCTCTAGCTCATCTAGCTCTCAAGATGATGCTACCAAAAAGGGGGAGAAAGTTCAGAGACAAAAACCTATGGAACCACAGACCCAATTCATTTCCACCCAACTAATCACACTACCTGAGTCATCTCAATCCTTTCTGGAGATTGACTCAAGGATGCTTCAAGATCTCTACAGACTTTTCACAAAGTTTGTATTGAGATCATCCCTAGAACAGCCCAGCCCCGACACCACACTAGCATACTTTGGGGCTGAGGAGCTTCAAAGACTGACTGCACCTTCTACCACTGTGGAAGAAGTTGGTCAACCTAAGGTCTTCATGGAACCTGAGATTAGCTTCGAAGGGGAAATGGGGACTGATGGCCCAGCAACTGAAACATATGGGACAGAACTTGCAGCAGTCTCATCTTCCGAAGCTCAAGCTGAAGCTTCCGAAGTCTATATGGAAGCCTCGGAAGAACAAGACAAGTCTTCCGAGGCCGAAATAGAAGCTGCGGAAGGCTTGTTTCAGATGTCCGAGGAACTGACCATCACAGATGTCATTGCTGAAATAGCATCTGAGGTGAGCAGGGAGGACACTTCTGACATTCCTCCAATCCAAGCACCAGTTGAACTTCTCTCTCAATCATAACCCTCCATCCAAGAACCACCACAGTCAAGCACCATCAAAGACAAATGCAAAAGGAAATTGACTGCGGAAGAGCTTCAGGAGGAGGAGAGGATTGAGAAGGCTAAAAAGAAAGGTAGGTTTCCTACTGAAAAGGTGCTAGCTGCTAGTTCTAAGGCAGCTGCATCCAATCAGGAAGAAATCAACCTGAAGAGAAGAACAGCACTCATTGACCAGCTCATCACTCTAGGAGCTGCCAATGAGGAGATACTCCTGCTACCATTAGAGGAGTTGGTGACTTTGGAGAGGTCAACCAGGCTACAACAAGAAAGGGAAGCCAGATTGGCCTTGGAGAAGGAAGAACAAGAGCAAAGGGAGGCAGCCCTGAAGCTGAGAGAGGCTAGGATCAAGTTCCTACTCTCAAGAGGCTTCAGTCTTCCTGAACTGTCTCCACATGATGATGACATGATCCTGCTGCTCCACAACAAAGAGCAGGATCAAATGGAGAAGGAAAGGAAGAAGGCTGCTAGGGAAAAGTTGAAAGTGAAGAGGAAGAGGGAGGAAGAGAAGGAGGTCACTGCCACCAAGAGGTCAACTGACAAAGCCTGGATGAAGGACTATCTCCGGGCTCATGGCTTCTCTGGTAGGCAGGTGGGACCTATGTCCGAAAGGACACTCCAGCGGATAGTCAGTGAAATCAAAGCTGACATCCGTTTGGGGAAGAGAAGGGAGATGTATAGGAGGGTAAAGGGAACGGTCTCAACCCCAGCCACTCAACCACAGCCACAACCCACACCAGAACCAACCCCTTTTCCCATTAAACCCGAACCCACTGATGAAACCTTCACCCCTCAACCCACAACTCTACCCAAACCTACCACATCACCTCAACCACCCAAACTACCCATCCTAAAACCCAAGACTCAACCCAAAACCACTAAACCTAAGCCTACCCAACAACAACCAAGACCATCCCCTCAGCCTCCTAAACATCTCTCCTTTGAGGAAATAAAGGAGTTCAAGACGAGGCTCATCAACTGCACTACCTTGAGCAGTATCTCCTGTGAGGGAGAGCTTATCAACATCACCTATGTTGATAACTCTTCAAACTCCCTCACCCTAGGCAAATTTCTTGAATTGCCTAGAGACACCTTGGGCCAAGCTGCAAGACTTCTTGGTCTCAACTCCGATACCCTCAATGCTGAGGAGAAGAGACTAAGAAGAAGACTGGTGACTCTGCTGGATACCAGGAAAGAGGACAGGATTTCTGGTCAATCTCCTGGACCTAGAAATGCAATAATCCAGTGGAGGTTCGATGAACCTTCTCACAACTTTGTTGTGGAAAGGGAGAATGGTGAAACCAACAGGCTCAATGCCACTTCTCTACTGCATCTCAGCAGATTTGATCTTGCTGAGCTTGCAGAGAAGCCATTCTCCAATCCCTCTAACTCTGAGACTGCTGCACACATCAGAAACCACATCAGCGGTCTCCACTTGGCTGAACGAAGTAGAAGAGCCAAGATTGAAGAAGAGTTGAAGCTGAAAAGAGTGGAAGACAAGGAAAGATCAACCACCAAAGGCACAGCCTTTCTACAGATGGTGGAAGGTCCTGAATTGGAACCAATAGTTCGATGGGAATATGACTATACTTCCCATCAACTAACTCTTTTCAGAGGGCCACAACAGAGGGTACACATAATCCAAGGTGACAGAGTAGAGGTTCTGTCCACCAAGGATCTGTACAAGATTCTCAGCACCACAGCAGGAAAGAATGAAGACACTGACAAACACTTGCTTTCCTTGGTGCTGAGAGCTTTGAGAAGAAGAGAGAAGTGAAGTTTTGGTAGCATCAGCCTAGGGGGAGTTTGTTGGATCATGATGAGGCTGGTGCAACCAAAATCACTTCATAGTCATCTTTTGGTACTACATTCAAAGGCTTCCGAAGCTGAGCAAGAGATCTTCCGAAAGTCTGAAGAACAGCTGAAGATATCTACTGAAGGCAAAAGCTGAAGTCAACTGCTGAAGACAACAGCTGAAGCCAACAGCTGAAGATATCTACTGAAGGCAAAAGCTGAAGTCAACTGCTGAAGACAACAGCTGAAGCCAACAGTTGAAGACTATCTTCCGAAGACAAAGTCTGAAAGCTTCCGAAGACAAAGTCTGATGAAAGAGCTGAAGACAAAGTCTGAGCTTCCGAAGACAAAGTCTGATGAAAAAGCTGAAGACAAAGTCTAAAAGCTTCCGAAGACAAAGTCTGATGAAAGAGCTGAAGACAAAGTCTGAAAGCTTCCGAAGACAAAGTCTGACGAAAGAGCTGAAGACAAAGTCTGCTTCCGAAGACAAAGAAGACTCCAAGCTTCGGAAGAAACAGTCTTCCAAAGTATAAGTGCCTTCGGAAGAAGTTATTCTTCCGAAGTACTTTATCCTTCGGAAGACATTGCTATGTCCAGCAGATAAAAGTATGGTCCCTGACAGTCCGCTGCAGACCTCTGATACAGCATGGCATCTTCCTAAAGAGCCATGTTGTTGACCATACTTTATTCTAATGTTTACATTTTTATGATAGTACATGTTACCAACTTTAGTTGGTGACAAAAGGTAAGTCAGGGACATGTCCTGACTACCAACTCTCAGGCAAAATGTCTGAAAGACCTCACCTAGAGTCTTGTAGTATAGATGTAAGGTTAGAGGTGTCCAGCTGGAATCAAAGTATTCCCGGCTGTAGGTAGTATTATATATATCTTCTCCCTGTAACTCTTTAAATAAGTGATTTGAGTCCAAGTGTCTTGTAATCCTTTGAGTTGAGAAGCAATATATAAAAGTACCTTGAAAATTTACTTGTTGTGTTAAATTTTCTTACTGCTTGTTACTTGATATATTGTGATCAACTCTTCATAAGACTGCTTGCTGAGTGTTGATTCACAGTGAGTTGAGAGGAAAACCACCCGAAATCCGATCCTGCACCCGTCTTCAGCCATAGTAGCCAACCAGAGACAAAAAAACAAATGAAACAGACACGCTGAACAGTTGATAACCGGTCAACAAAGGATAGACAAACCAGATTCGGTACTTCCAACCAAAACCCTAGAACCCGAAACACCTAACCCGACGCTTCACCTGCAAAACCTGAGCGAAACCAGCAACTCCAAGAGATCCCAGCCGGAACTCTAATCGCAAAAATACTCAAAAAACAGCCCCCAAAACAGCAGTAGCAAAACAGAACCGAAGAACAGCTGAAAAACAGAAAAAATTCTGGCAGTACTGTTCACGGCCGGAAAACACTGTTCATGACGAAAAATACTGTTCACGCGCGGAAAATACTGTTCACGCCAGAAAACATTGTTCATGTTGCTGTACTGGGGTGGCGGTGGCGGAGGTAACCCTAGGTGGCGGCGGCGGCAGAAACCCTAGATAGCGGCAGCGATAAAAATCTTCAAGAACCTGATGCTCTGATAGTAGTTGTTAGGTATTTTTACGCAGTTGTTAGGAACCCCAGGTGCGCGCCCGTGCCCGTGATATTAATAGAATGCATGCGTCGAAATGTTATTATTTGTTCAATTAAAAAGGTGAAAGGATTACGGGAATATATATTTAATTATTTTTGTGTTTATTTAATTAATATTTTTTTTGTAAGATGAGGAAAATCATAAAGAGAAGAAACGTAGAAAACAAATTGGCAGGGTAGGGATCTAGAAGCTTCTGGTATGCATAATCTAAGAAATAAATAAACACTCGAGAAGGTTCTTCATGTTTCATGATTTGCACCCGTCATGGATCTTCAAGAGCCATCGCGTAAGTTCTCGAGGATGCCCTAATCAAGTCTATATAAATCCTCACCTGCACCCTAATCTCCAACCACAATAAGCAGCAGATCGATCGATTGAATCAATCAAGCTAATCCAAATCTTCCTACCAATACTACCTTCATATACTTGTACAGCAACATTTGAAAATGTCGATCATTCCAAGCTTCTTCGGCGGCCGACGAAGGAGCAGCGTCTTCGACCCCTTTTCACTCGACGTTTGGGATTCTTTCACAGACTTCCAATCTGATCATGTTTCAAAGGAAGCCTCTGCTTTGGTGAACACTCGTGTGGATTGGAAGGAGACACCAGAAGCTCATGTGTTTAAGGCGGATCTTCCAGGGATAAAGAAAGAAGAAGTGAAGGTGGAGGTTGAAGAGGGTAATGTGTTACAGATAAGGGGCGAGAGGAATGTGGAGAAAGAAGATAAGAACGATAAATGGCATCGAGTGGAACGCAGCAGCGGGAGTTTCACAAGGAGATTCAGGCTGCCGGAGAATGTCAAAATGGATGAGGTGAAGGCTGCAATGGAAAACGGAGTGCTTACGATCACTGTACCTAAAGCAGAAGTGAAGAAACCTGATGTCAAATCTATTGAAATCTCCGGTTAATAATTGAGTCTATGAATTTGTATATGTCGTAATGTCTTTAAGTATGAATCCCGTGAGTGTC
This sequence comes from Flaveria linearis, assembly GCA_024085815.1. Lineage (NCBI taxonomy): Eukaryota > Viridiplantae > Streptophyta > Magnoliopsida > Asterales > Asteraceae > Flaveria > Flaveria linearis. The sequence continues at coordinate 68,459,092 of CM044009.1, forward strand.
TAAAGTGTGTGTGGTATACTGTTGTGCCTACAAGTTGTTCGATGAGATGTGTGTCAACGACCTGTAGGCTACAACTTTGATGATGAATAAAATGGTTATTTTCTACAATTCATGCGATTACAGTTGCTGCTTTTTCATGCTCGTGTGTTGAACGTTTTTAAACTGGCATAGACCACTGATTTAGGTGGTGTCTATTATCTTATAGAAAACTCCGTAAGTAGTTGTGATCTTTTTGTGCCGTTGGGGGATTGTCAAAATTGGATGTTGGTAGTGATGGCTGATCATTACGGAGGTTTAATAACGGGTGTCATTCAACATTGGCATAATTGTGATGGCGATTGCAGGACATGCTGTTGGATTTCATATGTTTCGGGTGCTCAAACAATCATCAGAAAAAGAATCAGGGATTATTTCAGTGGCTTGTTAATTCTCTAGTCCTTTGATTCTTTTGAGTAAAATAGGTTCTTCATATTTGAATGATAATTAAACACCGTTGATCATGAGATTCTAACTTAACACACTTGTTTAAAAGCATAAAGAAAGCAAGAATTATAGACGTGCCTTCGAGTCTACAGTTTAGAAACTTAAGGGTAAAATCAACGATACAGTGAGTCGTGTCTCAAGTATCACGATGATTTATAAATATGAAGAAATAACCATGTCTGGGTCAAGTCCTATTTATAGGATTCAATTTTCAAAACATTTTCTCACGATATGAAAAAGAGTTCCCTTGTTTGTTTGTGTTATCACCTTTTTAATTTGAATCTATGATTGATCTCCGATTATCGCATTTTCTTATTATATGAAGAAGAGTTGCTTTCACCCCACGAGCAAACAATAACGAAGCTAGGTCCGTAGATCAGATAAAAACGATTTTTACCACTGAAAAGCATCATTAAGTCGTTGTAGTATAGTGGTAAGTATTCCCGCCTGTCACGCGGGTGACCCGGGTTCGATCCCGGCAACGGCGTATTTTTTTTTAACTTGTATGATTTTGATTTGCTCGGTAAGTTGATGCTGCACAGTTTCACTCCTCACTTGCTACCCGGTAACGATATACAGAACCTTTCGATCAGTAGTCAGGTCGTGCTCAAGATAGAGTTCATGATCCTTTCCTCGGTTTCTTATTTGATGGTTTACTGGCATCTGTCAGCTTCAAAATCGTAGAACACATAACCTAAATCGTAACTCATGGCGCTAATCCTGGTCTTTCATGTTTACTCTTTCGGTTCGTCACGAGCCTTGTTGTTTTTTATTAATTATAATGGCACAGCTATGAGGAAATATAAATATTTAATCACTAGTTGCACCACATTTTCTTATTTTTGTTTGCAAAATAAAAAATTTGGTATCAAAACTTAATTTTGAGTTATGATGAAACCATTTTTGCTTTCTTAGTTCTTACATTGACATTTTTCTTTTTTTCACTTTTTTTCTTTGATTCAGTTGTATCAATAGTTTTGACTTTTGATGACTATATGTCTATATCATATTTACTTATAACCCCTCTGATAGATTTGATTAATTATATTTTGATGGTTATATATTCACGTTCGTTCAGAACATTTAACCATCAAAATATGAACATATAGCCATCAAAATTAATCAAAATTAATCAAAAGTAATCATATTTTGAACATATGTGTTCATATTTTATCGGGGGTCTCTTTAGAAGAGGTATATCTATCTCTCAAGATAGAGGAAAGACGCGCAGCCATTTACCCCCAATACCCTGTTTTTTAGTGGGATATACTAGGCATGTTTGTTTGTTTGTTTATATATTCATATTTTGATGGCTATACACCCACATTCAAGGGCTATATGCTCGAATTATATGTGATATACACCGGTATCTAATTATATTTTATTATGGAAAGACTACTTATACACTGCGCAAACAAAGTTAAAATCCTATAAAGGGGTATTTTTAGCATGCACCTCTTATATAAACACCAGGAAAATATATAATTCATCTAAATTGAATTTCAATGGTAAACATTTTAATCATTTTCTACGAATTATTTAAAAAAAAGGTGTAACAATATAAACATTTAATCATATTTCACAAGATTATGTGAAAACGAACGAAATCATTTTGTCATCAAGGTAACCTGAATTGGTAGTTTCACATGGACACATACACTTGTGCATTCTAACTTGTTATTCAATCAACTTGTTCTATAAAAATGATCAAAAGAGTTACAAAGACGCTTATATAGATCAATAAGAGAAACCAACGCAAGAGTTCAACATAACATCTTACTTATTATTAACATAACTTTTGATACGTTACTGGACGCTATACCTTAAATTTTCATCTTAAACCATGGTTTTGACTTCAAAAAATGTGAAATAAAGCTTAAAACACTTGAAAGTAGTTTTTGATGCCTCAATTTTGTATAATTGCTTCATTATCTAAAAGAAGGTGTTATTATAATATTACTTCTGACACTAAAACGACTGAATCTTAGTTTAATCCTTGTTGGTCAACTAATACCTGCATCCAAAACTTAAGATCTGCTTCACCACCATGTGCAAAGGTCATCGTCTATTGTCATTTTATACCCACCCCAGATCTTAAACAAAACTTTATTCTCACAAAACCTCAGTTGAATCTTCAACAACACTTGATCCTTTCTCTACATATGTCATCATATTTTTTATAGAATAACTGCTACATAATCTTCATCTTGTTCAAAAGATCCATCCATGGTGTCATGTTTTCACCGTTTTCGCGGTTTCTGTACCGCTTTATTCATCCTCTCGGTTCTCTATTCGCTTTCTTTACTCTACTGGTCCCATTCCTCGGTCTCGTTCTACTTTCATAGAACGAGACTGGAGTCGGGAATGGGAATGGAAATTGGAATGGGAATGGGCTCGAGCCATCGGATTGATCTCCTAACATTCCCATCAGCATGGAACCATCTTTCATTCTCATCGAACCCGCCTCAAAAACTCCTCAAAATCGCGGTTTTTGTCAAGAAATGGCCTGACGGGCGGCACGCTGGCGGGCTCGAGCGGCACGCTTTGACGCTGCACCTTGCTCTGGCCAAACGCGGGCACGAGCTTCATGTCTTCACAACTTCTTCTTCTTCTAACATCTCTTTCCCAAAGTACCCTTTCAGGAACTTACATTTCCATCTCTCGACACCCACGAATGCAGGCTACTTGGACCAGGCTCTTGTTTGGGAACAGTTCCAGGCTCAAAACTCGACCCAGAGCCCGTTTGATGTGGTTCATACCGAGAGCGTGAGCCTAATGCACACGCGATCAAAACTTGTTCCAGACTTGGCGGTTTCTTGGCATGGGATTGCATACGAGTCCATACATTCGGACATAATTCAAGAGCTCTTGCGATCACCAAATGAAAACCAGACAAACCAGTTGACCGAAAAGGGTATGAAAGTGGTCGAAGAGATCAAATTCTTCCAAAAATATGCGCACCATGTTGCTACAAGTGATCATGTTGGTGACATATTGAAAAGAATCTACATGATCCCCAATAATCGAGTTCATGTTATACTCAACGGTGTCGATGAAGACACTTTCAAACCCGATGGCGAAAAAGGTCAAAGCTTCCAGTCAAACCTCGGTATCCCAGTATCAAAATCATTGATCATTGGAATGGCAGGTAGGTTAGTTAAAGACAAAGGACACCCGTTAATGTTCGAAGCTTTAAAGCAGATATTCACCGAAAACTCAACCTTTAAGGAAACCGTAGCAGTTTTAGTAGCTGGTGATGGTCCATGGGGTGCTAGATACAAGGACCTCGGGCCTAACTTATTCGTTTTGGGTCCGTTACAAACGGGTCAGTTGGCAAGTTTCTATAATGCGATCGATATATTTGTAAACCCTACACTTCGGGCACAGGGTTTGGATCATACTTTGTTGGAAGCTGTTCTTTCTGGGAAGCCATTGATGGCTACAAAGCTTGCTAGCATCACGGGTTCGGTGATTATTGGGGGGGAGTACGGGTATACGTTTTCACCAACCGTCGATTCGCTAAAAAACGCTCTTTATGAAGTTTGGGAGGATGGTAGAGGAGTTTTGGAAAAGAAAGGTAAGGTGGTTAGAGAAAGAGGTATGAAGCTTTTTACTGCAACAAAAATGGCTGCTGCATATGAAAGATTGTTTTTATGCATCTCAAATGGTGAAAAGAACCAAGATTATTGCAAGTATTAGCTTAAAGATTGTTACCCGAGAACAAATTTGACATTTTCGACATGACGAATGCCATGGGCTTAATTACGGGTCATGTTCAGGTCGAACATGTAATTTTTCAAGTTTAGGAGAAAACAGGTTAGGTCGGGTTACGCTGACTTGTAGGCATTTTTCTGTTTATTCTTTAAGTCTTGTAAACAACTAATGTTATAATCAATCAACTTTTTTGTTAAACGTTTTGACCCATTAGAGATAAAGACATAACCTCAATCGACCTGCTAGAGATATAGACATAACCTCAATCGACCCGTTTGCAGGTAAGGAGATTTAATCTTGCACAGAACTGAACTACTTTTGTAAAGATGCATAGCAAGAAAGTTTTTATTTATGTAAAAAAACTTGAAAATCATATACCAAAAGTCTGATGTGCATTGAAAAGAAAATAAAAGAAGAAACTATTGCAGACATCTTTCATATATATCAACAAAAGATCAAACTTCTATCAAGGTTCCATGAATTTCCTGCAAAATCACATCAATATGACATTGTTAGTAGTTGTTTCTACAAAAAAAAAAAAAAAAAAAAAAAAAAAAAATTGTTTGAAGTGGTGTTTGATAGAATGAAGATGTAATTGTGGGTCTCGTTTGGATGACAAGAAGAGAACTCATATATGACGCACATCAGGAAGAAAGGGACAGTCGAGTTGGTAAGTTTTATCTCTAATAGTTCAAATGGCTAGAATTCAGGAAGATCATAGCCGTCTTGTCTGTAGCCGCCAAGTTTCGCAAACAAGGAGCATAAAATGAGAATGTTTACACGGGTCAAAAGTTGTTGAAAGTGATATCGGTTTTAAAACGTTAAACTATTGATTCAACGATATGTATTACTACAATCGTATTAAGAAGAAAATTATTTGTAACCTCGTTTTAAATTTGGACGAAAATGTCCTGGCAACCCAACCTGATCTGTTTCAACTCACACCAAAAGTTAATTGTTTGGACATGTTACCCACCATTTGACTCATCCATCTTGCCACCATTGAACATAAAAATAAGTAGATAATGTAGACTCTTGTAAACATTTTACCAGAGAATTAAGTCAATAATACCTTAGTTAATAGCCGGATAATTCATGTCGTTGCCTAGAAAGTGACATCGTCTTAGTAATAAAGCGATCCTGCGTACAAAAACAAGATTTAGACTATTATCACAAAATCAGAGACAACTGATATTTAAGAAACCATCATACAACTGACCTTCCCACCAATTTCCCCGAGAAGCACTATGCAAATGATTTGGATCATCTTTTCCATCCGCTTTCTTGAACTAAAAACACAATATAAAACCTTGAATTCATCAAATGGGATCGTAATAAAAGATGAATGAAAACTTACTCACTTTAGAATATGATTGTGAAGTCGGGCCACTTGAAGAACAGACATACATGTCTTCTTGTCCACCGTAGTATAGGGATGAACTTAGGGGAGACGTTACGATTCTCTCTTGAAAGATTGACCGCCTCTCCATGTTCATTACATTACTATTTGCACTTGCACTGTTTTTGACTACATTCTCCGCTGCTCAAAAATAAATTTAAGAGATGTTAATTGCAGCTTTAAGTAGGATATATGTCATTCTAAATATTCAAACTTTCATATATATACTTCTAGATTTCACAATGTCATATTACCCTTTCAAAACACAAAAATAATCATCAATATCCATATAAATATAATTTGTTACTTGTAACAGTTTGTTTTGCTGCATAAATGAATAGAATACAATGATATTACTGAGTTATTTCAATGCAGTTCTCTTCATTGATTCTTTAAAGCAAACACTTATAAGTAACTAATTTTGTGTTATTTACTATGGAATTTAAATATGATATATTCAATGTACTGAGATAAAAATTACGAATTTATAAAGGTTAGAAGGATACATATGAAATTTTAAACTTTTAAAACGGTGCACAATAATTAATCCTAGTAATCTAGCAGTTGTGTGAATATCAGATGACAAATTAGACTCCATGGATCATGGCTCCACACAAAGACCACACCGGAAATTCAGAAAGCATATATATCTATAGACCCAATTGAGTCGAGATTTGTAAAGTGACTCTGGTTCATTTAAGTTGTTCATAATGTTCATTAATCACAATAATCTAGGAACTTGCTTTAAATTAATGAAGTCGATGGATTTGCCTTCGTTTTTCCATATATGATCACATAATTAAGAAAATTTCAGTTTTCTACTCTCGTTAAATGATGATTTCAAACTCGAAGGATCATAAGTAACAACAATATAATATGCAGCTTAAAATTATCACGCGAAGAAAAAAAAAATACACCAACCTGAAGTTCCATGAGTGGCAGTCCACACCTGGTTCTGTGAGGTCTCTTTTCGTGTAGTGCCCTTGAACTGTGAAGAATTCCAGTTTCTTGTCAATAACTATACAGATTAAAAAACATACGAGGGCATATGGGATTGCTTATTTGCTCGTTGCATTTTAATACAATGATAAGGTGTTTCGGAATTCTTTATCTCACTTTATGGCTTTATGCACGCGAAATTAGTTGTTCCGAATAAGAACAATTTGAACTTTGAAGTTGCTTATTCCAAATTACTAAATAAGCTGTTTTAAAAAGCATCCCAATTCCCAAACACCATCAAAACCATCACAACTTTGAGAACATAAAACAACAGAAACCGCATCAACTTTCGAACAAAAACAGTGGTTTCAGCATGTGAAAATTGGGGATTTGATCAATTCAATAGTGAATTTCACACAAGTGACTTAAAAGTATCAAGATCATCAACTTGATGCATCTTAGATTCTCAACAGCTTCACATTCAATATTCGATTATAGGGTTCAAGAAACCAACAATTTCACAGCATTCTGCCAACTTTGAAAACATAAAACAACAGAAATTGCAGAAATTTACAAACAAAAACAGTGGTTGAAGCATGTGATAATTGGTGATTGTGATCAATTCAAGTGGCTTAAAAGTATCATGAGTTCAAGAACATCAAGTAGATTATCTTAAATTCCGAACAATTCACATCCAATAATCGAATTTAAGATCCAAGAAACTAACAACCCTACATGGGTTAATTCAAAACTTCTAAAATCACACTAACTCATCAACAATTAAACCCTAATCCGCCAATCAAAACAAGATTAAAAAACCCACAACATCAATCAACAAGATTCAATTTCACAACATCAAATCAAAACCAACAAAACCCATCTCACAATCGTACTAAATTACCAATCCCCCAATTCAAATTCAACAATCCCCCTACTAAATCAACAAATTGATTCATAACAACTGTGAACCCAATTAAAGAACAACGTAATACCGTCGACGGCGTAGGGAAGATTGAAGAGAATATTCCGGTGGAGGACGACTGTGAGTCACCGTCGCCGAACAGTTCGGCGGCGAGTGAGGAGGACGGCGGCGGCGGCGGCGGCGGCGGGGTGCGGCGGAGAGGGGGTGTGAGTGGGTTGATTATTATTGTTTTCCATTAATGATGATGATAATAATAATGGGTGCAGTAGGATTGTTGTTGAATGAAAATAGAGAAACACAGAGGAATCGGTGGATAAGATTTGCAAGTGGAGCCAAAATAGAAGTACCAAAGAACCGAAAACAGAGCACGTGGATGTGATTCACATGAACAAATCAACAGCTTCACGATTTCGCGTATCGTCGACATCAAATTCTCGTGATAATTTAACGAGTACAGAAAATTAAATCGATTAAAGTTATTTCTTAAATGATACATAGAAGACGAACACCATGTCATGTGATATACGGATACCCTTTAAAAAATTTTACAGGCCGTATTGATTTTTAAAATATCAAATCACTCAATTTATAAAATGTTACGTATGTAATAGTTGTTACGATCCGTAATGACTTTGACTTACGGGGTCGTAACGAGGCTTATGACCGTAAGTAAAATTTCTATTTTTTAAATCTTTTCCTTTAAATTTTCATTTTGTTAATAAATATTTTTAGTATTTTAAAATTAATAGTTTATAGTACTTTTTAGTTTAATTTTTACTTTTATATATATCTTTAAAAAGTAAATCAAAAATCTTTATTTTTATTTTTTGCTTTTATATAAAATAATAAATGGTTGTGTTAAACAAACACTCACTTATGTTATTGACACACCTATTGTTTCTAACTCTCTCCGAATATCTATATGTATGTATGGAAAGATATAAAGATGTGAAAATAAATTGGGTGTAGCAATAACATACCCATTTTACAAAATACTTATTTATAAATTTTATAAATTAATTTATATGAAGATATTATAAATACATATATTGGTTATTGGGATATTCTCTTCTTCTTTATTTCTCTTTATACACACACATATATAGAGAGAGGGAGAGAGAAGAGGAAGAAGAATGTTCTAATAACACAAATGAGTAACGTTTTTTTATAATTTACTTACAAATATTTCATATAATATAAAAATATACACTCATAAATTTATAAAGAATGGAATGTGAATGCTCCAACTAAAACCTTTATTTACATAACTTATAAATAGATATTTTATAGAAGCAAAAAAATAAAGCCAAAAAATATTATTAATTAATAAATCATAAATGAATGAAAACGTTAAAAAAATAAAAAAAATTAAGAATCTTACTTACGGTCATAAGGCTCATTACGCTTCTGTCATTACGGGTCGTAATGGACAATACGGGCCGTAAAAAATCATGAATTGACTGATTTAATATTTACAGACCAATACGGCTTGTGAAGGCTCTTACGGGTCGTATCTAAGGCGTCCAGATATCCATCTGGGTGTATCTATAACATGCCCCTACATAGAACTTACAGAGTATACTAGTCATTTACTCGCCGCATGATGTGCATCATCATATGTTGCGTGATAAATTATAAATTACAATCGACTTGACTTTTTTCTAAATTAAATTTACTTTAAAACGTAGAGTAACTTGAATAAACATCGTTGAATCAAAACATATATTACGTAATCGTCTTTTTTCAAAAAAAATATGTCGAAACGTAGACCGGTTCATAGACGATAATCGACCCGACTGGTTTCCGAATTAAATTTACTTTGAAACATAGAATAACTCGGATATATACCATCACATGAAAACATATTATGTTTTACCGGCCGTGTTTCCAAACAAAACTGACGTCTAAATGTAAATCAACTCAAAACGTAATAAAAATTAGACATAGATATGTTATATTTGACCCGACTCACTTTTTAAATATTTTTCACGTCAAAATTCTAACGCCCCGAAATTTTCCGAAGACAAGCCATGTAACAATAATGGGCTTTTAAGGGATTAATTTAAGAAATAAGGATAAATTGGTGGGCGATGGACCAAATTAGCCTTAATGGGCTATGTGTTGGTGGGTTTAAGGGCCCTAATCAGCCCTTAAACAATGCATGATCAGATTCATTTCAACATTATCAACCCTAGCCACCAAATTTGTAGAGAGAGAAAGTAGAGAGAGAAAGTGATGAAATCATAAGATTTGAAGCTTCTAAGATCAAGGGATTGAAGATCTGGGTGTTTGTGCATCAAATCTCAAAGAAAGGAGCAACAAACAAGGTAAGAATCGACCTCTAAACCTCTCTGTTGATCAAACCCGGATTCTAGGGTTTTGGGGTTTTAAAAGTCTCAAAGAAACACATAAAGGTCGAATTTTTACGTATGAAAATGTGTAAAAATGCTAGAAATGGTTTCATGGAAGGTAAACCAAGGATTTGGACGTAAAAAGTTAAGATTTTGGGTTAAAAACGGGCTGGTTCGTCATTGATATGCATCCAGCGAAACTGTGCCCCGATCCAGCGAAACTGTGCCCCGATCCAGCGAAACTGTGCACTCATCCAGCGAAACTATGCAGCGAAACTAAGAGAAGTTCCAGCGAAACTACAGTTTCGCTGGGGCGAAACTACTATTTCGCTGATATGTTCGCCAGTGCCCAGGTTGACCCTTAGATATTGCGAAACTAGGAAATTCCAACGAAAGTTGGGCGCTCAAGGCAGCGAATCTGTCCAGCCAAACTGGCAGAAATGCTGCCCAGCGAAACTGTCAGCGAAACTGCCAGCGAAACTGGCAGCGAAACTGCCAGCGAAACTGGCAGCGAAACTGCCAGCGAAACTATGGGCGAAATTATGAAGAAAATGATGTTTTTGTGTATTAACTTTCGTGCAGCCAGAGCATTCGGACCATAGCTTAAGTAACTTAGGATTTAAGCTATTTGCTAAGTTCAAGTGAGTTCTAGACCCCCTTATTTAAACGTTTTTCCATGTTTTTGGGGCTATTATGCATAGTAAACATAAGGTTTTCAAGGTAAGGATTTCAAGGTGTTTTAACAAGAAAATACATTTTTCTAATGTAAAATGTGACATTTAAATAGCTCAGAATAATTTTCGGGCGCGCTGACCTGGCAGCCCGGCCCCAGCCAGGGGCGTTGCCCCTTGGACCCCACTAGGGGCTGTTGCCCCTAGGACCCCGCTATCAGGGGCTGCCGCCCCCGAACCCCCGCTGTCCCGCGGAGGGTCGGTTACGTGTTATGATGACTAGTACTTGGTATATTGTGTACTTAATAAGTTACGTATTATATATTAAGTGAAAGATAATATTAATGAGAAGTGGAACTTAATGAATGTTACCCCCGGGGCCATATGATGATGAAAAGTCTTGCAAGCACTATGATAGATTTCACTTATGTGAGTCTGATGTATGATGATGGATCCGTATTCATGAGCAGGCTATGTGCCTTGCAGTGTGGATCAACTGTCGGGGGTTAGCTACCGTTTTCATGTGTACCGACAGGGATTGGCATTTGTTGTCAATCAACATGGAGCTCTTGCTTTGTGCAATCTCGTTTATGCTAAAGTGGAAGATATTAATGAATGAAAGATAATGAACATGCTTATTATGATGAAATGTATGTATTACGTATGCGTGGTCATTATATAAAAGACAAAGTTATATTTACTATTTACTTAAAACTAGAACTCACTCAGCAAAGCTAACTTTTATGCATAATAGTTGGCAGGTAGGTACTGATGCTGAGGATGGTACTGTGGAGCTACTTGGGGAGATGTGGATGGCATTCCTGTTTATGAAATCTCTATTGTAGTTTATGAACAAGAATTGTGTTTTGGTTTACAATTAAAAAGGACATGTATTTGAGCATGATATGGTTTTTAAGTATTAAATGAATGTTTTAATTATTTCCGCTGCGATGTTTTGCTATCAACCTGATTTTTATGCTATGGTTAACCAACTGTGAGGCTTCCCGGGAACGGGGCCTTACAAAAATGTAGAAGAGTCGAAGCATAAATCATCTTAACAATCATCTCGCTATTTGCATATTAACGGTCCGAAAGGCAAAGTATAACACCATAGTATCAGATATATGCAGTATTACAAAAACCCAATGTAATGTAACTTTTATGAAAGCAGCATGTTTCTCTCCCCCAAAAAGAGTATAAAGTAAAAGTGGGGCTGTAAACTCACTTGACGTGTAAGTATGTACATAAGATGATTAAATAGGATGATAATCGTTGTTCCAACGAACGCCTTCACGAAGTACCTTAACATGTATATATATTTTAAGATTTAGGTTATTAATAAGGTTTAACGATTATACGCGAACTAGGGTTTCGATAATAATTTGGGGTTTTTAATATATAAGTACAATAAAAATCTCTTATATTTTGATTCCATGAAAAATATTATTTCATTTAAATATTTTCTCGTATTTGAAGTATTTATAAGAACGGGTAAACCTTAAATATAAAGTGTAAATAATTTCTATAATTATTTTAAACACAAAATTAAACTTATAATTAAGAGTAACATTTGGCCAATAATAATTCATTAATTTAAACCATAAATTAAAGTCCATTTTTCATGAAATATTCAAAAATAACATTTGTTATAATGTTTTAGAAATATTAAAATTTAAAGAAAAATTGCAGAAAATTAAGTTTGATAATTAAAAATAATCCGAGTTCATAAAATGATTTTTAAAATTTTTAGGAATTTTTTTTGTAATTTTTAGAAGCTTAAAAAGCTATTAAAAAAATAAATGAGGTGGCCCGGAGTCGAACCCGGGACCTCTGGAACTGAATGTGAGCATTGAACCATCAAACCACGAGCCGTGGCCGCGGTAATACCCGGTCCCTAATTGTTTTAAACACACACATCAAAAATCCCCCAAATTCGAAGAACCCTAGAATCAATTTCGATTCAATTGACCATCAATTTGATTATGATAACAGGAATAAGGTTAGGGCTTTTAATTCCCACTTAAAATCGAGCGTATGGGTGTGTTTAATTACCAGAATCGGATTCGAATTGATGATGAACACTAGGTAGAACAGTCGCGACTATCGTGGCACTGATTGGGTACTCAAACGATGATGTTAATCGAATTAATTGCACAGGTAGCTTCTAATGAAGCTAATGATCGAAAGCCCTATGCTAATTTCATGAAATAGAACTCAGAAAGTGGAAATCGACTATGTTGCAGGTCGCGGTTGGTGGTGGTAATCGAATATGGTGTCTGTGTTTGTTTTAGCTGAAATTGAACTCATTGGAAGGTTTTAAACGTTTAAAAGTTCGTGGGTGCTCGATTACTTTGTTTATAAAAATGCTAATGCGATCGATTGTGGCTGAACTTTCGGCCGAAGTGGGTTAGGTTTCTAGATCGCACTTAATCAGCTTGAATTTTTAAATTTAAGTGGGGTACCAGTTCGAATCTACCTCATGATGTTGTCGGGTTGTTTATTTTTGTTAAAACCGCGTTGTTTTGGGGTGTTTTGGCTGCCGGAGTTTGGCCGGAAAGTGGCCGGACGGGAGGAGGGTTGACGGGGGGAAATGGGGTTGGGTTTTAAGAATTTACACATCTGGTCCCTGTAGTTTCCAAGGGTTATTATTTCATGCTGAAAGTTTCTTAAAACAGGTTTCAAGAATTACAAAGTTACCCCCTTAACTTCTTATTTTAAGTTTTAAATAGTTTTTTTTAGTTTAATAATTCTTATAAATTGTTAATAGTATTATTATTATTATTATTATTTACATTATTATTATTAATATTATATTACTTATTCATAAAATAATTATAAACAAGTTCTAGAATTTTAAAATTTAAATCCTAAAATTTACCGAAATTTTCCGGGTTGTCACATCATCCCCCTGTTAGAGGAATTTTCGTCCCGAAAATTATACAATAACACCGAACGTCAGGTTTAACAGCAACAATAGAAGAGTGTTCAGCTCACTTGGGTTTCTTGGATTTCCTAAGAAGTGGAAGTCTGGTTGTTGAATAGTCGTGGATACTTCTTCCTCATTTGGTCCTCGCGTTCCCAGGTGAATTCTGAGCCACGCTTAGAGTTCCATCTAACACGCACAATGGGAATTTTGCTACGCTTTAGTGTCTTGACTTCTCGATCCATAATCTCTACTGGTTCTTCAATGAAACGAAGCTGTTCATCGATTTCCAGTTCTTCTAATGGAACAACCAGTGATTCATCAGCAAGACACTTCCTTAGGTTTGACACGTGAAACACATTGTGTACTCCACTGAGTTGGTCAGGTAGGTTCAGTTGATAAGCCACTGGGCCAATCCGTTTGACAATCTCAAACGGCCCCACGTACCTAGGGTTTAGTTTCCCCCGTTTTCCAAAGCGTATTACACCTTTCCAGGGTGAGACTTTCAGCAGTACTTTGTTACCAACCTGAAACTCCAATGGCTTACGACGCTTGTCAGCGTAACTCTTTTGTCGATCACGTGCTGCTGCCATACGGTTACGAATTTGCACGATATTCTCGGTCGTTTCGTGCACAAGTTCAGGTCCTGTAAGTTGGCTTTCTCCTACTTCTGCCCAACAGATAGGAGATCGGCACTTACGTCTATACAGTGCCTCAAATGGAGCTTCCTTGATCGAGGTGTGATAACTGTTATTATAGGAGAACTCAACCAATGGTAAATGAGTTTCCCAGCTGCTGCCAAAATCAATCACATAGGCACGCAACATGTCTTCCAGTGTCCGGAACGTACGCTCAATTTGACCATCGGTTTGCGGGTGATACGCGGTACTCATATCCAGCCGCGTTCCCATTGATCGTTGTAATGATTGCCAGAAATGAGAAGTGAACCGAGCGTCACGATCAGAAATGATAGATATCGGCACGCCATGCCGAGAGACTATTTCCCTTAAATAGATACGTGTCAGCTTCTCCATTCGATCAGTCTCTCGGATTTCCAGAAAGTGTGCGGATTTTGTTAAGCGATCTACTATAACCCAAATGGTATCGCATCCGCTGGGAGTCTTAGGTAACTTTGTGATAAAGTCCATTGAGATCTGCTCCCATTTCCACACTGGAATTTCCGGTTGTTAGAGTAATCCGGATGGTCTCTGGTATTCTACCTTAACCTTGGAACAAGTTAGGCATCTGCTTACGTATGCGGCTATCTCTGCTTTCATTTTCGGCCACCAGTAGAATTCCTTCAGGTCCTGATACATCTTGTCTGAACCTGGATGGATCGAGTAACGTGACTTATGAGCTTCATCCATTATCAGCTCTCGCAAATTCCCGTGCTGTGGTACCCAGATCCGTTCCATAAAATAACGGATTCCATCAGCTTTAATCTCCAACTGTTTCTCCATGCCTCGCATGGATTCTGCTTTCAGATTCTTCAAGGCCTCAGGTTGAGCAGCTTTGATTTGCACTGGCAAGTCAGAGTGGATAGTCATTTGTAATGCGCGTACCCGACGAGGCTTTAGAGTTTCCTTACGACTAAGGGCATCGGCTACCACATTAGCCTTACCCGAATGGTACTTGATCGCACAGTCATAATCATTGAGTAATTCTAACTACCGTCGTTGCCGCATATTCAGTTCCTTCTGGTCATATATGTGCTGGAGGCTCTTATGATCTGTATAGATCGTGCACCTGGTTCCATATAAGTAATGCCTCCAGATCTTCAAGGCAAACACTACAGCTCCTAGTTCCAGATCACGCGTGGTGTAGTTCTTCTCATGCACCTTGAGCTGTCTGGATGCATAAGCTATGACTTTGTCGCGTTGCATCAGTACACATCCCAAACCTTGGATGGATGCATCACAGTAAACAACAAAGTCATCAGTTCCTTCTGGTAAGGCTAGGATTGGTGCGCTACAGAGTTTGTCTTTAAGCGCCTGAAATGCTGTTTCCTCTTTGCTACCCCACTTGTAAATTGTTCCCTTATGAGTTAGGGCAGTCAAAGGTTGCGCCAATTTCGAGAATCCTTCGATAAACCTCCGATAATAGACTGCCAAACCAAGGAATTGTCGCACCTCAGTAGGCGTCTTTGGTGCCGGCCAATTCTTGATTGCTTCAATCTTTGAAGGATCAACATGTATACCCTTTTCATTCACCACATGCCCAAGGAATTGCACTTCACGCATCCAGAAGTCACATTTTGAGAACTTCGCGTAAAGCTGTTCATCTCTCAGCAATTCCAGTATGGTCTTCAAATGTCCCTCATGATCTTCCTTATTACGGGAGTAGATTAGTATGTCATCAATAAAGACAATGACAAACTTATCCAAATAAGGTTTGCAGACACGGGGCATGAGGTCCATGAAAACTGCTGGGGCATTGGTCAGCCCAAAAGGCATTACGGTGAACTCGTAGTGCCCATAGCGTGTCCGAAACGCAGTCTTGGAGATGTCTTCCTCTCGAACCCTCAACTGATGATAACCTTATCTCAAGTCAATCTTGGAATAGTAGCTAGATCCTTGCAACTGGTCGAACAAATTATCAATGCGTGGAAGTGGATACCTATTCTTGATTGTCACCTTGTTCAGTTCGCGGTAGTCAATACACATCCTGAAGGTTCCATCTTTCTTTTTAACGAAAAGCACTAGAGCTCCCCAGGGTGAAGAGCTGGGACGTATGAATCCCTTGTCTAACAATTCTTGCAATTGCTTAGACAGCTCTTGTAGTTCGTTCGGTGCCAAACGATACGGTGCCCAAGCGATTGGAGATGCTCCAGGTGCTAATTCAATCTGGAATTCCACCTGTCTGTATGGAGGAAGGCCAGGTAGGTCTTCGGGAAACACTTCAAGAAAGTCTCTAACAACGGGAATATCTTCAATTCGCCTTTCATCCGCCTTCGTTTCAGTAACAAGTGCCAACAAGGCAAGGTGTCCTTTTCTGAGACATTTCTGAGCCTTCAAATATGATAAGATGCCGACCACCGCACCCACCTTTTCACCTTCCACTGTAAGAACTTCATCGTCCGAAATAGGTAACTTGATCAGCTTCTCCTTGCAAACGATCTCAGCACTGTTCTGGGATAACCAATCCATCCCGACTACTACATCAAAGCTTCCTTGTGTGACAGGAATAAGGTCTATGCAGAAAGTGTGTCCGGATAAGCCTAGCTTACAGTTTTTAAACACTTGTGTTGTTGTTATCGTCCTACCATCGGCTATTTCTATGGCATACTTAGAACTCAAGTCAGTAGGCACCATTCCTAGTGTTTTACTAAACTTGGTGGACATATAACTCTTATCAGCACCAGAGTCAAATAGAATAGAGGCATAACATCCATTAATAGTGAATTTACCAGACACTACAGTAGGGTCATTTCGAGCCTCACCTGAACCCATGATGAAGGCTCTGCCTCTGCCACCGCCACCACCATTGTTGTTGTCTTTGGGCTTATCAGTAGCACCATTGTTACCATTCCCTTTCAGTTTCGGACAGTGCCTTTTAAAGTGACCGGATTGTCCACATTCAAAACACACAGTCTGATTGTAGTTCTGCTGCTGTTGAGGTGCCTTTCCCGAGAGGTTTACCCTACAATACTTGGCAATATGCCCAAATTTTCCGCACCTCTCACAAGTTTTCCTTGTGCACTGCCCAGTATGATGGAACTTGCATTTGCTGCACTTTGGAAGATTTCCATGATAGCTGCCCGAATTACCCACATTATGAGAAGATTGGGATGGATTGAACTTCTTGTGTTGTTGTTGCTGATGAGTGGAGAATGAAGATTGCTTCCCACTGGCAGAAGGTTCCCATTTTCTCTTATTTTCATTGGAACCCGACGCAGCACCTCGCGGGGGCAGCTTGCCTTGCGCGACGGCCTGATCCGTTAGCTTGTACGCCAGTCGAATAGCCTCCTGTATGGTAGCTGGTCTTGCAGTGGTGACCATGCTCTGTAATTCTGGAACTAGCCCATCGATGTACCTCTTACCCCGTTTGTAAGCCGGGTTAATCATAGTAGGGCACAGAGTAGCCAACTCGTGAGAACGAGTTGTGTAGGCTTCGATTTCAGAACCTAACATCTTCAGGTTCCAAAATTCGGTTTCCAGTTTTTGTACTTCATCTCGTGAACAGTACTCCTCTTTCAGCAGATTCTTGAATTCTTCCCATGTCGTGGCGTTTGCAGCTTCAACGCCCAACATCTGAACTTGTGTGTTCCACCAGCTCAGAGCAGCACCATCCAGTGTGCCAGCAGCATATTTTACCCTATTCCCAGCAGGGCAGTTGCAAAATCGAACACCGACTCTAGCTTTTCGAACCAACGGAGCAGTCCCACCGCTCCCTCAGTTCCATTGAATGGGTTAGGCTTGCAGTCCATAAAGGACTTGTAGGTGCAAGTCGGTTGTCCAATAGGGTTCTGCTGTGGAGAGTGTTGGTTTGCCAACGCTGCGGTAATAATATGATTGATTATCGCTGCCAATTCTGCAGGCGTCATTGAGATTTTACCTCTCCCGCGTCCACGTCCTCTTCCAGACATTCTTTAAATTACCAAATATTAAAAGCTATCAGTCGTATGAAAATAAACCTTTTGTCTTGGAATGAAAAGGAAGAGAAATTCAAGGATTTAAAGAAATAGACAAGCTAGAGAATCAGTCCGAATCCGAGGGATTAACACAAATGTCATGGTTTGAATTTCGTCCAAATTCAAGGTAAGGGTGAGCATTCCTACAAGTAGAACTGATAGATAGTTTCCACATCAGTGGCTATGTTCTATGAAGACCGAGACTTTCTTGCTCAAGGTGTAAGAATGATGACTTATACTGACTACAATGTTACCACCCGACCAGACTCACCGGACTTAGCATGCACGACAAATTACAATTACGTGTGCACCCGTAATGGTAATTTGCTTTGCATGATCACCCCAGTTCCTCCTATCAGGCTAACATATCTTGTCAAGTACAGTGGTCATCAATGATAGAAGTACCAAATATGTATGTATTATATCGGGGTCGATCAATCAAAGTATACGAAAGGATCAGTAAAGTTTGGGAATCATTGACACGCCAAGGTAATTTGACCTATTTGCCTTAGAGACCTGTGTATTAACCATAGTTTATCACTCATCCCAGAAATCCCCAGGTAAGCATAACTGGTCTCGCAATGAGATTTATGCGATATGCTTGCCTTAACCCGAAGGCCTTTTGCCAGGAAATCCAGAATACAGGTGTCTATGTGTCACACAAATCATGAAGAACATTTAGGCGATGTCAAATGCACACAAACTCTCCCGTGACTCACAACAACTTGGAGCCACCATCCTGGTAGCCATATGCTCACAGGGATATGTTAAAGCAAAAATTCTCAGGCAACCAATTTAGTAGGCATAGCTTAGTAATCTATGTGTGTGTAACTAATGCAAATCCAGCTATAGTCTAAAATGCAATGCAGATGAGATGCAAAGTTCATTTTAGTTCGCTATAACTAATGCTCTGACACCAATCTGTCACACCCTCAAAATCCACTAACGGGGTTTTACCGTCAGGCGTGTGACATAACCAGGATCTCAGATAAGCATCAGTTACACCAAACGACTCGATAATTACAAAACATATAGATTGCTTAATAATAATGAAACAAACCAATTATGTTTAAGGATTGCGGAAGCGAAAACAAGATAACATTTAACAATAGTTTCTGGAACACGCAAATACGCGTCCAATCCAATTTATATAAAGTAAATGAAAATTTAACCTTGAAAACATTTTGTGGTGAATGCGGAATGACATGCAATGGATGTTGTGCTCCTAAACGTGCCACATCATTGTCCTGAGAGAAAACATGCAAAAAGTCAGTACAAGACTGGTGAGTTCACAGGTTTATCAGAAACAGTAAGTACCAGTAATGAAATTCCCGGATTATGTAATCAAAGCATATAGTGGGTAGCTAATCCATAATGATCATTATGTGTATGAAGTCGCGACTGAGCTGACATGTAATCAAATAATAAAGTAGGCCCGGTTGTGGATCACACACCACAACCTTTAACAGGCTAACTGTTCACCCGTTTGCTAATGTTGTGCTAGCGCGACTAGCCCAGGTGGGGTATGTCAATCTCAGTAGATCTACTAACAATCATCTCGCTATTTGCATATTAACGGTCCGAAGGGCAAAGTATAACACCATAGTATCAGATATATGCGGTATTACAAAAACCCAATGTAACGTAACTTTTATAAAAGCAGCATGTTTCTCTCCCCCAAAAAGAGTATAAAGTAAAAGTGTGGCTGTAAACTCACTTGGCGTGTAAGTATGTATATAAGATGATTAAATAGGATGATAATCGTTGTTCCAACGAACGCCTTCACGAAGTACCTAAACATGAATATATATATTTTAAGATTTAGGTTATTAATAAGGTTTAACGATTATACGCGAACTAGGGTTTCGATAAGAATTTGGGGTTTTTAATATATAAGTACAATAAAAATCTCTTATATTTTGATTCCATGAAAAATATTATTTCATTTAAATATTTTCTCGTATTTGAAGTATTTATAAGAACGGGTAAACCTTAAATATAAAGTGTAAATAATTTCTATAATTATTTTCAATACAAAATTAAACTTATAATTAAGAGTAACATTTGGCCAATAATAATTCATTAATTTAAACCATAAATTAAAGTCCATTTTTCATGAAATATTCGAAAATAACATTTGTTATAATGTTTTAGAAATATTAAAATTTAAAGAAAAATTGCATAAAATTAAGTTTGATAATTAAAAATAATCCGAGTTCATAAAATGATTTTTAAAATTTTTAGGAATTTTTTTTGTAATTTTTAGAAGCTTAAAAAGCTATTAAAAAATAAATGAGGTGGCCGGAGTCGAACCCGGGACCTCTGGAACTGAATGTGAGCATTGAACCATCAAACCAAGGGTCGTGGCGGCGGTAATACCCGGTCCCTAATTGTTTTAAACATACACATCAAAAATCCCCCAAATTCGAAGAACCCTAGAATCAATTTCGATTCAATTGACCATCAATTTGATTATGATAACAGGAATAAGGTTAGGGCTTTTAATCCCCACTTAAAATCGAGCGTATGGGTGTGTTTAATTACCAGAATCGGATTCGAATTGATGATGAACACTAGGTAGAACAGTCGCGACTATCGTGGCACTGATTGGGTACTCAAACGATGATGTTAATCGAATTAATTGCACAGGTAGTTTCTAATGAAGCTAATGATCGAAAGCCCTATGCTAATTTCATGAAATAGAACTCAGAAAGTGGAAATCGACTATGTTGCAGGTCGCGGTTGGTGGTGGTAATCGAATATGGTGTCTGTGTTTGTTTTAGCTGAAATTGAACTCATTGGAAGGTTTTAAACGTTTAAAAGTTCGTGGGTGCTCGATTACTTTGTTTATAAAAATGCTAATGCGACCGATTGTGGCTGAACTTTCGACCGAAGTGGGTTAGGTTTCTAGATCGCACTTAATCAGCTTGAATTTTTAAATTTAAGTGGGGTACCAGTTCGAATCTACCTCATGATGTTGTCGGGTTGTTTATTTTTGTTTAAACCGCGTTGTTTTTGGGGTGTTTTGGCTGCCGGAGTTTGGCCGGAAAGTGGTCGGACGGGAGGAGGGTCAACGGGGGGGAATGGGGTTGGGTTTTAAGAATTTACACATCTGGTCCCTGTAGTTTCCAAGGGTTATTATTTCATGCTGAAAGTTTCTTAAAACAGGTTTCAAGAATTACAAAGTTACCCCCTTAACTTCTTATTTTAAGTTTTAAATAGTTTTTTTTAGTTTAATAATTCTTATAAATTATTAATAGTATTATTATTATTATTATTATTTACATTATTATTATTAATATTATATTACTTATTCATAAAATAATTATAAACAAGTTCTAGAATTTTAAAATTTAAATCCTAAAATTTACCGAAATTTTCCGGGTTGTCACAGGTTCGGCTCCTTGGAAACCATAAAAGCGAAGTATAGAGGCGAAACTCCAAAGTAGTAAACTTTAGTGGTTAGACTCGAAAAAATATGGCGAGAGGATGGTTTTTCTCATACACAACACTGCATTATTTTAACCTTTATCGTTCGGATCGTCATTAACCGTAATATCAAATTTTGGTGGCAAAACTCTAAAATACTTAACTTTAGTGACCGAATTCGAAAAAATAAAACTTCGGTATAAATAGTTAGGTGGCAGAACTATAAGATTCTAAATTTTAGTTACCAAAGTCTAAAAAACAAATAGATGACCAAATTGTAGAACTAAAATATAGTAGGCAAACTCAGCGAAACAAAACACGAGTATGAATGGTCTGGTGGCCAAAATATAATATCCAAAACTTTTGTTTTCCAAAATAAAAAAAAACCTTAAAGATTACTATTCATTTAGTTTGTAAATTAATATAGTGTGAGTACGTACGTATGTACGTATGTATGTGCGTATAATTTTTATATGTGTGTATAAAGGATATATTATTTTCATTCTTTATGAATCTCCCTATTTAAATTAGTTTGATAAGTTGGGTTACTCTAAAGAAATTATATAATCTAAAATGATTAAAAGGTAATCTTAACTATCGAATCAATCATTAGATTAAATTATAAGAAAAAGTTGATGGAAAAGTGTTTAGTCGTGACCATTTTTTTACTTTTTTTAAGTTTCTTTAGTTTTTTAAATGTTCATAACTCTTGTATATGATATAATTTCTTTAAAAAAATAAAACTAAAAAACGACTTTTTTTTATCTTTGCAATAAGTATAGTATTGTTATATGTTACAACTCAAATAATTTTGGTTTCAACTCTTTGTTTTTCAATGTGTCATTGTGTTTATTTTACATGTCACTGTGTTTTCATGAACCCTCTACTGTGTTTTCTTTTAAAATGATAACTTCTAAAGACCACAATGAATAAAAAACACTGGTTTTATAGTATAATTTACTAATATGCAAAAACAATGACAAAAGAAATGAAATTATATAAAACATAAAATACTGATAACTTCTAAAAACCACAATGAATAAATAACACCGGTTTTATAGTATAATTTACTAATATGCAAAAAAACAATGACAAAATAAATGAAATTATACAAAACGTAAAATACACTGATAAATATATTTGTATATTTGATAAAAATATTCGACACAATGACCTGTATCTATTTGAAACAATATTTTTTTCTAAAATTATAAGCTTCGAAAAAAAACACAATGGTGATAAGAAAAACAATGAGTTTTGAAAAACAAACGACGGAATAACACTATTTTATACTTTTAATATATAAAACATAAAAGTAGAACAAATTAATCTAATACGTAATAACAAAAACAAAACAAAACAAAATGATTTAAAACATAAAACACAATGACGAATACATTTAACATAATAACCTAAAATTATTAGAAACAACGAAGCGAACTGGGGTTGATTACGAAATACCCTCATATTTAAAAATAATAAAATAACATGTGTCAAGCTCAAGATGTGTCATAGGGTTTTTGGCTTTATAAGCATATTTATTTGAACTCAATCCTTAGTTTGATGTACTTCATAGATATGATATTTGAATGTTAAATTTAGACATGTGTATGATAGTTTGTAGTAGTTTAGAGTAAGGGTAGATAAATTTGAGTATGAAAAAGTGTGAAAGGCTTAAACATAGGAGTGACATATGTCATACTTAAATGTAAGGGATAATTTATATAGTTTAAGTATTTTTTTAAGTTTATGGGCATGGTAGAGCATTCACAGTACATTTTTTATTTTTATCCTTATACTTTTATCTTAAATTTTAATTATTTTTTTATAACAATTCACATCTTATTCCGTGTCTTTATCCATATTCAATTAAATAATACTCTCTTAATAAATTTTTATTAATCTTTATCGCTCTTCTACTCAAAAAAACATTTATAATGGATGAGTAATAAGTTGATAAATATAAGAACTCACCATTCAACCTATTTATAATTTTTTTAATTTTTTAGATAAGAAATTTTTTAAAGAGATGGAGTAAAAATATTTTAATTTTTCTTGTATTTTAAAGATAAAAGATAGTTATGACTCTAAGAATGTTCTAAAAGTTTGGAAACAAGCGGAGAAGACTACAACAAATTAACAAGTAAAAACGGATAAGCCCAAAATTGTGAGTCAGTTCGTCAAAGGCACAGGGTAGAGATGCACACCGAAACCGGTTCCCCGACCCGACCCGAAGACCCGAACCGGAACCGACCCGGTTTGAACCCGGAAATACCCCAAACCGGTTCCAACCCGAAAAAACCCACCGGTTCGGGACCGGTTTTGAAATTTTTGACCCAAACCGGTTTGGAACCGGTTTTGATCCAACCCGGTTTGGAAACCGGTTCAAAAAACCCGGTTCCAACCCGGTTCTTACCGTTTTTTTTTGACCGTTTTTAAAACGGCTATATAGCCGTTATAAGCTCGTTTTTGACCGTTTTTTCAACATTTTTTGGACCATTTTGCCCTTATATGATAGTATAAATAGGTAGTGCGTGTAATGGTTTAGTCACAACACTCAAAACTTCAAAAACGCTCGAAAACGTGCTTAAAAACGCAAAAACGCTCCTCACTCTCAACTTTCTACTCTCTCAATATCTTGAATTATGGCTTCTGAATCTTCGGTTCCAACCGGTGGATCCTCAAGTGCCGCTACCGTTAGAATTCTTTCAACAACGAGAAACTAAGAGATTTGGTGTAATTTCGACTTATGCGAAATGTCGAATGGTCAACATAAAGCTCGATGCAAGGCTTGTGGTTGTTTTTCAAGTCGGATTCAAACTCGACTTTGAGAAATCATATGACCAAATGGTGCAAGTCTTTGAAAAGTACACCGTCGGAAACGATGGTGGTTTATGGAACTTCAACGTAGATATGGTTCGAGATAGAATGGCAAAGTTTGTAATTCAAGAAGGATTACCGTTCGATCACTTCGACAACCCTCGGTTAACAAAATTGATTCAAGAAACTCTTCAACCACGCTACACTCACGTAAGTCGCACCACTCTTAGACATGATTGTTTAAATCTTTGGAAACAAGCAAAAAATGATTTAAAGGTTTTATTTGAAAATTTACAAACCGGTGTGAACTTAACTACCGATGTTTGGTCCGCCCCACACGGTTTACCGGAATCGTACCTTTGCGTCACGGCCCATTGGATAGATCCAAGTTCGTGGCAAATGATGAAACGTACGATTGCGTTTGAATTATTTGGATATCCGCATACCGGTGAAAATCTTTTTCAAATTTTAGACTATGTAATCAAAACGTATAAATTAGAAAACAAAATTTTTTCAATGTCATTTGATAACGCCTCGAACAACACATCCGCCGTTGAAAAATTGAAAATAAAATATAAACCGGTTTGTGACGGCGTATTTTCTCATTCAAGATGTGTTGCACATATTATTAATTTAGTTGTGCAAGATGGTCTTGGCGTTCCCGAAGTGGAAGATTTTAAAACGTCTTTCAAAAACATGTTACGTGACGTTTTTAAAACTAGTAGAAAAAGGTATGTTAATTATAGAAAAATGTGTCACGATATGAATTCCATTTGTTTAGGACCAAATTGGGATGTCCCGACTAGATGGAATTCTACTTGGAAAATGTTTAATAGTGCTTTACGTCAAAAAGAAACGCTTCATGATTTCCACGATGGTCTTGCGATGCGGGGTCGGGTTGTTCCGTTTCCGTTAGAGGGTTGGGAATATATTCAAGAAATAACTCAATTTTTAGAGCTTTTTAAAAACGCAACTACAAAATTGTCGGGGGTTTATTATCCGACAAGTTGTCTAACGCTTCATCAAATTTATTTAATGGCCCATAAATTAAGTGAATATGAAGAAAGAAACGAAATGTTTTCGGCAATGGTAGCGCCGATGAAAGAAAAATTTAAAAAATATTTCATTGAACTACCCCCGGTTTTTACGTGTTCCGCCGCACTCGACCCGTGTTTAAATGTTTCGGGGGTAGAAACTTTAATAGATGAGATAACTTAAGATTTAGATTTACATGATTTTGATCCATTTTTTAATGTTAATACAAAACAAATATTTAATGAAACTTTTAAAAAATTGTTTAATGTTTATGTTGAAAAATATGGTGCAACATCAAACATCCACCGACCATCGAACGTGGAATCGAGTTCGTCGAGCTCAAGTAGAGACCCGATGATTAGTTTATACAATACTTTGAGAAATGAAAACAGTAAACGTCAAAGGGGTAACACCCCAAGTAGCGAACTCGGGAGATATATGGGAACCGATTTTTTAGCCACTATGTCTCCCGATGAATTTTTGAAATTTGATATTCTGACATGGTGGAAAGGAAAGGAATCACAATTTCCGGTCTTAGCAGGTCCTAGCCGCCATGGCACGTGATTTACTAACCGTCCAAGCTTCCACGGTAGCTTCGGAGTCTGCATTTTCTGTTAGTGGCAGAGTTTTATCGATTAGAAGAACAAGGTTAACTCCAACATCGCTAGAGATGTGTATTTGTTTAAAGGACCACTTAGATGCGGCCGAACGAAGACAACACATATCAAACCTTGAAGAAGAAACACCGATTGAAGAAGAAATACACGAGCACGAGGTACAAACCGGACGATCCTCACCGCTATCCGACGAAGAACTCGCTTATGATTTGTCTCAACGCATTGGCACACAAACCGACGAAGACGATTAAATTAGACAAACTTGTATTCGTAATATGTATATTTTGTTTTCTTTGGTTTAATTTTAATGTAATTTTTATTGTTTATTTTTCGTAATGAATAAAAACGCGTTTTAAACGTAATATGTATATTGCGTTTTAATTGTTTACTTATTAAAATGAAAATAAAAACGCGTACAATCGTATATAATTAATCTACTCTAATAATTTTTAATTAATCAAAATTTTGTAATTAATTTGTATATAATTTAAATAGTAGGTAAAAAAAAAAAACCGGGTTTTCCAAACCGGTTCTTGGACCCGACCCGGTTCGGTTCCAACCCGAACCGGTTCCAACCGGGTTGGGTTTGATGGGGTTGAAAACCGGTTCCGACCCGAACCGGTTCTTGGTCAAAAACCGGTCTTGAAAAGGTTGACCAAACCCGAACCGGGTCCAACCCGACCCGGGTTCTAAAAAAAAACCGGTTTGTGCACCTCTAGCACAGGGTCAAAGGCACAGGGGCCCATTAAACGGAACAGGATAATCCATTATAGAGGTGCACATAGGCATCGGGTCCCCGACCCGAACCGGAAAACCGACCCGGAACCGAACCGGGTTAAACCCGGAAATAGGCAAAACAAGTTCCAACCTGGAAAAAACAGATGGTTTGGGACCATTAGTAATATTTTCGCCCAAACTAGTTTGGAACCGGTTTTGACCCAACCCGTTTCAGAAACTGGTTCAAAAAGATCTGATAGAAACCGGTTCCGACCGTTAAAAAAAAGTTTTCAAACGGTAATAAAGTCGTTTGAAGCTTTTTTTGACTTTTTTTTAAATTTTTTTATCATTATGCTCTTATATTATAGTATAAATAGGTAGTGGATGTAATGGTTTAGTCACAACACTCAAAAACTCAAAAACGTGATTAAAAATGTAAAAACGCTCTCTCACTTGCTCTACTTTCTAGTTTCTACTCTTTTGAATTATATAATATGGCTTCTGAAGCATCCGTTCCAATTGGTGGATCCTCAAGCGCTGCTACCGTTATAAGAATTCTACCAACAACGAGAAACCAAGAGATTTGGTGCAACTACGACTTATGTGAAATGTCGAATGGTCAAAATAAAGCTCGATGCAAGGCTTGTGTTCGTTTTTCAAGTAGGATTCAAACTCGACTTTGAGAAACCATATGACCAATGGTACAAGGCTTTGAAAAGTAGGCCGAGTCAAGGCCAAACATCAATTGGAACCAATTGTGGTATATGAAACTTCAACGTAGATATGGTTCGAGATAGAATGACAAAGTTTGTAATTCAAGAAGACTTATCGTTCGACCACTTCGACAACCCTTGGTTAACAAGATTGATTCAAGAAACTCTTCAACCGCGCTAACCCACGTAAGTCACACAACTCTTAGACGTGATTGCTTAAAACTTTGGAGACAAGCAAAAAATGATTTAAAAGTTTTATTTGAAATTTACAAATCGGTGTGAACTTAACTACCAATGTTGGTCCGCCCCACACGGTTTACCGGAATCGTACCTTTGCGTCACCGCCCATTGGGTAGATCCAAGTTTGTGGCAAATGATGAAACGTACGATTGCGTTCAAATTATTTGGATATCCGTATATCTGTGATAATCTATTTTAAATTTTAGATTTTGTAATCAAAGCATATAAATTAGAAAATAAAATTTCCTCAATGTTATTTGATAACGCTTCGAACAACACATCCACCGTTGATAAATTAAAATTAAAATATAAACCGGTTTGTGAGTACGTATTTTTTCATTCAAGATATGTTGCACATATTATTAATTTAGTTGTGCAAGATGGTCTTGACGTTCCTGAAATTAAAGATTTCAAAACGTCTTTTAAAAATATGTTACGTAATATTTTTAAATTAGTAGAAAAATATATGTTAATTATATAAAAATATGTCACGATACAAATTCTATTTGTTTAGTACTAAATTGGGATATCCCGACTAGATGGAATTCAACTTGGAACATGTTTAATAGTATTTTGCGACAAAAAGAAACACTTTATGTTTTTCATGATGGTCTTGCGATGCAGGTTCGGGTTGTTCCGTTTCCGTTAGAGGATTGGGAATGTATTCAAGAAATAACTTAATTGTTAGAGGTTTCTAAAAACGCAACTACAAAATTGTTTGGGGTTTATTATCTGACAAGTTGTCTAACACTTAATCAATTATATTTAATGACACATAAATTAAGTGAATTTGAAGAAAGAAACGACATGTTTTCAGCAATTGTGATCCTATGAAAGAAAAATTTTAAAAATATTTCACCGAACTACCCCCCCTCCGTTTTTACGTGTTCCGCCGCACTAGACCTGCGCTTAAATGTTTCGAGAGTGGAAACTTTAACTGATGAGATAACTTATGATTTAGATTTACATGGAAAAAATTCATTTTTTACGGTTAATGCATAAGATCAATTTAATAAGTATCTTAAAAAATTATTTTAATGTTTATCTTGAAAAATATGGTATAACATCAAACATCCACCGGTTATCGAGCATGATAGAATCGAGTTCGTCGAGCTCAAGTAGAGACCCGATGCTTAATTTATATTATACTTTGAGAAATGAAAATAATAAACGACAAAGGGGTAACACCCCAAGTAGCGAGCTTGGGAAGTATACCGGAACTAATTTTTATCTAATATGACTCCCGAGGAATTTCTATCGTTTGATATTCTAACATGGTGGAAGGGAAACGAATCATAATTTCCAATCCTAGACGTTATGGCCCGTGATTTACTAACCATCCAAGCTTCCACGGTAGCTTCGGAGTCTGTATTTTCTGTTAGTGGCAGGGTTTTATCGATAAGAAGAACAAGGCTAACTCCAACAGCGGTAGAGATGTGTATTTGTTTAAAAGACCACTTAGATGTGGCCGAACAAAGACAAGATAAATCAAACTTTGAAGAATAAATACACGAACAAGAAGTACAAACCGGATGATCGTCACTGCTCTCTAACGAAAAACTCGCTTATGATTTGTGCCAACGCATAGGCACACAAACAGACGAAGACGGTTAAATTTAAAAAAACTTGTATTCTCAAGATGTATCTTTTGTTTTGTTTAAAAAATATATAAGTGTTTATTTTTAAGTTTATTTTTTATGTACTTTTTAAAGAAATACCACTCAATAAAAATATATTTATAGTTGTATTAATTAATCCACTTTTAATAATATTGTATACTTCAAAATTATTTATTAAAATTAAAAAAAATCGTTTTTTTGGAACCGATTTTTGGACCCGAACGGTTTGGAACCGAGTCGGACCGGTTCCAACCGGTTGGGTTTTATTAACCCAAAACTGGTTCCGGACCCGACCCGGTTCTTGATCAAAATTGGTCCCACAAACGTTGACATGAACCCGGTCCGGTTTAAACCAAAACCGGTTCAGGAAAAAAAACGGTTTGGGCACCTCCATAATCTAACCTAATATTTTGCTACATATAATATCACATGGCATTACCACATGTGTTCTCACTTTAGTTTTCTCACCCAGACTATTTATTTTAGAGTAAATTATCATTTGCATTCTTGAGGTTTGGTGATTTTGACCATTTGCATCCCTACAGTTTAAAAATACTTATATACCCCCTAACGTTTCATTTTTGTTCTCATTTGAATCCAAAACACTAACACCGTTAAATTATTCAGTTAACTCTCTTGTTAAAAGACTAAATTGCCCTTAAAATTAAAACCCCTAACCCACTACCCCCCTTCTTTCTCTCTTGAGTCAATAACCACCGCCACCTCCACTTCTTCCTCATTCCGCCGTCGCCTCCACCTCTCCCACCCCTCCCTCTCCCCATCGTTTCCTTTTTGCCGGCACACCACCACCGGCCCAAAACCACCAACCGCCACCACTAGGTCCTGCGAGGCCACCTCCGTTAGAAATATGGTGGTGGTTGTGGTAGCAGTGAAATTACCATTACCATCACCACCCGCCAACCACCATCACCACCTGCAAAACATGACAACCACCATCGCCGATCACCAGCTGGTCTAATCATCAAAATCGTGCACCATCACCATCGCCTGCATCAGGTGACCACCATCACCATCACCGAATCTAATCATCAAAATCAGTCACTATAACCATCACAAATCGGATGCGACTGTTGTGCAAGGAGGGTAGTTGTCGGCGGGGATGGATGTCGCTGGGAGGGTGGTTGTCGGCGGGGAAATCACGATCGGAAGGTTACGATGGGGGTGGTTTTTAGGGTATGAAGTCTTTAATACCGCCACACCACCGCTACCAACACCATCCCCAACCCCTGTTTTCCTAACCATCTCCATCGCCGACCACCACCAACCCTACACGCACCACCGGCGACACACCTTCAAATCGTGGCACACCACCCACCACCGGGCACCCCAAGCACACCACCTCCAGCCCACCACCACCGATGCACCACCTCCGGCCCGCCACCGCCTGTGTGCCACCTCACTACCCGCATACCACCATCATCTTCCCGTTCACATATTAGGGCTCCGACGAAAACTACAGTGTTGTTGACTCCAGAAAGAAAGAAGGGGGTAGTGGGTTAGGGGTTTTAATTTGAAGGGTAGTTTAGTCTTTTAACAAGAGAGTTAACTGAATAATTTAACGGTGTTAGTGTTTTGGATTCAAATGGGAACAAAAATGAAACGTTAGGGGGTATATGAGAATTTTTAAACTGTAGGGATGCAAATGGTCAAAATCACCAAACCTCAAGGATACAAATGGTAATTTACTCTTTATTTTATTTAAAAAAAATCAACTAACTAATTCCAAATTTTTCTCTTTCAATCTTTATTATAAATCCATATATTTTTTTAACCATTAAGGCTTGAACATATTTTTTTATTAAATAATAATTAAGTATTTTGATTAAACAGTATATTTTTCAAAATTAAAATTGTCTAAAACTTTGATTTTTTTAAAACAATAAAACTTTTTTAAAAAAAATTATACAAAAATTATTTTTACAAAACAAACCCGGAGTTTTTAAAGAATGAGATGTTGATAAAAAAGCGAGCTTTCTTCAAAGCAATAATTTTTTAAAACGAAACGTTTAAAAATAGTAAAAATATTTTATCAGTTAATTAAATTACTTTTATATTTAATGTTTTATGATTCCTAACTTTTCATTTATAAATGTTTAGTATTTTTATTATTTAACACGTGTGATACACGGGGTTATAGCCTGTGTTGTTTATATAAAAAAATTATAATAACATGTAACATAAATCAAACTATAGTATGAAACAAAAGAAATCAAACAAAAGAATATGGATCATATTTCGCTGATGGCTTATAGTAAACTGAAAGATCATATGATATTCTCGAAAAAAACTCTAGTTTAAAGCTATTCAAAATATAAACAATATTCAGATTTCACTTTAACTAGATATTGGCGAGATCTTTTTAAATGCTTCGCTAAAATACATGGCGGGATTTTAAGTTTTTTTCAAGCTGACTTTTTAAAAAAAATTTGCTTATGGTAGGATTTTGAATTTTTTTCTTTTAAAGGTGAAAATAATGAATGAGATTTTCTAGATGACGTGGCGAGAGTAACTGGATTTAGAAACCATGCACTTTGTGAAAGTTATTGTATAGTTGTGTGTGTTTTTTGTATAATGTAGACAAATTGTCTATTTGTATTTATTTCCTGCTTAAAACATTAGTTAGTTGGGCATGAATTTAACTTAATTAGGAGCTTATGGTTCGATTTTTCTTTGTGTGTAGTTAGATTATTTTATCCTCTACACACAAAAATTATAATTGATATTATAAAATGTAATACACGCGGCTATAACATAGTTAATAATACATACTAACACAAATTTCATAAAACATATAACTTTATATAAATCAAATTGTGTCCTATAATCGTAAGAGATATTCGATAATTCCATGTCGATTTAAATTTCATATATTATTATAATGTTCTTAAAATATATAAACCGTTTTTACTAATCAAAACCGATACGCCATAGAATATTTGACGCATAAAAAATACAACAGTGCGGAAAATAAATAACTTATACCATGTCTATTAAATCATAATTTTCCTAATATTAATGCTAACATATGAATATCCAAAAAAAAGAGTAAATTGTTATTTTCGTCCCTATGGTTTGGTGAAAATTATCATTTTCATCCAATAATTTATTTTTTTGCTTCTGGGTCCCTGTGGTTTACAAATCTTGTCATATTCATCCAGTTCGTTAACTCCATCCAACATTCTCCGTTAAATGAAGGGTATATTGGTCATTTTACATATATGTTTTATTTTTCTATTTTTTAAACCCCATTTAATATATCCCCTTTATATAAATTGTTATTTTAGTCCCTGTGGTTTTGACATGTTTGCCAATTCAGTTTAAAAATCTCACCATCTTGGCATAAAACACCATATCACCACCATCCGTGATGGAACTACCATGTAGATGTAGGGTACAAATAACCCATAAAAGACCAGATACCCGAACCTGAAAGCCCGACCCATGCGGGCGGAACGGGTAAGCCAGCAGGGCACGTGCCTCGCATTTAATTACATCGGAATCACCCCAATCATAACCGATAATTCAGTAACGATCGGAGAACATGAAAGGTAATGGACTTGCCATGGAATAATCCCTGTAAATCAGCACACGATTACAGCAGGCAAACACTATAAATAACAGGTAAGGAGGATCGAGATCCTCTTAAAAGAATACACATAAAAGCTCCCCCTTAATTCTCACTATCACATATTTCCATTCAACCAATACTTACTCTCACGTCGGAGGGTTGCTCCAGGGATATCTCCCCCTGGAATGCCTTAACTGGTGTTGTTTTCATTGTGCGTAGGTGTGAAGCTTCAGTGAGCATCGGTGGATCGAAGTTCAACAAGACCGGAACCATCCAGAGTTGGACCTCGCATTTACACGCCACACCACCACCACGCCGCAAAACCACCAACACGCCTCAAAACCACCACCACTCCATCGGAACCACCAAATCATCATCACCACCCTATCATAAAACCACCAACACCACACCAGACGGGCACCACCACCACACATTAGATCTCCACCACCACACATTAGATCTCCACCACCACACATTAGATCTCCGCCATCACACACTAGATCACCACCACCATGTGGACCCTAGAAACCAACCGTTAATCTCAAACTTATAACAAACCCCTTCGAACACGTATATGGAACCCTTGAAAATGAGTATCGTGGAGGTATTAGTAGGGTTTGATATGCATTTTCAAGGTGGTATGTTACAAGTCCAATATTGATTGTCGATTTTAGGGTTTATATGGTAGCGACGATCCGATATGCGTGGTGGTGGTAGGCGCTCTGATGTGGTATTGGTGGTTTTGTGATGGGGTGGTGGCGGTGGTTCGGTGGTTCCTGTGACGGGTAGTGGTGTGGTGGTTATTTTTGGACTAAATTGGCAAATACGCTCAAATCACAGGGACTAAAATAGCAATGTATTTAAAGAGTATATATTAAATCAGGTTTAAAAAAAGAAAAATAAAAACATATATGTAAAATGACCAATATACCCCTCATTTAACGGAAATTTTGGATGGAGTTAACGGACTGGATGAAAATGACAAGATTTGTAAACCACAGGGACCCAGATGCCAAAAAACAAACTATTGAATTAAAGTGACAATTTTCACCAAACCACAGTGACGAAAATAACAATTTACTCAAAAAAAAAAAAATAACAGTCATTACCATGATGTTCTCCGCAAGAAGTGGAAGTCATTGAGGGATTTTAATCACGTTGATAGATGCAGTTTGAAGTAAATAATTATAAATAGAGTAAAACATTTATATTTTATGATTTAGCTATCATACATAAAATGATTATGTAAAAACATATCCTTTATATTTATGTAAAAATTTGTTTTATACTTGCACCTGTTGTCCACACTCCACATATTTTCAGCAATGTCCCACAAATCGATAACCACTCTTTTATCTTAAGAAAATGCTAAAATGTTTACGTCTCTTTATCCATGTCAATTGTCATTGCTATTGATTGATTGAATTTATCACAAATTCGAACTTTAAAAATTAATGGACTTAAAAATCTTTAAAAATTATTTATAATTTTAAAAATGGTCGAAATCCAGGTTGTCAAATTAAATTCTCCATTCATAAACATCACTTTTAGTGGGCACCCATTATTGACCCATGTGATGATGCATACTGGGAATGAGAAATCTATAGATAATGCGGTATAATCTTAAGATATGAAAATGACAGGAGATATCGAAAAGATTAATAGACTCCATTTATGCTTGTTAATGCTTTAACATTCAACGTGTTTTATACACTGAAACTAACAAAAAGGAAATATCAAAGAAAATAATCACGGCTTTTTTTGGAGATTATAAAGGTGTATTTAACGCTACTGGTAAAATTATTATTTGGTAATTTTAAGGTTATGAGTTTAAACCGTAAGAAACAACTTTATACACTAAGTGTATATGTAAGGTTGTTTACATTAGATCGTGAAGCGATATGACCCAACTCGGACTTTGAACAAAACATGAGCTAAGTCAAGTACATTTTTTTTACTTAGGAGATCATGACCTGCTAACTAATCAACCGTGTTGAATGGCCTTCCACCACCCATCTAGTGTGCATAGCCGGTAGCCCGGTAATGGAATCGAGATTTATCAAAAAGTAATTTTTTTTAGGTTTTTATCACCAACCAAAATTGCTAAAGATATTATAAATGAAAAGGAGTTAGGGCTTTTTGATAGTCTTTTAATGAAATCATTAAAAAACAACCTCTGAATCGATTAGAGACAACGTTTTTGGTTCACTTAAAAGTCACATCTTAATGGTTCATGAAATCTCTTAATTGTTAAGTTTCAGAAACATACAAAATAATTCAAAGACGACCTCTTATTAAGTTAAACTTCTTAATGATTTAACACAATATTACCAACCAACCCCTTAACCACATGGATGATCCTTGTGATATATCATATTACATCAAGGTGCAAACTTCGAGAAATTACAGCCATAGTCTCAACTATTTTGTAAATCATAATACCGGCGGTCCTTAACTTGGATGGTCATTAATACCACCAAACGTCCAGCCCATCCATATCAAGGGCTAATAGTGTTAGAATTTGACAAACAGTTAAAACGATAACTGTAATTTCTTAAAATTTGATATCTTAGATACGATATAAACATACCACATTATCACGGGACCATTTGTGTAATTAACACTAAAAAATTATTTATCCAAGAGCAACATCATATCATAATCATTATTCGTCTATCAAAAAAATGAGTGAATTCACCAGGTTTTGTCGTCCCGATTATATGACCAATCATATATAGCATTTTTAGAAAAAAATTTCTTAGGACCCAATTTTACAAATAAATTAATTAAGCCCAAATTTTGAAAACATGCATAAACAAGTTTATATAAAAAAAAATGCTATAAATCTTCTATACTGATTGAAAAAACTACATCTTTACAAACTTCATACCAATAACTCATTCCTGCAAAATAATTTGGGTATTGTTTTTTTTTCTTTTTTAAAGTAATGGTGAGATTGGTGAAGTAACCATCGAGTGTTCATTTGTAAAAGAGAAACGTCTCAAGGTTAACATGTTCTCCCCACAAGCATACTATTATTTCATTCAACAGTCAAATATTCACAATCCAACCTACAATTACACATATAACCAAGATGACATACACTGTGATCATAGCTCCTAACACTTTAACCGTCCAACGACAATATCCTCCAGTGACCTAGATGTAACAACAATAGCCAAAAAATAAGTACACACGGTAATACAATAACTCACAAGGCAGGTTTTGTCACATAACATCATGCCATAGTAAAAAAAAAACTCGTGACTACTATAAATAGAGGTGGCAAGCTCGACTCATTTACTTATGAACTGGCCAATTTGAGTTGTGTTTTATCTCGATCGGTCAAATAAAAATGTTAAGCTACAAAGGTGCATGGGTCAAACGGTTGAAAGTTCACCAAAGTGAATAACCAACGCATACAACTTCCTAACTCATTTAATTCAAAATAATATCATTATTATAGAAATAATATTGTTTCCATAATCATAAGTAACAATAATAAGTATTGGTATAAGAAAATCTAAAGAATGGACAAAAAGTGTTTGTGAGCCGACTCAACTTGGCCTGGCCCTTTTTGATACAAAAGTACGTGTTTTAATCGACACCGTGTGAGTCTTTCGACCTGTTGTCCAACCTACCTGCCCCGCGCATATTGCCACCTCTAACCAAAGATATATGTGTGCGGGTTACTAGAAGAAAGGAAAAACAGTATGTACCAAGATTGGTCAAGTGTGCAGATAGTTAGCAGCCATCATCAGATCCAGTGTCAGTTCAGGTTCAATGTAGAATTCAGTCTCCTTTCCACTGCCAGTTGGAAGGTTGAATGATAAACGTGATTAATAAAATGAATTAGCTACCAAGAATATTAATAATGTCATACAAAAGAACATTAATGAAATTATAATCATAACATACAAAATAGTGAGCCTAAATATTAGATGCACCGTCAAACTTACTGTCCGATAATGTGACGTAACAGTTGATACTCTTTCTGTTTAATAGATACATTTATCACTTCACATTATCAGATACTATGTTTTATGATACATTAAGTGGGGTGCCGACATGCCATTAGCCCCATTACCCTTTAGGAAAATAGACACTTTTTAAATTCGCGTAGATTATAAGTACACATTAATATATATATAGCAAACCAAAAGCCCCTTCCATCTCAAAGCAAATATGACACTCACTTGGCTTGAGTTTAATAGGAGTGTTTTGACTATAACCACTCATTAGTCATTACAACAAAAAAGAAGAATTTATGAACAAAAATTAAAGTTACCAACAGTTTGTGATGAATACCAAGGTGCACATAGTAGATTAGGATCAAAGCCATACCAAAAAGAAAATGTGGCATGAATGCAATGCCATCAGAGTATGTTATGCAAGTCTAAGTTCATACATTGTACTCAAGATTACTCAGATCACCAACAAGTCTTGATTTTGTTGGATTCTTACAGAGAGCAATCGAGAATAAAAGGATTCCAAAAGAAAACCCAAAACTTCTAATGATTTTGTTGAATGTTTATGAAATCTAATATATCAACACACGCCCATATGCCATATCTACCATGAACCCACCACACACAGTAAGGACCAAGGTTTTTTCGGTTAACAGAAATGTTTAAAAATGTAATAGAAGATTACAAACTTGTCCGACATACTAGATTTCATAAATGACTGATAAATGTAATCAATCTGAAAATCTCCCCACCCACAACCAGCAAGCAACCGCCACCGCCGCCACAGATTTTTCGTCTGTGATCAATACCAGTGATATCAAATTATTAATCACACCCAGTCACCCACCATTGTTTACCTAACATACCATAGATTTATTCCTCAACAGGAACACACTGTGCTAATCACCCCTTTTTACATCATTCACATTCTTAAGAAGTTCATCCATTGAACTTCCTATACCGCGTTTCAATTGTAAAAACACCATCTCCACTATATTAAATTTTAATAATCAGGTTCTCAGAAAACAAAATCAAACACGATAACAATCAAACATTCAAACCTCGCGTATTGAAGAGACCAATAGAAGTACTGGCAGATCTTCTCCAGAATAGTGGTGCTTATCTCCGGAAAAGTCACCTCTCGATGCTCAGTTTCCGCAAAACCTCCTGAATCAATCAACCAACCAACAGTCCATCAATCTCATATCAGATTCAAAAAACCACCAATTCCATATCAGAAACTGAGAATCTTCGATTAAGATCACCGATTTCTTCGATTAAGATCACCGATTTGAGAAATTGAAACCAATTAGGGTTAGGGTTAGGGTTTGTAAGAAAGATAATGAACCTGGAGAGGTGAGCATGTTACGAATTGTTTGAGAAACCATTGCAGCATTCTTATCGATGACGAACTCAAATCCCTCTGCACTGATCAGCTTTACGGTGTCTTCTTTCTTCATCGTTCTTCACTTTCTCGCAGAGCTTCTTCGGTGGCGTCGGTGATCGGTGATCGGTGATGCTCGGTGGTTAAATTTTCACAAGGGTAAT
Source organism: Flaveria linearis (assembly GCA_024085815.1). Classification (NCBI taxonomy): domain Eukaryota; kingdom Viridiplantae; phylum Streptophyta; class Magnoliopsida; order Asterales; family Asteraceae; genus Flaveria; species Flaveria linearis. The sequence goes on from CM044009.1 coordinate 68,497,419, forward strand.
AAATGCATTACATCTCCTATGCTAGAATGTTTCTGATTAGTTGTAAAATGAAATTTTGCTTATGAAATTTGGTATCGACTTTCGATCTTCTTTAATATTTTAATGCTTTGTGCTTTCTGGTAATGTATCCGTGACATAGTTTGATGGTTAGAGTTGGACTTGGACTGAGTGTTTGTGGTCTGTCTTACGACATGGATGTGTCTGTGGTTGGTGTCTGACTGTTGTAGTTTAACGGTTGGAGTTAGAGTGAGAGTTTGTGGTCGGAGGAGTCTGTTACGACATGGATGTGTTTGTCGTTGGTGTTTAGAAAAAATCATGCAGTTAGCAGGAGGCTAGCGATGGTTCACTGGATTTGGGTCACACGGACGAGATCATTGATTGGATTTGGGTCACACTGACGAGATCATTGATTGGATTTGTTTATGGGACGTCAACCTTCTTTTGTGCATCGTTTTAATGTTGTGGGATGTGCAGTCTTTTGTTAGTAAAAGAAGGAATGTATCTTATTTGGTATCTTTACATGATGTGATATGTAAACCTGGATTAAATATGATCTAAATTGAGCTTGGTTCATATGATGTAACACTCGGATATTTACTTTGTAGCCGACGAAAGAAGAGAAAGAAATAAAGTCCAAATTCGGAGGATCAAACCCGCCAACGCACGAAAGTTGGGCAAATGGGGACATAATAAGGGAGAGGGCAGCCCATTTCCCCCTCCCCACACTCATTTCAGCTAGAGAAAAGAGAGAAGAGAGAAAGAAGAGAGGAAGAAGAGAAAAAGAAAAGAAAAGTGGTGATTCGGGCTCGAAATTCGTCGTGTAGCTAGTCCAAACGAAGCTCTTCATCTTCTTCTTGTTTGTGTGAGTTCTAGGACCCTTCTTTTACACGTTTTTGAATGATCTTGGGCCTGGAACATATAGAAACCCGTTTTTTAATGTGTGTGTTTGACCCATTTGGGTGTAATTGTGTACAGTGCTTTTAGAGTGTGATTTCGGGCTTGTGTGTGCTTGAATGGTGTCATAGTATGCCTCCCTAAGGTTTAGGAAGGTTGATTTGGGCTTAGAATGAGTTTGGAAGGGTTTGGAGGTCGAAAGTCGCGGCTGCAGTTCGGGATGAACTGCAGTCTGCGCCCAGTTAGGGTTGGGCGACTGTAGGGCCAATCGGCCGACTGAAGGGCGATTGGGGTTCAATCGCACGGCTGAGGTTCAATCGCACGACTGAGGTTCAATCGCACGACTGGGGGTCTAGTCGCATGACAGGTCATACGACTGAGGGCTCAGTCGCATAGGGGCTCAGTCGCATAGGTGCTCAGTCGCATAGGTGTTCATTCGCACGACTGAGAGCTCATTCGCATAGGTCCATTCGCATAGTGTCCATTCGCACGATTGGAGGTTCAGTCGCATAGGAGTTCATTCACATTGGTCTAGTCGCATGATGTTCAGTCGCATGGAGGCCATGCGACTGAAGGGTGCCCAATCGCCCAAATAGGGCTGTTATGTACAAGGAGAGGCATAGTTTAATTACCGACTTTCGGGAAAAGAGTAGGGGTAAGTAATGATGTGATAGTTCCCGTAAGTGCATGTAAGATGGTCGTTGAGGCTTTAGAAGTTATGTTAGGCACGATGATGATAGTGTTGCATGATGTGTGTTATGTTAAGTATGAAGTTGCCATGATAGATGGTGATGACTGATGACTGGTAAATGTCGATGTTCCTTGTTTTGATATGTGTTTATCTTTCCATGGCTTTACGTGTTACGGTTAATAAATGTAATGAAAGTATTATGTAACGTGAAGTGAAAGATAATAAAAGAGGAGCATGATGAATGAATGCATGCATTAATAATGAATGAGAGTAATAAAGTCTTGCAAGCAAATATAGGAGGCGAGCAACCTTGTTGTTGCAATAGACTCGAAATGGAATCCCTGTCTTGCGACCTCAGAAATCGTGGTTGTGTGCTACGAGGAGGGTAAAATCCTAACACTGGGATCTTCCATTATATAGAACCATTGTTGCATATCCTAGGTACTGTGGCCAGGAGGGTGCGGTGCGCCGATATAGAAGGTCTATGATATAGACCTAGGTCTAGTACCACGATACAGAAGGATATTACATGTGGTAATCGTACACTTAAACTCTACCGTAGGTGCTGTGGCCAGGAGGGTGCGGTGCGCCGATATAGAAGGTCTATAATAGGCCTAGGTCCAGCACCACGATACAGAAATGTATTGTACATAGTGATAATACCCCTAAACTTTACCTTAGGCACTGTGGCCAGGAGGTGCGATGCACTGCTATAGAAGGTCTATGATAGGCCTAGGTCCAATACCACGATACAGAAAGGTAAGGTTTATGGGTGATGTAAAGAAAATAAGTAAAGATGAAAGAGTAAGAAAGTTAAAGATGTACAAAGAATGAAAGAAAATTAAAGAATGAATGAACGGAAGAGTATAATGATAAAGTATGAAACGGGGTCCTTGTCACTCGACGTCCGTAATCATGGTTGCGTGCCGTGAAGAGGGTAAAGTGTGACAAAACCCATATAGTAACAAAGATAACGAATGATGAAGATAATAATGATATTATCTATGTGTACGTATGATGTATGATAGCATAAAAGTAAAGAAACTGTTTTAATGAAAGGAAATTATGTTTATTTATAAAAACTAGAACTCACTCAGCAACGCTGACTTTTTATGTGTTTCCGGTTGGCAGGTGAGGTTGCTGAGGATGGCACGAGGCGGCTACTCAGCTCTTTTTGGATGGCATTCTTTTGTATAATGCTTTTGTGATGTAATACAGCCATAAATATTTTGTAATTGATTAACGTTGTATTAACTGGCAAAAGCATTTATAGTAAAATGAAAAGTTATTTCACAGTTTCCGCTGCGATGTTTATTAGAGATAATAGAAATGTATGTTTTATGCGTGATGATTGACCAGCTGTAAGCGTCCCGAGAACGGGTCCTTACATATGAATTATCAGTTTGTACAATTTATGTTTGCGTGAATAGTTCTAATTTAAGATTGGTCCGTCTTACGCCTGTTGAAGTTCAATGAAGACATCACTTTTGCATATCTATACCACACGATGGCCAAAAGTCATGATCATGTTAGGTCACGTAATTTGTTTATTTTTATAAAAAATAAATGAAAAGTTAGGTCATTCTCATGCAATGTCTTGTCTTTCTCACACACTAAACACACACGAAAATGGATCTTCCTTCATTATGACGGAGATTGACAATGTTAAATAAAATCTTAAAGAAGAAAGAACTAAGCAAATTTAACATGAATTAAGTGACGATGATATCAACATAGGTCTTAATATTAGGTGGCTTATGGCACGGTGGTTGTATTTCTTCTACTGATGATGAAAAGCCGATTTCAATATTGAGACCCGAGAAAGATAAATCTTCTAACATATGATTGATATGGTTAAGTTTGCCTGTAACATACGGGAATGATAATGGTGTGTCATATTCACTTCATATCGATTTATTTTGTTTTTTAATTGTGCTTACCTTAATGTAGGATACTATAGAGTTAGTTACTCGTGTTTATTCAAAACTGTTGGAATGATTAAAGACTCAGTTACTTGTGTTTATATAATTAGTTCCTTGTGTTACTTAGTTTGATTTTAACCAGACGGACACAAACACTTAATTAAATAGCTTTTTTTGTTTATTTCTTTTGTTAATAAGATGAATGTGTTTATATTTGCTTATGTCTGTTTTTAGTACCATGAATGAATATAAAATAACATCTATACTATATGAGGAGGAGGATAAAATAATCAAAGACAAATTTTGTTGCATGGGATACAATAACTCTATGTAATAGTTAATAATTTGTCCTCATTAATAAATTTAACATAATTGATTCATTATTTTATGCACATGACATTATCAAATTCCGTAGATTAAATATTATTTTATTTATAATACTTCAACTTACATTTACTATTTGTATATTTTAATAAATACTATTTCAATTAAGTATTGCACTATTTGCATGCTTCAATATATAATTGCCAAATACTTACGCGATAGCGATAGCGATACTGATACCGATACCGACACCAATAACGATAGTGATACCGATAGCGATATCGACTGTCACACCCCGACCGACGGCGGAATCATCGGAGCGGACGAGGGAATGATTGATTGTTCATAACACATGATTGTCTAATGGTGGAAATAATATTAAAATCAGATTACAGGATAGCATGAATTTAACAGATATAATACAACAGTTAAAGTCACAAATAGTAATTGTCTTTTGTTTGACTAAGTCCGAGTCTTAAATGAGCATGTAGAAGTCCACTAACTTGCTTAACCTGAAATCATGTGAGAAAATAAAGTCAGCTAACGAATTAGCTGGTGAGTATTCATATCCCCTTTTTATATTATTTCTTATTTGGGGGAATTCATGTGATACAATATATTCAATCACGATATTCTATTGTTATTTCATTCTAAATTCAATTCAAGACAGGTTATGTTATTACTTGCAATTATGTGAACATATCAAGACAGGTTATGTTATTACTTGCAATTATGTGAACATACTGTGATAAACTGAACGACAGTAAAACCCTAATTCAATCAATCAATCAATCCTGGTATCAATGGTAGATCTACTGGTTTGGATAACCCACCCCATATGAATAGTCGAATGGTGATTGTGCCAGAGGCAGTAGTTAATCTATGGTGTATGTGTGGAGTCTATTATATGCAAGTGTCAAGTCAAGGGGTTGTTATTGTGTCGGTTTATCTATATGCTTTACTATTGCAATATAAGTCTTAACGTTACCTTGTGAATTGGATTATTCTCAATCAATTATATTTGTTTAAGATAATCATGATTAAATAATATTACATAAATATTATTTAATCCAATAATTATTTAGTGATTTCAACCGTTATTTATAGTCTAATTTTATAAAAATTTAACTAGATTTGTTATTTATTTAAAACAATTTATAAAATAAATAAATAAAATGTCAAAATAATTTCAGAAAATAATTAGGTGATCTTAAAAATATTTAATGTTTATAAAAACATTTTTACAATTTTAGTCATTAAATAACTAAATGTAATTAATTATCATATAATTAATTAATAAAATTAATTACTTGTTTTTCCACACTTTAACTATAAACCAAACAATTACGAGTATTGATACAAATACATTTATTAAATTCTAAACGTAATCACATTCAATAAATTCATTTTATTTCAAGACATTCAAACTAAATAAAATTAGTTTATTTAAACTACCATTCAAAACCAAATGGAAATCCTAATACTTCCCAAATTCCAAATCATTATTATTCTAATTCGAGACACCGTTCCTTAGGTTAATCGTAAGGAAATCATTGGTGTCTAATCTATCACATCCAGATTCTAATCTCAGCAATCAAGTGAGTATTCATATCCCCTTTTTATATCATTTCCTATTTGGGGAAATCATGTGATACAATATATTCAATCATGATATTCTATTGTTATTTCATTCTAAATTCAATTCAAGACAGGTTATGTTATTACTTGCAATTATGTGAACATACTGTGATAAACTGGACGACAGTAAAACCCTAATTCAATCAATCAATCCTGGTATCAATGGTAGATCTACTGGTTTGGATAACCACCCCATATGAATAGTCGAGTGGTGATTGTGCCAGAGGCAGGAGTTAATCTATGGTATATGTGTGGAGTCTATTATATGCAAGTGTCAAGTCAAGGGGTTGTTATTGTGTCAGTTTATCTATATGCATACTATTGCAATATAAGTCTTAACGTTACCTTGTGAATCGGATTATTCTCAATCAATCAATCAATCTATATGTATACTCAAACTGTGATTACTCACCAGCTAACTCGTTAGCTGACTTTATTTTCTCACATGATTTCAGGTTAAGCAAGTTAGTGGAGTTCTACATGCTCATATAAGACCCGGACTTAGTCAAAACAAAAGAAAATTACTATTTGTGACTTTAACTGTTGTATTTGTATCTGTTAAATTCATGTTATCCTGTAATCTGATACTAATATTATTTCCACTATTAGACAATCATGAGTTATGAACAATCAATCATTCCCTCGTCCGCTCCGATGATTCCGCCGTCGGTCGGGGTGTGACAGATTGGTATCATAAATTGTATATATGTATAACTTATATGCATAAACTTCTATTAAATTCTAGACGTAATCACTTTCAACAAATTCGTTTATTTATTTCAAGACATTCAAACTAAATAAAAATTAGTTTATTTAAACTACCATTCAAAACCCCAATGAAAACCCTAATACATTCCAAATTCTCAAATCACCATTATTCTAACTCGAGACACCGTTCCGTAGATTAATCGTAGGGAAATCGTTGGTGTCTAATCTATCACATCCAGATTCTAATCTCATCAATCAAGTGAGTATTCATATCCCCTTTTTATATTATTTCTTATTTGGGGGAAATCATGTGATACAATATATTCAATCACGATATTCTATTGTTATTTCATTCTAAATTCAATTCAAGACAGTTATGTTATTACTTGCAATTATGTGAACATACTGTGATAAACTGAACGACAGTAAAACCCTAATTCAATCAATCAATCAATCCTTGTATCAATGGTAGATCTACTGGTTTGGATAACCCACCCCATATGAATAGTCGAGTGGTGATTGTGCCAGAGGCAGGAGTTAATCTATGGTGTATGTGTGGAGTCTATTATATGCAAGTGTCAAGTCAAGGGGTTGTTATTGTGTCGGTTTATCTATATGCTTTACTATTGCAATATAAGTCTTAACGTTACCTTATGAATTGGATTATTCTCAATCAATCAATCAATCTATATGTATACTCAGAACTGTGATTACTCACCAGCTAATTCGTTAGCTGACTTTATTTTCTCACATGATTTCAGGTTAAGCAAGTTAGTGGACTTCTACATGCTCATATAAGACCCGGACTTAGTCAAAACAAAAGAAAATTACTATTGTGACTTTAACTGTTGTATTTGTATCTGTTAAATTCATGTTATCCTGTAATCTGATTTTAATATTATTTTCACTATTAGACAATCATGAGTTATGAACAATCAATCATTCCCTCGTCCGCTCCGATGATTCCGCCGTCGGTCGGGGTGTGACATCGATACTGTAACACCCGACCTCTCACACCACCAATATTGTCCGCTTTGCCCACAAGTAGCTCACGGATTTGCTTTTGATTGCTCAGGTGAAAACTTCCCAGGGAGGTCACCCATCCCTGAATTGTTGCCACCTGAGTACGCTTAACTGTGAAGTTCTCCTCTCATCCATAGCCAATACGCCCAAAACGCGTTGGTGATATTAGAGACCAAACACTCCTTATGAACCAGCAATCTCTTCTGTCCACGACCGATGTAGGATTTATGTAGTGTGTCACAATCACCCCCCGTTTAGACTCATCGCCCTCGATGAGCCCGAGAAGTCACCATCCTTGGTGAGGTATGTCTCACATCCCAGGCACAGGAGTGGCTCTGATACCATTCCGTAACCTTATGAACCAGGAATCTCTTTTGTTCACGGTCCATGTGGGATTTATGTAGGGTGTCACAGATACCGATACCGATAGCGATACCGATACCGATAGCGATACCGATACCGATACCGACAGGGATACTGATACCGATACCGATAACGATAGCGATAGCGATACCGATAGCGATACCGATACCGGTACCGATAGCGATATCGATACCGATACCGATACCGATAGTGATAGCGAAAGCGAAAGCGATAGCGACAGTGATACCGATACCGATACCGATAGCGATACCGATATTGATACCGATGGCAATGCCAATATTGATACCGATGGCGATACCGATAGCGATACCGATAGCGATACTGATCGCGATAGCGATAGCAATACCGATAGCGATGCAGATAGCGATAGCGATAGCCATACCGATAATGATAGCCATACCGATACCGATAGCGATATCGATACCGATAGCGATGCCGATAGCGATAACGATAGCGATACCGATAGCGATACCGATAGCGATACAGGTACCGATACCGGTACCGATAGCGGTACCAATAGCGGTAGCGATACTGGTACCGATAGCGATACCGATAGCGACAACGACACCGATAGCGATAACGACACCGATAGCGATAACGACACCGATAGCGATACCGACAGCGATAGCGATACAGATCGCGATAGCGATATCGATAACGATAATACCACTCAAATATAATTAGTGTTTAAGGCAGGTCGTGTTAGATTACTGTAGAGAGTGTGTTGGAATGGTGTTTTTAAGTGTTTATTTGTTAAATATTAAGTGTGATCACTCATTTTTATGCATTTGATCGCTTTGAATAAGTTAACTACGAGTTGAAATTATTTTTGTAGATAAATGATCAAGTTGGAAGCTTACATGATGAAGAAAGACGTTCAAGAGGTCGAGAAACGAGGATTCCAAGTACAACAGAAAGGGTCATGGCGTAGTTTACTGTAGCCACCGTAGGCTACGCCAGCTAGGTTTCAACAGTAACAAAACATGCCCCAACGTGGGACACCTATAAAGTTGTAATTTTGTTAATTTTCAGCCACCACTTCCCCTTCATTCGACCTAAGGAGACTTTCGATGTATTTTGGGAGTTTATGGGCCACTGATTCACCATTACACCTCTTTCTGACAACATACAATCATCCATTATGCAAAGCAACAACGGTTTTGAAGATCATTTAAGAACGATGAGCGGGCTGATCTTTTTGTGATCTATTTCGGGTAATATGTTTCGCGTGATTAGGTTTTTGTTTGTGTTTAACTTGTGCTGGGATTAAACTTTAGAACCCGTTATGTTCTTTTATAAGTTTAATTTGTGTTTTGGTTATTTAAACAATTATTTTGTTTAACCTTTGTTTGAATGCCATATAATCTTGCGTGAATTGTATCGTTGCAAAGTTTTAGTTACTAATTGAATTGGTATTGTATACAAGGACCTGTTAAGTCTTGGTTATCTATATCAATTAATCATTACATATATAGAATCCCCGTTGAGGATTTCCACCAAGTTGGACTAAACCACTACCGAAAACCAAATTTATTGTCTTTCTAGTTAATTTTCATTATATTCAATTTGTTTTTCTAGTTAATTGTTGATCATTTCAAAATCCAATTTTCACTGTCAAGAGACAATAATCTAAGTAATTTAATTATTTTCCTACATATCATAGTACAACACACCGACCATCAATTCCACAATGATCGACAACCCTACTTAGTCTAACTAGTTTAATATGAATAGAAACACACATTTTAATATTTTATTTGATTGATACTTTGACATCGATCAATTACCATCTTCAAAGAAGTATCAGTGACACATGTCACATCACGCAGGCCAACCCAATAATAAACAAACATGAGCGAAAAAAAAAACATAAACAAAAACATACGGAAACAAACATAAATTAACATACGGACAACAATTAGAAGTGACACAAACATCCAAGTTTAATTTAATACCATCATGATCACATTATGTAGCAACATACAACATTTTAAAAGTAAAAAAAATATCCAAATAAATTTTTAAATTTTGTTAGATAATTAAAATACAAGCTTCAAATGCGAACATAAGAGAGGATAAATAAATATCACTAATAACTCATGCATGAATTTAAATGAACACTTAAACAAACATAAACGAATATAATTGAATGAATATAAACACATGTAAATATACAAAAATAAAAGAACATAAATAAACAAACTATTTATGTACTTATTTTTTTTGTCTGACTAAATGTTAAAAAAAAAGTTTGTTCACATACGTTCCTTATTAAGTAAACGAGCCTCCCTAAAAGGATTATTATTGTACGTTAACGAATAATTCATGATTTAACCGACCAGATAGAATAAACATAATATAGATTGTTCAATATCGAACGTTGGAGAGAGAGAGCCAGCTGGTGCACTGGCGTAATATATGTAGTATTTGTGTGGAAAGCAAACAAGATCGTCTGGGTAGTGTAGTCGGTTATCACGCTAGTCTCACACACTAGAGGTCCCCGGTTCGAACCCGGGCTCAGACATTTTAAATTTTTTCTCTTCATCATATATTTTTATCCAAATAAGAAAAGACCATTACCAATGTCTTCAAACAGTCTCAATACATGTTACCGAACAAAGGTATGTAAGATGTAAGGTAAAGTTAACAAATAAAAATAGTTAGGTGGTCGCAAAGTCTCGCACATTTTACCTCAACGATGAAACCACAAAAGAGGTTTTGAAGATGATCATTACTCTCACATTTACACTAATAATTTAGCTAAAGTAGCTTGCACAGTAACATATATTCTTGAAAAATCAAACCCAAACCAAATAAGAATTTCATCATGACATGATACGTAATCAATTTAAACTTTAAGCTATTTTTATGAGTGTCGCGAAATCTTTTAGGAGAGTTTGAAAGATTAAAACATGTGTTATGATAACTAATATTAGCGCGGCTGATAATACCTTAAATGGTCATTTGCATAAAGAGATGAAAACAATAACTTTTACATAATCAGCAGGTAACATGTGATTTATCGGAATAAGTTTGATGCTCAAGCCGTTCAATCAGAGGATTCAACTATGATTCGCATATAAACACAGAACATTGCTGAAATTGACCAATCATATCAATCATCAACATAAATGGTTTCCTGCTGAAACACGCCTCCAAAATCTTCCTCACTTCTGCTTTCGACTCTTTCGGCTTGGGCTGCACCGGTGGTGGCACCTTTTTGGCCGCCGCGGGTTTCTTGACCACGGCTTTCTTAGGTGGCAAGGCCTGAGCCTTAGCCTGACCTCTAATTGTTGAAATCTGCACTTTTGGTAGCTCGATTGAGTTATTTTTAACTGCTGATGCGAACCCTGAGCTTAGTTTTTCCCATGACAGAGCTAGCCCTGGTGCTCCAACTGTATCTTGGTCCGAGCCGTCTTTAGCTGTGGGTTCAGGCTTCTCTGTGGCCTTTGTGACTGTTTTGAATCGGTCCACAAGCTCTGTGAATGACTTTCGGGCTGTTGCAGCCCGCTCCTGGAAGTCCTCTTGTGAATCCAATTTATTAATTTCTTCCTCGGCTAATTCGGTTGCTTTTTCAGCAGCAAGCATGGCTTCTTCGGCTTTTACCTTTGCAGTGGCTTCAGCGTAAGCTTTTCTTCTACCGTCCTCCGGAATGGCACTAGAAGAAACAAAGATGAATAAAAAAGGTTACACTAGAGGTGGCAACATGTATGGGTCGGTCTGGGTAACATGAGGCACTTGAAATTTGTGATCTTTTTTTAACAGTTAGTGTAACAAGTAAGATACAAAAAATTAGGAACGAGAATTCTGCCATGAAAACAGAAAAAAGGTTATGGTTGAGTCTAAACACGCTCGGGTTGTAAACGGTGTGACACGACTACCCATTCATTAAACGAACATGGATCTAGTTGATATGACCCACCCTCTCCAAAACCCGCCAACCAGTTGACGATTAGAATTAAGATATTGTTAGCTATAAATTCAGCCTGCCTACATGTTGGCCTAACGAGCTTGTTTACAACCGATTTAATCTGCCAGCCCGTTTGATCCATTTACATAATCAGGTTACAAAGATATTGTTGGATAACACATGTCCAAATTAGGGTTTAGCTTTCAACACGATAAGTAATCACGTTACCATGTCATGTTAGGGTTGGGTTATCCAAACCCACCAAGCGAAGCTAACACGATTTTCATGCCTACAAAAAATATTATTTTTTCACTGATGATCAAGATTTTGAATAAAACAATGTCAGCATGTTGTATGCTAAAAAAACATACTTTCAGCTCATTTCATATGTTCCCTTTTCCCCTAAAGTTTCTTATTAGATTCATTTAAGACAAAAAAATCTTTAGTAAGTGGGTCGATATCGTGCACTTCTAACAGAAATAAAACAAGATGATGCCAGTTGCAGTTATCGTTTTTTGTAGCATATACATTATCACACGTTACCTGAAAAGTTCACTCACAGGCCTTGCAGCTGCATCAGGGCTTGTAGCAACTTCCACAACCTAACAAAGAATATAACTTATTATGTCATATAACAATAATACATACTAATATAATTGGTCATGACCAGTACGTTGTGATTATGAGATACAAAGTCAAAATATGCTTTCTGCAAGAACACAAAACAAAGAACTAAATATTAGCTTCACTTTTCTACCTAAATGCACTTTGATAACTTGGTGCCTTTTTGTTTAAAGGTTGCACATAGGTTTGAGTCACGTTGCAAACTATTGTTTTATATACATATATAATCAAATAGTAAGATAATCAAAGGAAAAAAAGAATTTTAATAAATGAGAGTGCCAACAGACTATAGAGGTGGCAAATTCTACCTTTCTACTTATGAGTAAGTCAATATGAATTATTTTATTTCTAAAGGGTCTAATGGCTAGATAAATGATAAAGAAAATACTTGATAAAGGAAGGGGTTAAAATCTCCCCAAGTGTATTGCTAATGCATACAACCTACTAAATCTTTTTTTCAATGATCATATTTAACACCAAACTGTTAGTAAGATATGTTCAGAAAACAGGACGGTATTTTCCAGGTCAACCCAACCCAATCACAAAGAGTTAAGCGTTTTGACTCCCACTCGTTTTGACCCGTTAGCCAACCTTATTTTACCACCTCTAATGGTTTTAGAGAAAATTGAAAGATTATAATGTACCTATAGTTAAGAGTGTACCTTATTTTCAGCCACTTCTGTATTGGAGAAAACATCTGCTACCAAGGATGCAATCTGAGACTTTGCTACCTACAGTTTTCAGAATCATTTTTCAATCAGGTAAGAAAAAACAGATTTTAATTAAAGATATGTTCAACTCTTTTAATGGTTTCATAAAATGTTTCCAAAGATCTAAAACTACTTGAAAAAAAGAAAACAATGGCATACATTACATTACTTTGTAGTCGTTTTCCCCGGTGACCCCTTCAGCTGACACAACAAGGTTGTATGAACTCTCAGAAGCACGATCATCACTCAATTTAGCCTTGATCAAAGTATACTTCAAATCAGTCGCAATTAACCCATCTATAAACTCTTTCAAAGTCAATGGCTGTGATTTTGGGAACAAGTTGTTGAAGAACATTGAGATCCCATCAAGTACATTATTGGTTGAGGTGAAAGATTGTGGTGAAGTGTCATAGATTACTATAACGTGGCTCACGCCGGCTAATTGAGCACCTTGAATCAACTGCAGGGCTTCTGATGTGGTGACCTCTGTGGTTGGACCATTTTCACTAGGACCAATTGTGACAACTGCTTTAGTGGCGTTCCCTATTGCTTTTGCAATAGCTTCAGGGTCTTCAAAAGTGGATTCAACTGCATTTAGGCGTTTGGATTCTTCAGTGGAGATAACCTGCGTAATTCACACTATTAGTGGTCTCCACTTCAATAGACATTCTATATTGTTGTTTATTGTGTGTTTCTTGCTGTCAACTGTATACCATAACCATAATCTTACGCGGTACATCCCGTCCATAGCAAAGCTATTGACGGTATCTGTGAAGGGTGGGATGTAAGCAAACCTTATCTCATCACAGGAATAGAAAAGTTGCTTCCAACCCACCTATAACCGTATCGTGGTCTCATTTTATAATGCCTCAGGAGCTAATGAAACTATTTTATTGAGCTCCAATTCTATAGTGACTGATTTTTTTATCCTTGTATATTATTTATCATAGCACGTTTTTGTTTTCTACTACGTATTGATTGTCTAGCATAGTAGTATGCACTGCATGATCAACTATTGTCGACGTGTGCTTCTTGTATCTATTGTATGTCGATCGTCCTGCTTCGTTCTCTCCTTATTAGGTAATCCGATCCTATTTTGAGCATTGAGCCGCGGTCTCACCGGAAACAATCTCTCTCCACTAATATACAGGTAAGGTTTGCTTACGTCCTACATGATATGGTTTACTTCAACACACAATAAGAATTCAACTCTGATCCTAGGGTTCAACCTTATGTTCACACAAACAATCATTGAAAACTTGAATCAAACAGAAGTAAAACCTAACCTTGTAATTAACAGCCAAACGCGCCAAATCCTGTGCAACCTTAAGCTCAGGCACACCAGCCCTAACACTAAACCCTTCCCGGAGAAGACTCTGAGCAATACGAACTCCGGCGAGCCCCGTACCTCCGGAAACAAACACCGTATTCGGATCCTTACGTTTCCCAAACACCGTACCCGACGACGACGGATTACTCACAACCGATATCAACGATTTCAAATCAGAGACCTTCGCAAAGTCGAAACTGAACCGAAATGGACTCGAATTCTCCGATTCAGCGTCTCCACCGGAAGATGCATCGGATTTCTTCGCGCATACGATGAATCTATTGTGTTTGAGTGATGTGAGACGTGAGGGGGGTGTGGTGGTTAGGATGAATGAATTTGTGGTGATAGCTGGAGCCATGATTGAGGACTTCGGGGTGTTGATTGGCTCTAGCTGTGGGTCGACTCTTTGGGTGTGATTGGGTCCATTCAGTTTGTGAGAATCGCCATTGAAGAGAAGCTTTGAGCCTTTGACACTGTGTGCATATTGGGTGGGTGTTGATGTTCGTTTGAATGTTATCTGGATGTTGAGGTGTGAGCGTGCTAGTCTGTAGTATTTCGCCACGTGTTAAGCGTTATCTTTTTTACCGGTGAGAAGAAAATAATAATTTTTTTGAAATAAATGTTTTTAAAACCGAAAAGGATACTAAATAACTTAGGTAGTGTTTGATTTTGGCTGACCTGACTGACCGGCTGATTCGGTCAACGGGTCAGTCCGTTTGATTACTATTTTCCTTCAACTGATCAAGTCCTCCTTAGCTGACCCAAACATAAAATTTCAATAAGCTGATCTAATCCCCACAACTCCCTGCGCAGCCTCTTCTTGAACAATCGACACCCACACAGCTGTCCCCCTCGGGTTGGCGACCCACAACCATCGACACCCACAACCGGGTCCCCCTCCAGCCTCTTATTCAACCATCGCTCGCCAGCTCCACTCACCCGAAAGATCCACGCGACAAATCCTCGGCGACCCACAACCATCGCTCGGCAGCTCCACCCGGCAGATCCACGTGACATTGCTCGGAAGTAACTTTCTTTCTCTCTATGAATTTCTTTCTGTTTTTCTTTCTCGACTGGCTGTGAGTTTGATTGTGAATTTTGCTCTATAACTTTGTTTCTCTCTATCAATTTGACTGTGAATTTGATTGTGTATGTATTAAAATATATATCACCACCAATGACTCTATGAATTAAAATGTAAGAAAATCAATCAGTCCCAAATATTTATTTGCCTATTGGTTTCGACTCTTAACCCTCCCTGTTCCACCTTCATACTCTCATCCCTCACATCTCTACCCTACTGCAAAACTCAAATAAAACACACATCGAAATCAATTTCTGTTCACATCATATCATGACACCTATATAAACACTCACATCATATCAACACATACATACGCCAATAAAAAATGGCGGGGTGTTTTATTTTTTTTGATAAATGAGTGCAAGTTACTCAAGGGCATATCTGGGTTGTAATTGTTTGGCCACGTGCTAGAAAAAGACTTATTGTACCGGTTTTTGTTGATTATAAAAATAAAAGAAGTTTAGTCTCTCATGTCATTAAATACTATGTTATCATGTAATATATACTACAGAAAATTATATTTTTAAATTTTAATAGATTTAGACAAAAAAAAACGTATAAGATCCCAAGTGGTGAAACAATAAAACTTTACAAACTTCTCTATTTTAGGGTTAAACCAATTCTAAAAACCAACATGCTTGCTTACTTATATGAAGAGGTAATTAAACATAATTTTAGTATATTAAACATGATTAACTTGTAAATATACAAACGGTCAATAAACTCTCTTTAGACATGGATTTTATACTTGTCTAAAGTGTTCGTAATTCATTGAAGTATTAAAATAAAATTATATATCTATTAAAAAACCAACCAAATGAGTAATAACTTGCTGAATCATAGCTGTTCATTTGTAATGTATGATATGTTGAGCATTTAGTACAACCACGTTCCATGTGTTCTTCACAAGTCAGACATTAAGTTATACATGGTTGGATTTCATAAGAAATCATGTGTTACTATAATAATGTTATATCACGCCACCACCTCCATGCGGCCAACTCTGAATTCACCATATACACACACCATCTGATTCATACAATCACCATCGTCGTAACCACCGTCGAGCATGACAATCTAGTCTCAAAGCGAAGGTGGTGTAGATCACAGGCAAAAATAATGCGTTTCATTCCCACTACAACACAAGTTTCGAAGATGGAGACCGTGGACCTTGATATTGCAGCTCAATGGTGATGGTAGAATTGACGTCAACCTATCGCTCGAGCAAAAGAAGCCGGTAAAGATCTTAATCTGAACACCGTAGATTAACAAATAGGTAAAGCAAGGAAAAAATATTTACAGGACTTTTTCAAATAGCGAAAAAGGAGTACAATGGGGGCGCATGGTGACATTAAGAGGGTGGACGGTGGCAAAGGCGGTGGACGTTGGCTTCTTTGAAAGAGCAAAGGAGCGAAATCCTACTCTACCTGTAGGTGATTTTAGTGTTTAACATTAGGTTGTGATTCTACCTTCCTTTTTTAATTTTTATAAAAATACTGAATGTTATTTTACGGAGCTTTGGTAAATTCAAAAGTTAAGTCATTATTTAAAAGATCCAGAAACACATACATTTTAAACAAACATAAAATAACAAATTAACCATTTTTCATTCTACATATTTTACAACTTATATTATTAATTAATAATTAATAATTAATAATTAATAATTAATAACTAATATAAAAAATAGAAAGACAAAACGGAGTAGGTTTTCATTTGGGAAACCGCTTCCTTACTCGCAACGTAGTACCACTACACGTAGACGTTCCCACATATAAACGGATGCAAACCTATTTATATTCCCCTCTTTATTCCCCCAAATCCCCAATCTCCCTCGTCTCCAAGCCCTAAACCTCCTCCCATCTCCGATCCACCCTCACCATCTCCGGCGACACACTCCGGCGACTCAATTCTCCGCCACATGGCCACCTCCACCACCAGCACTGTCTACATCCAAGTCATCGAGGACGTCATCAACAAAGTCCGAGACGAATTCATCAACAATGGCGGCCCCGGTGAAGGCGTCCTCAGCGAGCTTCAAGGAGTGAGTGTTTTCATCGGATTGTGTGTTGTGTAGACTGTAGATCTAGGTTTCCCGTTTACGAGGTTTTGATTTGAGTCGGTGGTTTGTGTTTGTGGACTGTTTTGTGGTTTTTGTTAGTTGTGGGAGTTGAAGATGATGCAGGCCGGGGCTATTGTCGGTCCGATTGATAGATCGGCTGTCGCGAAGTCGTTGGCGCCTGGGGCCGCGTCGAACACTGTTCATGATCTTAATGTGCCGTATGAAGGTCCGGAAGAGTATGAGACTCCCACCGCTGATATGCTTTTTCCTCCGGTGAGTAATTCGTTTTTGTTTTGTAGTTTATGTGGAGAATTGTTTCGTTGTGTTCTGGTGATCTGGTTTGATTGGTGCTCTCTGTTTTACTGCCCTGTAAGTGGATAGTATGCGTGATTGTGCACTGTTCTGAGAGAATTTCACCGTCAAGTTGTTAATAGAATTAGCCTTTGTGTGAATTTGGATGATGTATCGGGAATTTAGGACCTGTTGTAGCTTAGTTATGCAAAGAGAATCATAGTTTTTGACATTAGTGATGAGTAACTAAATAAATGGGATTAATATTATTTTTTATTTGTTTCATTTATTGTTCACACTTCATACTTTCGTGGTTGTTTTCTTAAGTGGGATGTTTTGTGCAGACACCTTTGCAGACTCCAATGCAAACACCTTTGCCTGGTCAAACACCATTACCAGGAACAGCTCAAACACCTTTACCAGGAACCATGGATAATTCATACAATATACCTACCGGAGGTACTCCCATAACCCCAAGTGATTATTCTTCAATAAACGAGAATGGAGCTTCGAACAAAGCTGGGAGGCCTAGCCCATACATGGCAAGTGCATTTTTCCTATCCTTTTCGTTTGTTACGCAACATTTTTTTGGCAAAAATTATTCCATCAGGTATTGTTTTTTATTACGTTGGCTCTTTCATATTGGATTTTAGATGATATAAGGCCATAAGGGCCCTGTAAGTTTTTAACTGAAACAAACTTTTATTTGGTGTATGGTGATTGAAATTGTAGACTTGAAAATTTCCGTTTTCTGTACAGCAAGCACCGTCTCCTTGGATGAACCAAAGGCCTCCTCTTGATGTGAATATTGGTAAGATCTCTCTGAATGATGATATTGAATTGTTTGTGAATTTAAATGTATGCATGAAACATAATTTAACTAAATTATATATTGTTGCAGCTTAGAATCTCTGAACACAGGAGCAGCCAATCAACCAGCAACTGTTACTGTAGCCATATATTGTCAATTGAATAATATTTTGAGTTTCACTTTCTTCCTCATTTATAATATGAATAATATTAAAAGCCCCTTTTTTGTTTATATGTTCAAAAATGACTTATTTGAACATGAAAATTTAGTTGACATAGAAATGGAACAACAATTTATTATATATTGATTGAATAAATAACATTACTTAATGCATTATCATCAGTAAAGGTGTCATTACTTGAATGGTTCTTTTTTCAACCATATGAAAAAATACCATTTTTCCTGCTGGTAAATGAAGGTGCACTTCTAGTAAGTGGTCAAGTGTGTAATGGTTAGGAAAAACTTTTGGCTTGAACTTTTTTGATGTATGCAATTTAGATATACTAATACTATGTTATGATAAACTGCTGTTGTTTTACGTACTGCTATCTTTCTCCTTTTAGAAAAAGCTCTTTTCACATAATAGCTTATGTAAGAGATATATGAATATTTGTAGATAGTATAAGTGGATTTACAACTGGTAACTTTTGTTTGTTTTTCCATTTTTGATGAGTAGTTTTACCTGCTTACTAACTGGATGATTTTCTTAGTCGTGTCTTTGTCGTTTCTTGTATACTACTATCATTATAGTTTGTGGTTTTTCAGTTATGCAAGACTAAACAACTTGTTCTATAACTTACTCATTTTAATTTGGTTTATCGTGCTAAAGCACTAGCGAAATACCAACATGGGTTGATAAATGCAGTTACTTATATTTAAAGATAAACGACATAAATTTAAACATCTGAAAGCAAATAATGCTATTTATTTTTGTGAGGATGGGAGATGATGGTTGGAATTCCCATACTAAGATCCTTTTATGAAGACAACATAAAAGACTTCATTTTGCTCTTTCGATGAATTAACTACTATTACTCTTATGATTACGTGACATTAAATTTTTTTTTTTTTTTGTGTGTGTGTGTATATGATAAGCTCATTTTAGTTTGCTAGCGCTTGGAATTCAAAGTTAAATATTTTGTTACATTTCTCTAATTTAGCTAATTGTTGGACACAAAATAATTTCATTTGTGTTATTTCTTGATTATCTAACCAAATAAATTTTATTACATAAAATTTGATGTTTTAAGCCATACATCAAAAATCTATGTAACTTGTAGTCATGCTAATTTTAGTCTGTTGATATTGTACATCTTGAATCAGTGTCTATACCGCCTTCTGGAAACCCGCACTATTTTTGTTTACAATTGTATTAGTTTATAGAACTATTTCGTTCCAATTTATTCCAAACTTGTAAGGCCATTTTCTTTCCAATGTGAACAAAAGTTACTTCCCCTAGACACCTTATTTCATGTGCCTAGTAATAATGAACAAGCAATTTGTTCAATACTGAAGTCCCATTATTGATTTTTAAGGTTCTTTTAGTTTTAAATAGAGTTTACTAATTATTTTCTTTATTCATGTTATGAGCCGACAATTTGTTTTACACATTATGCGTCTATGATGTTAGTTTTTTGTTATCAGCAATAAATACAATTGAACGTTGTTGAAACTATTTCATCATATCATCAAATTTGATTTTGGGCCATATTTGTAAGAATGGATAGAGGGGACCAAGACCAATCATTTTTGCTTGCTTTCCAGCGAGTTGTAGGACATAGGATTGGGTTGGAGGTGTTTGGATTGAAGGTTTGTTCTTTTGATAAGGAGAATTTTAGGGTATGAGATTATAAAATTAAGACGCACATCCCTCCGTATTGGGATCCAAAAGAGGTGGTGCCGTGGTGGTGGTTAGAAATTGGTTCTCATTCCCATTTAATCCTGATATTAAAATCAACCTATAGCATTCTTCACCACAAGCCAATGCCACTTTAAAATCTACCATAGCATTTATGTAGCCATGATGTGTTTAAAATCAATACATGCACGGATGTGTTTTATGCATTCTTTAGGGTACATGTCATTTATGTAGCCATGATGTGACGCACGGCATCTAAGACAGTATGGTCTTAGGGTCGAGGCGAGAGGCGAAGGTGCACACATCACTTACGTGAGATGCACTTGTTCTTCATAATCTCTTGTAAATTGTTTATAAACCATATTTCAGACACGAAACACATCAATACATGTTTAAAAACCAAAACATTAACGTATATATGTAATATGGGTAATAAGTTAAAGTAGAAACAATGCAAAAAATTAAAAGCAATGGTGCTCAAGTGTCTCCATATGTCTAAAGCTGAACTAGAAACACGAAAAGTCTATGTAATCTGGGTAATAAGTTAAAGTAGAAACAATGCAAAAAATTAAAAGCAATGGTGCTCAAGTTTCTCCATATGTCTAAAGCTGAACTAGAACTCATCTTCACTACCCCTTTGTCATCATCAACGTTAATCCCTAGTACTCTCTATTCCTTGTCATCTTCAGAAAGGCCAGTATCCTCTTCCATCTCTTCATCAATCATCATAACTCAATGGGATGATACTCTAGGACTTGTAGGTTCCAGTGGAAGCAAAAAAACACACACAATTACACAGTAGAAGAAAGTAGACATGAGAGAATTACAGTGGTTCGGTCCAGGTGACCTACGTTTTGCAACTAGGGTTTATATTACTATTTGCTCAAGAATACAATTACATCATAGGTTTATTTATAATGCTAGATTAGGGTTAGTAATCAAGGCAATAACTTAGGCTCCATGAATTAACTAAATAACCTTAATTGCTTTAGGGTCGGCTGGCCAATTCTTTTGTTGACCTACAGCCTAGCAAAGCAGGCCCAGCCCGGCTCGGTCCAAAGCCTTCACAACCAAACACACCCTTTCCTTTAGATTGATGCAGTGTATTTGCTGTAGTAGCATAAGCAGGTCATGCCCCAGAAGCTCTATCAACAGAAGCCCATGTCAAGTCATCTCCATCAAGCACAAATTCTGCGGCATCTTCCTGGATGATTCCACCATCCATCTGACCCCTCAATCACTCGCTACTTTCATTAATTTCTTGCAAAAGTATAGGATCTATGGTGCCCTTTCTTAGAATGAAGTTTTATTCATACCTTACGTGTTATCACGTATGGGATATTTTATAGAAGTGTTTGTTGTTGATTATATAGGATTTTTTTCTTTTAAATGCTGGGAAACGGAAACGGGATGAGCTGTCTTCACAATATCGTCCAGGTGGGTATATTCCTCAGCAAGATGGAGCTGCAGATGTGATAGCTGATAAACTTGAGGTAACTCTACCAGCTGGTGACTGAATATGTTTCTTTTAGTTGTTAAAATACATTTCGTTCATCTGTAATTGAGCATTAAAATGCGTTAATGCATTTGGAAGCATCATTAGGGGTTAAAAGACGAGTAAAGACTTCCTACATGTTTCACAGGTTTTTTGTGAAGTCTTACTGTATAAACGGTTAATGGCTCAGTGTGTTTCTATCCAGTAACATTTGCTTAAAATTCTTTACTTTCATCATTACATTTTTGTTAGAAAAACAACTTACCTTCAATAATACTTTTAATTAGTTGCTAAACGGGGCAAAGAGATTCTGTTTAAGTCTTACCCAAAAAGTGTTGCATTTTTTTAGGATAAACCATAAGGATGTTTTTTTTGTTTTTATATCTCTTTGGAAGCGGTCTCTCTACCTATCTGGATAGAGGAAAGACTTGCCACCACCTACCCCTCCCAGACCCTGCTCTTGAGTGGGATATACTGGGTTGTTTGTTTGTTTGTTTGTTTGTTTGTTTATATAAAATGTTTTCATGTGTACGGATTCAATAACAAGCCTTTTATTATTTTATGTAAACTAATTAAAATAGATTAAAACTGAGTTTTTTTCTTGATGATGAAATTTTTGACCTATGTTTGGTTTCTTAGGTTGGTCAAGGAAGCAATTCTCAACCTGGTCATGGACTTAAGTTCACTTCTAGGATTCCTCAACTGGATGGGCCTATTCCTGATCCCTATGATGATGCACTTTCTACACCAAATGTAAGAATTCCCTTTTTTAAACCTTATTATTTCTTTACTGTTTAACATCATCTATATATGTTGCTTGCTATAGTTTTTATGTTGTGATGGAAAATGGAAGGTATGCACTAGCTGTAGTCATGTCTCTACAATTCTCTTATATATATGTATGTATGCATCTGTGTGCGTGTCTATATATAAATGCATACATACATTCACACGCAAACACCTTACACCTCATTATCTTCAGCAACGTTTTATTAATGTCTAAAGCTTTGCATGAAGCTGAACCTGGTGTAGTAATAAGAAACTTTAGGATTATACTGATTTGAAGTGATGAAGTTTTCAGCATGAAGTATTAGATTATGAACTTTGGAATATATAATTGGTGTGTCATTATGATTTTAAGGACAATATTATTGCAATGATCTAGATCCTTGAATAAAACTAACATCTTCAAGTGTTAGCATCCTTTTATTATTAACTAATTACCTTCTTGTGACCGAAGATTTACAACTATCAAGGAGTTGTCAGTGAAGACTACAATGTAGCAAACACACCCGCTCCTCCAGGTATAACTAAATTTATGATTTAATTTGTAACAAATATTTTTTGGTTGTTTTTTGGGTCTGATTTGGTATTTTGTTGTATCAATCCATTCAGAGCTACAAGCACAGACTCCTGCTATGATCAATCAAAATGATGTTTGGACGATGATGAAGATGAGCCTTTGAATGAAAATGATGATGACGATGATCTTGATGATGTGGACCAAGGCGAGGAACTGAATACTCAGCATTTGGTTCTTGCTCAGTTTGACAAGGTATATGACATTTTCATCATTTTACATAACACAGGATTAAAAAATGTAACAAAAGAGTGAAATCACGGATGCACAGTTAAACGTATGAGAACTAGAGATGGAATCCGTAATTTCTCCCTACTACAAAGACGGTTTCTTTAATTTGCTCTAGTTCCTAAGTTTTAGAATATCATATTTATTCCTTCGAAACACTAAAAATATTCATTCACTTATTTTGTATTACTCCCAAGTTTTATAATATTATAGTATATTCCTCCAAACACCGAAAATATCGTATTACACATTCCATATAATTTAATAAATTTGGTAATTTACAGCAACTTGTTATTGAGGGAACGAACACGCAAACAACTTTATAGCTGTAAATCATCTCAGTGTGTAACGTTCTCTCGTTTTTAGGTTGTTCTAGCCTTCTAGGTAACTGTTTTTGTTAAATTAAATGGAATGAGTAAATTATGGTATTTTTGGTGTTTAGAAAAAGTATTTGTGATATTATTAAATTCGGAGGTTGAGAAATGAATTTTTAACTTTTAGAACCGTATACATGGACTTGCATTTTTTTTCTTTATACTCTTTATGCATTGAGTTGAATGATATGATGAAAGTGTTGATGACTATAACTAGGAAAAAAAAATCAAGAATTAAATTGACAACAATACTTCTAAGGCTAAGTCCCAACTTCTATTAAGATTTTCTCTCGTGTTACAATCTCTCTTTCATTTTTGTTATATTTGTAATTATATAATGATGCGTGCTCGTTCAATTTACGCATGGTTTTTTTCATAATATTTCTTTAAATTCTGAATTATTTTAATTGAGCAGGTGACTCGAGCCAAAAGCAGGTGGAGGTGCACTCTCAAGGACGGCATCATGCATATAAACAACAAGGATGTTTTGTTCAATAAGGTTTGTCATATATATTTCACACTGGAATCGTTATCAATCTTCCTAAAACTCAGTTACATTTTTCATCCTATTTGAATTCAATTTACTTTCTGCAGTGGTTAAATTAGACTATTTATTATCTCAAACAGGTCACAATTAGTTTTTTAAGCTAAAGGGAGTAAGGTTGAAATTCAAATGAATGCAATCCTCCTAAATCATTATTAAAAAAATTGATATATTATTGTAATCATAACGAAAAGATTAATTTTTATAATAGTTATATTAAAATGGACTAAAGGTGTTTGTAGGTCAACCTAACCCAACCTGGACTAAAAATAACCAATTTCTATCCAAACCCGTTGTCATGTATGCCAGCCCATCCATCGCCGTGACCCGACTGATATTGTATGATTTTCTATCTCAGGCCACTGGAGAGTTTGACTTCTGATTAGACCCATCAACGAAAGCTTCCCAACTGTTGACGGGCTGGGCTCAACGAAAACTGTAGAGAAGTGATGGTCTCATTCAAGTGAAAAAACCAAACCTTAATTGAGATAATTGATTGTTATGAGGTGAAAAGGGTTACCTGATGTATATAAACTTGGAGAGCATTTTGTTTGGTCCTATTATTAATGGGCTATATACCTTTCTAGTCCTATGGAAAAACCACTCAGTCTTTCATGGGCAGGTAATTACGGTTATACCATTTTGATTTTGGTGAACTTCTTTATCAAACTGCATTATTTGTTATATATGCTATATGCTTTAATTGTGGTATTCTTGATAAGAATTCATGGTTTGTAGTTGCATCATACGGATTATAGTTGGAGTAAAAAATGTGACCGCAAATATGCATTTGTTGAAATATGCAATCGCCAACATTGAACGCACACCAACTATCCTCCCACAACTATAGACTAACCCAAAACGAATTTTCTCTCTTGTATTGCCCTCCTAACTTTTTTGTGTCGTTAATTTTTGCTGCTTAGTTGTTCATCATTTGATTAGACATCTTTTAGTTTGGGCCACGTTACATAATAAAAGATACTGTAAAATTCATCAGAGTTTCATAACGAAAATATAATATCTTACGGTTTACATCTTTTAAAAAGGTTCTATCACATCTTCTAGATAAACAATTTTTGAGCCATTGTTTTTTAATATAACAAATACAAATATCACTGAAATGTTGATCACCAATCTAATGACACCAATTAGACTTCATATACTTGATTGCCTAAAAAAATCTAACACTTGAGGTTGTAATTGATAAAAGTCAAAAAACTTAGTGGTAATATGTAATTCACTTATCAAATTTGATGTATCAAACTCATCAAACTTATCACACTGACTCAAGCTACTCATGATATATAATTCAAATATTACATGGTTAAAATGGTTCCAAACTCTTGGCTTTGTGTTCTAGCAACGTATTGAAACAAAAACACTTATAATAGTGGTTGTGTGATGTTTGTCATTTGTCTTGGCCTTTTTGGATTGACGTAACTCTTAACAATTGAATACTAATTTTTCTTGTTCTAGGTTGTTTCGAATCAAACATGGTCTATGTGGTTTTTTTAATCTACTTTTGCTTTTAGGTGATCTGTTTTAAACAATGCAAACTTCTATGAGATCCGCTAGTCAGATTTGCGGATGTAAACTATGCAAAATTTATAACATGCGGTTCAATTGAAAATCTAGTATGAAAATTTGCACTTTTAACATCCGCTAATCAAACTAGCAGATCCTATAAAGGTTTGCATTGTCACGTTTGCTAATTAAAAGAGCGAATCACCTAGAAATATAAGTAAATTTAAAAACCACCTAAAAACTACATTTAAAAATTCTATGAAAAAATTTCATCGAATACCTTTACATAGAATTAACTCTAGTATATAGGCAACTTGTTGATTTCCAATCAACTTATTCCCTAAAACTAATTATTTGTGCATAGAGTCTTATAAAAGATAACTTTTAAAATATTTAAAGATAAATACCAAAAAAATCAACATACATATAGTTTTTTTCACAAAAGTTCAGGTATAATTTTTATACATACGTAAAAAACCAACGTACGTTTTTGTATCATAAAAGTCTTTCAATAATTTTTACACATGAAAAATCAATTTACTTTCTGTTGTTTTCATATAAAAATCACTCAACGGTTATTTACACATTAATGACGGTATTTCACTTGTTAAATTCGAGGAAATTCCAAAAAGAAATGAAAACAACTTTTGTATTGATTGTTTTGTTTGTGTGCATATTTGTTGAGGGGTTTTATGGAAAGAAAAACAGAAAGTATATTGGTTTTTTATACGTAAAAATTGTCGGGGTATTTTTTATAACCAAAACAAAAAGTATTGCAAGAAAAAACTGAAATTATGTTTGTTTAGTATTTACTCATACTTGAATCGTAATTTTCCACCACTTTATCAACTATTTACAAATTGTAACTTACATGCCACTTATAAAAATTATTTAATATATTAACTGTTATATGCAATTAAAGAAACAGGCATAAATAACAAACTATAGACTGTTTAAGTGTTTCTGTCACAAATTCAAGGAGGATTTCACTGTTAAATCTTTAGCTCTTATTTAGCTCTTATTTAGCTCACGTTCAAGTTTAAATCTCCCTACATGGGTGATAGTATGGCTCCAACACACTCAATATCTCTTATTTTCTAGCCAATGCATCCAACACGCGTCGATAATATGAATTCTATGCATATTTTGTGAACCACATTATCTAATATGTTCACAGTTTACGACTAACGTAAGATTTATCTAGGCATTTTAGTTTCATTGCTACCGTGATATAATATATTCAGAATCAAAAGAAATGAGGAAAGCCCTTGAGCTGCAATAGAATCTGAAGATAGAAGAAAATGACAACAATTCGATGAAACGCCTCAATGAAATGATATTATCAGAATTTGCTTAATTTCAGGTTATCTGCAGGACCAAGTCAATGTGTATTGCTGTGATGTTTTGTTCACACAAATGCCTGAAATCTTGGCATAAAAATAGATTATTGTTTGCTCCTAAATTTTATGGTTAAATTTCTATATAAAAACAAATATGCATTTGTGATTGCAATGGCTCAACAAGATGACAAAAGAAGATCAACAACCGCGGACGCCTCAGATGCTGCAAGACGCCAAACCTCGCCTGGATCGAAAAGTTCAAAAACTCAAACCTCCCCAAACTGTCAAAATCTCAAAGGTAATTTGTAATTTACATATGTTGAAGCATGAATCCGCATGGGTTGTCGTGACTGTTGATTTAACCTGATCCTCGTTGTCCCAATGTTGGAGTTAAACTACAAACGACGTATATAATCCCATGTTGGAGTTAATCTTGAGGACCACCCTTCGACGGTTAAATGAGTATGTTCAAAAAAGATTATTAGTATATGAATATCAAGCCCTTTCTTTACTTGTGCTAAGTTTTTGTTTACATTCTCCCAACACCAAAAATTCCATTTCTTATGGTTTTTACCACCAAACATTTTAAGTTAGGGATGTTTTTACCTTTTTGCAAATTGGTGAGATGATAATTATATTTAGATTTGAGGCCTTGAGGGTATAGATTTTTTGATGATGTTTTTGTACATTATTTCATGTTTCTCAACATGTATGTCCATAAAGTTAACACGTGCACTTGTTTATAATCATAGGTGGAGGCTCGAGTTGGTCACCTAATTCTTCCTCAAAGTCGAAACAGAACCATGACCAAGACGACCATGGGAACCACCATCACAAGAAATCAGTGTTCATGAAGGTGAAAGAAAAGGCCCGAAAGTTAAAGAAATCGATAAGTGGGAGAAAGCGTCGAGAGGATAATGACTTGCATAGTCCTTACATCACTCCTCCTGGGAGCGCAGGCTCGGTCCATGATGATGACAAAGATCGGCCCGAATACTTTGGTACCCCATGTAATGATACATTCTCTGCCAATAACGTCTTGATCGTTGTAAATATTTGTCATTAGTTTTGTTGCTAGCGAACAATTAGCAACCAAATGTTTTGTTGACTACTTGTCGCTCTCGACAGTTTTCTAGTAGTTCACTAATTACATTTTAGAGGGGCGATTTTGACCCATTTACTTATATTACATATCATTTGGGTTTTGTTTCGTCTCAAATGGGTTTAAACCGGGGTGAAGATTCTATTTTAATGCATAAAACATTTTTTTTCTTAAAATGTTTAGATTTATTAACACAAATGTTTAGATTATTATCCTGACACTATTATTTATATATCAAAAAACAAAACCGCAAAAAGTATGTGCTTGCGAGCCAACCTGACGCAGTTTTTCCCTTAAAAAATATTTCAACCTCAACCCGTTTTGACCCGTTACCATGCTTCCTGGTGAACTGTCTTTACCTGTTAGTTATTCTCTAATGCATAGTAAAGTATAACTTCTTTTTGGTGTGCATTTTCAGTATATGAGCCTCAAGGTGCACCCAACACCAATAAACAATCAGAAAAACAACATTCTCAAGAATCCAACAAAGGGAAGCCTGATTTGTCAAAAGATCAGACACCATCTTTAGATGCTGATTCAAAACAATCGGGCCTCGGTGTCACGACCAATGAAGAAAAAGAGAACCATGAAAGTAGCATGCAGCAGCCGCAGGATAAAGGCGTGTCTGTGAAGGAATATATAATGCATAAGCTCGAACCAGGAGATGATGAGCGCGCTCTTTCTCAAGTAATCACGCAAACAATAAGTCCTAAATGTGAAAAGGTGAAAGAGGCTATGAACTCGCTTATAAGAAGTGAAGAAGCTTCTGAGTCCACAAGTAAAAACACAAAGCTGGAACTTGATGTTACGCCTTCGAGTTCATTGCCTAGTCATCCGAATCTGAGTGAGACCCGTGATTCAAATCTTTCTAATGCTTCAAGTATGAGCCACTGCTCCCCAACGGCTTCTGCTTCGCTGCAAAACCAAAATCTTGGTTCATCAAATTTGAAACCAAATTCAGGTTAGAATTCAAACCCATGTGCCAGTGCGGCCGAGATCCAGCTTCTACCAGCAGTTATGAAGGTAGCTTTCTTTTGCATCTAAACAATATATCATATATCATAGGTGACAAACGGACAGGTTGAGTAACGGGTCAAAATAGACGATTTTTTTCTTATGGGAAAGCGGTATGCAGATTGTGATTGCAAATGTTATATAAAACACAACAATTTTGTGAATGAAATGATTTATAAAGTTCTATACTTATATGCATAAAAACTTAAAAGTACATTTTGGGTCCCTTTGCAACATGTTTAATATATTTGGCCATTTGGCATGTTTTGTTTTTGATTTAGATCCTTTAGCCATTTGGTTCTTAGATAAAACTTGACTAAAATCGGCCCTTCTAAAAATAAATGGATCGGATGCAGTGTGCACGCTGTGACGCAGTGTTCTTGTGTATTACTTAACACGATTTTGGTTTTCGAATGCAGGTACCGAAAGATGATAATAGTCAAAGGGTTCTCCAAGCTGATTGAAGATCTAACACAAAGTTTTTCTTTTAACCTTTTAGAACTCGATCAGAGTATTTTTCGATAATTGTATATAAAACATATTGTAAGAACTTAAGATAGTTGTATATAAATAGCAATAAAGTGATGTATTAATTCTTCGGTGAAAACCTTAAGCAAAATGCCACTTAAGTAGAGGTGATAAAAATGCACAAGTTAAACAAATAACGTATACTCGTTTTCTTTTAGTAGATTGTTCAAGATTGTCACCTCTAGATTTTTTGTTTTCTTGCAACACATAAAAATCATGAGCTAGCATTAAAATTTCTTTTTCGGTCTATTCTTTCATGCTCAAACCCTATTTTAAAAATTCTAGCATCTAGCTTTTAAGGGTCATCGTAAAGCTATGGTATATTTTCAAGAGTCGTGTGTAGCAGGAATGACATATTTTATGGGGCTTATATCATGAGAGAGAATCTCTGACATAAAACATATGAAAAATCAAATCTTCCAAAATAAACTAAAAAAAAGAAATTCTATAAATATTCGATGTACTCTCAGTGGCGGAAAAGCCGGCCACGTGGCGTGGCGTCATTGGTGCGAAATGCACTCTATATGGACACACTAGGGAGTTGTCGTGTGTCCATTAGGAAGAAAAATAGGGAGCGACACATGGGGTGCATCACGTGAGACGTGTTTTCGCATAAAGTGTACATATTTGTTTTACGAATCCGACTTTTTAATGTTTATTTTGAGAAATTTGACTTTTCATATGTTCATTTTGATAGAGTGGAATGAGGTGTATAATTATGATAGGCGTTAAACATGAATTAGAAATAAACCTAGTGGATCAAGATACTAGCACTTTTTTCCTGCAATGGCTCGTAGTTATAGAAATAATTCTAACAATTTTTCTTACAAGGGCTAATACTATTAAATGTACTTTTGCATAGATAAATTATGAATAAGTTACTGAATATTTTAAGGAAAATAATTATATTTCACGACTCCAATAGCATCTCTATCCTAGAAAATAAAATACATACGTTATAATGGGTGGCCTGTCCCCTCTCGTCTACGACCGTCACATAGGCGATGTTGACTTTCCATTGCAGATGGTCTAAAATCCAATATTAAGATCAAACATATAGATGTACAAGTCGTACAAGCGAGGTAAGGTTTCCTTTTCTTACATTTTTTTCGTTACAACGTTTAACTATTATGTTTTATAAAATTTTAAATTTACCTTTCCAACATGCTTATGTATTTAACGTCCTACAACGGCGGAGGATTGAAGGGGCCGGGCGCCCCCCTCTTTTATTCGTCGGTAGTGTTAAATTTTAGTCCGATAGTGTAAATTTTTGGTCCGATAATGTAAATTTTTGGTCCGATAATGTAAATTTTTGTTAAACTGACGCTCTACATATTTTTTCATGATATTATATTAATGTACGTTTCTACAGTGTATTACACAGGCACAATCATGTAATTTTCTGTTAGTATCACCATCACCAAATCAATTGTCATTCAACCGAGGCACTTGACTCACTCACTCACACATATCTCCAATGGCGTCTATCGCCGCCGGCAACGGCCAATTCATCATCCTCCGGCGACGTCACCACCGGTCAAAGTCAACATATCCGCCGTCCGCCGTCTCCATCACCACCACCTCCGCCACTATCAAATGCGAAAACATTTCGTCTCAAAACCCTAACAAACACTCAAAAACACCAACCTCAAAATCTCCACTATCTTCCGCTAAGAATCTCGCCATATCCGCTGCCGCCGGTGTTCTATTTCAGGTAGCGTATAAGAATCCTTCACTGATCGGTGATATTGGAAATGGTGGTGGTGGTGGAGCTGCTGGTGGCGGTGGCGGTGGAGGCAGTGGCGGTGGTGGTGGCGGTGGAGGTGGGTGGTGGAGGAGGATGCTGTCGCCTGAAGCTAATGCAGATGAAAATCAATCTTCAGAATGGGATTCTCATGGATTACCTGCTGATATCGTTGTTCAATTGAACAAACTTAGTGGATTTAAGAAATATAAGGTATCTGAGCTTGTGTTTCTAGATAAAGTTAAATCTGTTGTTGTAGGTTCAGATGATTCGTTTTTCGAAATGGTTTCGCTTACAGCTGGTGGTGTTTACACCAAAGCTCAGCTTCAGAAGGAGCTTGAAACCTTAGCTACTTGTGGTATGTTTGAAAAGGTCGATTTAGAGGCGAAAACTAATGCGGATGGAACGATTGGGTTAACTGTATCGTTCACTGAATCCACTTGGGAAGAGGCTGATCACTTTAGGTGCATTAATGTGGGATTGATGCAACAGTCGAAATCTGTTGATGTTGACGAGAACATGACCGAAAAGGAGAAGGTTGATTATATGAGGAGTCAAGAGAGGGATTACAGGAGGAGGATGGAGAGGGCTAGACCATGTATGTTGCCGAGTTCGGTTCATGGTGAAATTTTGCAGATACTGGCGCAAGGGAATGTTAGTGCTAGATTGTTGCAGAATATTAGAGATAGGGTTCAGAAATGGTATCATGATGAAGGGTATGCTTGTGCTCAGGTTGTGAATTTTGGGAATTTGAATACGAATGAGGTTGTTTGTGAGGTGGTGGAAGGTGATATTACGAGGGTTGTGTTTCAATTTCAAGATAAACTTGGAAATGTATGTGAAGGGAACACTCAAATTGGAGTAGTGAAGAGAGAATTGCCTAAACAGGTAATTGTTAGTTTGTTACTACTTACTAGCTGACTATAACTTCTGTTTTTGTATCATCATATATTTCGCTTTTACGGTTATGTTTGTAGGTGTTTTATTAGCAAATGTACCATTAGTAATCTCACAAGTTTTCGACCTGCATTATAGTTAAGAAATTGCTTTAGGTTTTTCTTTATAAAGTTTGATTGAAAATGGTCTTTGCAGGCTTGCGCCCTTCTACTGCCTTGGAAAACCAAAAGCAAGTGTTTTATAGAATGCAAGCTCTGTTTTGATGTTTTCGTAGTTTAAGAATGTGGTATAGGGATATAAACAGTCTGTTTAAGATTCAGAAACATAGTACAAAGTTTCTATCTTTTCAAAACTTGTCTTCTTTTGAAGCAGTTTGTTGTGAAACAAAAATCAGAACACTGCCTACACAAACAAAATAAATACAAATAGAAAATGCAAGCCAAACGACGCCTTAATTGATTTTAGTTAGCAAAGCTTGATGATATGACTGTATCACATGATTCCTAGTTCTAGATGTTCTGTTTGTTTTAGTTTGTTTTTTCTGGATTTTGTTTTGATACAAGAGTTAATGAGCTTGCTGTGCTTTCAGTCTTCCATGATTGCATGCATCATGATTTTTTTTAATATTACATTATAATAACATGGCTTGTAGCTTCAAAAAGGGAATGTTTTCAACATTGAAGCCGGGAAGCAAGCGTTGCGAAACATTAATTCTCTCTCCCTATTTTCAAATATTGAAGTCAATCCACGCCCAGATGAGAAAAATGAGGGTGGGATTATTGTTGAAATTAAACTTAAAGAGTTGGAGCAAAAGTCAGCTGAAGTCAGTACTGAATGGGGCATTGTTCCTGGACGCGGTGGTCGTCCGACTTTGGTATACTACTTTCTAAATTTTTATTAAATGCCTTTTTATATTATGCATTTATTTAGCCTTGAGTGTATTTTTGTAATGGAATGTTTAGGCTTCAATCCAGCCTGGTGGAACCGTATCTTTTGAGCATCGGAACATCAAGGGGCTTAATAGATCTCTTCTTGGTTCTGTGACAACTAGTAACTTCTTCAATCCGCAGGTAATTTTCTGAAATTTTTTCTTTTGTTAACTTCTGAAAGATTATAGTGGTGGCAGATTAGGTGGGTTATTGCATGATGGGTCAGAATGGTAGTTAGTTATATGGTTGAAACAAGTCAGTTTGGGTTGACCCAAAACACAATTTGTCTAATATTTTTACCTTTTTATAATGTTAAAAATATATTTATTTCAATAATAATTTTTATTGAATTTACTAGCCTAGCTGGTTTTTGTTTCAAAGAACATGTTGGGAAGCTTTCAGCCCATTTTATTTGGTCTGTTTTGGGCGTTTTTATTTTGTGTCACTGTGTTTGACCTGTCACCTGTTAGAGTTAAATTATAACCTGAATTTATCAAAATTGCCATCTTAGTTTTTGTCTCGAACAGTAGTAACAGTCAGGTTTTTGCAGGATGATCTTGCTTTTAAGCTTGAATATGTGCATCCTTATTTAGACGGGGTATCTAATTCCCGAAATCGCACCTTGCGTACAAGTGTTTTTAACAGCAGAAAGCTCAGCCCAGTTTTCACAGGTGGTTCTGGAGTAGATGAAGTTCCTCCTCTATGGGTTGATAGAGCTGGCATTAAAACCAATATTACCGAGGTAAATTACTAAACTACCCTTAGTTCTCATCACTATTTTTCGTGCATTATGTTAAATAATTACATTATCCAGAACTTCACTCGTCAAAGCAAGTTTACATATGGGATTGTAATGGAGGAGATAACAACACGTGATGAAAGTAGCCATATTTCTTCAAATGGCCAAAGGGTTTTGCCAAGTGGTGGTATTTGTGCAGATGGCCCACCAACAACACTGAGTGGCACTGGTATAGACCAAATGGTATTTGCACAAGCAAATATTACAAGAGACAATACAAAGTTTGTCAATGGTGCAATTGTTGGTGAGAGGAATGTGTTTCAGGTCAGTCTTCTAGACTATTGTTGTATACAGGTCGGTTGGGATAGGTAATGTGTCAAAACAGATTCATGTCCAAGATTATTTAATCATTAAGCTGAGTTATAAGTTTATAGCAGGTCAGTTCGAGTTGGGCCGACTTACAACCACTTTTTTGCTTTTTCTTCCTTTAAGTTCTACACATATATAATGTTTTAACTGCATTTTGGATGACTTTTGACTCATTTGACGAGTCACAAGCATGCCCCGTGCACGTTCCATTATAGCCATTTTTCTGAACTTTAGACCTTTGGCCTTTCAGAGGCAGAGTTAACCCAAATCAATTTGTTACCCGTAAATGGGTTGAATTGCCACCTGTGATATTAACCATCAAAAATTTGTCCTCTTTTTTAACCTATGTGGCTCATGAAGTATACTGTTGTAATCAGCTAGAAATCACATGTTAACTAAAGGTGGGTAGAATGAGAGGGACTTGCAGGTGTTGGGTAACAGTCAAAATAGTTACGGGTAAACTTGGTAACTTTTTTATGCAAACAAGTCGGGTAGGGCTGAGCCCCAACACCTCTTTTTTCTTATTTTGATAATGTTTCTTATAATCATAATTAAAAAAATATAATAATTTTTAATCATAAAAAGATCAAGGAGGTTTAAACATATGCCAACATGTTGGAGAATAAATGTAGCCAATATTAGGCAAGCATATTGAAATTGCTTCATTTAAATGTTGATCATCGTTATCTGGAACTTGGATTACATACTAACATGGACAAAGTTTTGCTAAAATCGCAGCTGGATCAAGGCTTGGGAATTGGCAGCAAATTCCCAATATTCAACCGTCACCAACTAACAATGACAAGATTCATCCAGCTGAAGGAAGTTGAAGAAGGCGCTGGCAAACCACCACCACCGGTTCTTGTTCTTCATGGTCATTATGGTGGTTGTGTGGGAGACCTTCCTAGTTATGATGCATTTACCCTTGGTGGACCCTACTCTGTTAGGGGTTACAACATGGGAGAGATTGGTGCTGCTAGAAATATCCTAGAGGTACCTATGCAATGCTATTGTTTAGATGTGGCAAAATTAAGTATGACAATTTGTGTCGGGTTCGGGTTGATGGGTTTGTCTAACCCAACCTCAACACAACCTATTTACCTAATTATGTTGACTTCAGGTTGTTGGGTTTGTCCAAACACAACCCATTTACCTAAAACTGTTGAAAAGTGGAACCCTAACCTGGACACATGGAACCTGAATATGAACAGTGTGACCCAATTATCTAAATGACCAACATGTTGATGAGTTAAATGGGTGTTTGTTCAAGGGGTTGTAAATGTTGTCTGGGTGAAATTATAATTTTTTTTAATAAATGATGTAAGTGGTTTTCAACATTAAAATTACACTTTGGGCGGTGGTGGCACATTTCTTTTTTAGCTATTTATTTTTCTGGTTTTGTCAGTTTGATCTTTTAGAAATAAATATAGCCAGAATGAGTATTGGCTGCTTTCTCCTGATTTACAAGTGCATCTTGACATATTTTGTCATATAGCAACAACCATGAACTTGGTTAAATGTAAATTTTCTGCACTCCTTAGTCTGAAAAAAATTATAGCCAAATATATTTTGACCCCTGTCAATCCTTTGTAATACTGACAATGGACATTCCAGAAAATAAGACCAATTAAAACTTCCTTGCTTTACATATCCAAATCCAAATCATAATTTTGATCCTAAAATTGACTTCTTTGACCTGAGTTCTTGTTCTATATCTACTTCTAATGAGTTATTTTAATTTGCATAAAGGAATCAACAGACAATTTTTAGTTATTGGTTAAACATATCATGTTCCTAATTATTTTGGGGCCAAAAAAGTCAATTTTGTTTAATCAGTTGCATACCACCATTATAAAAGAATAAAATTACCTAATCACTCTTTATTCTAAACCTGATTTAAGACTAAAGCTCCCAAGTTGTACTTTGTTGTCATTTTAAATATTAATTTTGAAGTAGTTAGTACTTGTCATACACCCAAACAAGTGATCCTCCAATAATTGCAACTTTAAACAATGCACCCGAACACCATCTTACAACACCTTCTTACAGTCTGTTTTATTACAAATCTTGTTGTTACATAAGTTAACACATATATCTACTAGCATGTAAATGACTAGAATTACCATTTCTTACAGCTTGCTGCTGAAATACGTATACCAGTGAGGAACACACACGTATACGTGTTTGCAGAGCATGGAAATGATCTGGGGAGTTCAAAAGACGTCAAGGGAAATCCTACTGAGGTCTACCGGCGCATGGGTCAGGGTTCATCCTATGGTGTTGGTGCCAAACTAGGGTTAGTACGAGCAGAATACTCCATTGATCACAATTCAGGAACCGGTGCCTTATTTTTCAGGTTTAGGGAGAGATTTTGAGGCCTCTTTAACTCTCGTCTTTTCATTTTTTCACTCATCTTGGATTTAGATTTTCTTTTTTTTTTTTTTGGTTTCGTGATTCGGATAGAAAGATTTTGTAGAAAGTTTGTCATTGAACAATTTGAGATGAAGGAATAATTGGTGTGCTAAGCGTTTACAAAGAATAATGTTGATTGAGAGAGCTCTTGTAGTCAATAACTTGAAATTTTGTCACCACCTTATTATTGTTGATAGATCAGTTAGGGTATAAATGTATAATACACATGCTGTGGTACCCACAATCACAAGTTGACTGATGCAATTTATTGATTTTTGTGTATCGTCCTTGTGAAAGGGCATGTTAATATTCTCAGTATTGTTCTATTTTTTACACAATCTTCTTTCTTACGGAGAAACTCATGCTAAAAAATCCTAGATTTAGAAAATATTTCACTTGGACCATAAAAAAAAAACAAATTCAAAGCACATTCACGTATGTATATGAGGGGTCTTATGTTACAATGTCCGACCCCTAAATGATTAAAAATAAAGAAAACAAAAATACTACTATCATAATATAACATCTAGGAAAGCAATGATTTTTTTGTCAATCAAATAAGAGGTAAAGTTTACTAAAAATACCATCAAGTTTAAACTTTGACATAAGATAGATTAAAAACTGATATAGTTTAAAAAACATAATTTATCTTTCAATATCATAAAAAACGATTAAATCTAATTCGAGTAAGTACATGTGATTACTTCTAATAGCATACATAAACTGATAATAAGAATCTGAATAATTTAAGTTGTCATGTAATTTGCCATTATATAACATAACACATAAAAACAAATCAAAATGCCATCAATCATTATTATTCTATAGAAACTACAGCAACACACCAAACACCGTTGATGATATCGAGTACATGGGGCGGTGGATGAACGCCGTCAACGTCCACCACACCAACCAATCCCATCGATCAAAACCAATTAAAAGATATTCAAATCAAATCAATCCACCGTTTGCCCAAAAATATCTAAGTCGGTACTTTTACCCTCAGATTTCCTTCCAAAAGAAGAATTAAAACTATAAAAAAATCCACCAAAATATCTCCCAACAGTTGATTTCAAACCAAACTGATGACAACTTTGCTCCAATCTTCACAATTTCCGTTTTCAATTGATGATTGATCGATTCATTCATTGAAGTTTGGTTATATATTTGTGAATTTTCGTCTAAATTTATGGCCGAGGAAGTGAGAATCACCGACTACGGTGGTGGCAGCGGTGGTGGTGAAGACGACGAACGAGTTTCGGAGTGGGAGGATGGACTGCCGAACGTCGACGATTTGACGCCGTTGTCTCAGTCGTTGATCTCGTCCGAGTTGTTGTACGCGTTCAACATCTCGCCGGAGCCCTACCGGAGCATGATTGACGTCAATTGTGCTTCTCAGAACACGCTTTCGAATCTCCGAGGGGAGATTGAGCAACAGTCGGTCACCAGATTCGATAATTCGAAGTCGTTTGGTGGCGATAAAGGAGATGAAATGCTTGTAGAAGGTGAGGAAACCGCCGATCTGACTCCCGGTGGCTCCGGTGGTCGGAAGTTACAGCGAATCGGCAGCGGCGGTGGCGTTGACGGTGGTGGAGCGGTGGAGGAGACCGAATCCGATCCACAAGCCGATGATCCGTCGTCTAGGGTTTCGAAACGACCTCGTTTGGTGTGGACACCACAATTGCACAAGCGATTCATTGAAGTTGTGGCGCATTTGGGCGTGAAGAACGCCGTACCTAAAACGATTATGCAGTTGATGAATGTTGAAGGATTGACTCGTGAGAATGTCGCTAGTCATCTGCAGAAGTATAGATTGTATCTGAAGAGGATGCAGAGTTTGCCTACACAAGGTTCTTCGTCTTCGGATGCCGCCGGAGGTAACGGATATCATCCGCCTCCGGCGGTGGTTCCGGTGACTTATCCGCCGCAGATGGTGCACCACATGCCGTACAACGCGGCGGTGCAGCAGCAGAGGAATTGGGGTGGGAGTAAGTTGGATGCAGTTGCAGCTTATCACCATGGTATGACTCCTAACAACAAGTAGAAATTGGTTAGCTTCTAATTGCTGTTTGAACACACTTGAATCAATGCATATTGATATATTGAATCAGTCCTTTGGTTTTCTACTTTGTGATCGTATTCGAGAATTCGATTTCGTGGGGTATTTGGGTGAAAAAGTAGATTGAAATTGGAGCTCAAGAACTAGTAATTGGACACTATGATTGTTGTGCTGTAAATCCAAAAGCATTTCACATCTGTTTTGTTGATATCTGCATCTTTTTCTCTTCTTCATTTGCTTCTTTATGGGGTTGTATTCAATGCTTCATTCTTTATCCAAACAGTTAGTTTCTGGTTGAATTATCATGAAAGTATGTTACTCTCTAAATCAAGAAAAATCATGGGATGTGCGGTGGTAAGCACTTGATTTCCAGAGTTTAGAGCATTCACAACCCGTGCCCTATAATCATGTGAGTGTGTTTGGTATATTATATGGAATGATTTTGAGTGGTTGTGAGTGAAGGAGAGAGAAAATGTTATTGTGGATTGGTATATTTGAAGAATCACTGTACAATCCTTATAAATTTTTTAATATTTTTGAAAGTGGTTGTGAGTGAAGGAGAGAGAAAAGGTAATGAAAAAGGTATAAAAATATATTATTTAATTGAAAGGAGAGAGAAGAAGTAGTGATTTTTAGTGTAATTATATAGATAAAGATAAAGAATGGACTGTGAATGCTTTAGATCTGAAATCTGCTTTAACTGGTTACTGTTATAACCTCTTGAACGTCATTAAAAGGCGTACGTGATCCGGATATTGGCAGGAACCGTAAGTTACCAAAAAAAGGAATAAAAAATGATACATTAGGTTATACACCTGTGTATTACACGAGTTTATATAATAGAAGTTTTATAATTTAAGGCTAGTACTCATATATTACATCATTTGAAACTTAAATTTCAAAATTAATATTAATTAAATTAAGCAAATATTAAATCATAACGTACATGAGACTGATAAATAAGAAGAGATGGCACCCATCAAAATTGTTTGCTTTGCATTTATCATTATCCTAAGGATAGAATCTAGATTCATATATTACACAGGATTGTATATTAAAACTATTAATAATAGATCAAACAAAATTCAAAAAGATGAAATGAGTAAATCAACATGTTCCGGGTTCAATCCACCTTGCTAGTATTATAGGCAAAACGTCTATAATCAAAACTTAAAATACTTTGATTATCATCAAACTATTTTAAACACATATCATTCAAATCAAATTCGGCCCAACGATCTTAAATCAAGTACAACCCTTGTACATCATCAAAGTTCAAGTACAACTACATTATTAACAATGTTGAAAGAAATATCAATGTCGAACATTGCTTCAAATGTAATCCAACTAAATCCTAAAATCCGCCACAAAGAATACTTGAACAACATCACAGGAAAAACTTGCAAGGAATGAAATCTTAAAGACATATAACTCAAAACTAAGTATCAAACGCTAACCTTGAATTATGCGTTACTCTGAAAGTCGGTTCATATGGTTGCCAAATCATAGATCAAAAGTAATAAACTTGAAAATCAATAAAATCAAACATCGGTAAAAGCACACGGAGAGTTTGAGGCAAATGAGTTTCGAATTAGAGTTTCAGCAAAAGAAGAATATCTAAACTGAAGTAGGAGTAGAGAAGAATACAAAGTTCGACTTTGATGAAGAGCAAAGGGATAAGTATGAGGTGAAGTGAATTTGAATTTGCATTTCCTGAAAATGAATACGGGTTATAACACCGGGTCATGGGATCTGCATGATTTTCAAATGGGTAAATAGGTTTACATGGAAAATTTTCGTGAGATGAAACCTGATGTTGACACGTGTCTAGAAGTGTAAACATTCATCAAAGTAGGAGGTAAATAAAAACAAACCATTTGTAATGATTTATTACAACTTTTATGAAAAGTTATATGTTAAAACCTTCCCTTCTAATATCCACTATTATTTCCCCACTATTATTTCCTTACGTTGATGATTGTTATCGAGTTAACATACCTCATAGACAAACATGTTACTCTCTATTTTCTTACTTTTTGGTGCAATTTTTAAATTGAGTTTATGGTTACAATAAAATAAAAATCAATTCTGAACAAAAAAAAAAAAAACCAAAATATTTTGTTTTCAATTAGTTGTTTCATATATTCTTAATTTTAAGTTTTAAATCTTAAAACATTCATCCTTTTTTAAAATACTATTACTGATTCATAATCAAATCAATATGAAGCCCACTGCATTTTTCATTTTCCAGAATAAATAATAGGTGAAGGTTGAGGAAACGAAGTGAACTTGATGGATAAAATTATAAAAAAATAGGGACAATTTTAAATTACATTTAACTAATATTTTAAAATATAAAAGAGGTCATAATGGGTTTAGACGGAAAAACTCTTACGAAATGAAATCTGGTGATGACTCGTATCCAGATTGATAATCATTTATTAGTATAGATTGTCACGTTCATTCATAAATTCATTCTTGCAGCTAACCATTCCTAGTACTTGTGGTTATTTAGAAGTATGAGATAGTTTAGTCTTTCTTGTAGATTGAAAGCTCCTAATGAAATGAATTCCATTTTTTTCTTATGATAGGATTTATTTGTACAGCTCGTTGGTTATTATTTTAGAATACCTTATGGGCATGATTAACATTTTTAGCTAGATTGCACTGTCCTAAGGTAAATATTGTTCGAGGATTATGTATAAAAAGATACGAAAGAACATGTATCATGGTGTGTAGTAAAATGTTCATTATCAAGTGGGCGAGGGTTCTATATATCATTCTTAAAAGTCGATGGTATGTATCAGTGATGGTATTCTATGTGTTTCAGTTGAATGATGAAGCATACAAGGCAAAGAAAGATAAGTAACGGGTGAGTATCATCGACCAAATCCTTTGTTCCCCTTCAAGGTGAAGCATGTAGATCTCTAATACCCAAGTTGTCGATAAGTAAACCCTCGTTGGTCTTCTAATCCCTTTGTGAACAGATCTATGATTTGTATTTTGGTGTCAATGTGCATACGTAATCTCTGCATGCACACGGTATTAACATGGGGACGTTGGCTACAAGTTGGCTTAATACAGTCATCGAATATGGTATGTAGGTCAAGTGGATTGTAAGTATGGGAGTCGTTCGGCCAACTATCGGTATAGAATAGCATCAAGGGGTTGCTCTTCTTCACTTCTATCCAACTTATATTTTTTTCTATGGGGAAAGCATTTGGTCGAAAGCCTTTCATTCCGCTATCTTCCAAAAGTCTTGTGTGTGTGTGTGTATATATATATATATATTATGCTCGGAACCAAGCCATTGGGTTCTTGCTATCTCAATTCCAAGAAAATACTTCCCGACTTTAAGATCCTTGATGCTGAATATCTCGTCGAGGTATGTCTTTGTTTTTTGTACTCAAATCGAATAATTTCCCGCAATGATCGCATCATCTAGCTACGTAGATGAGTGCTATGACAAATGTACCTCCTTTATTCTATATGAACAGGGAGTGGTCCATGAGGTAAAAATCACAACTAAGAAGAAAAGTTGTGAATTCTTTTTTATACCAATTACATGACCCATGTTTTTAACCGTGGAGGGAGTTTCTAAGGTGGCGTGCTCAAGTCTCATTTCCTTTGAAAATACCTTGAGATATCATCATATACCTTGAGATAATATTTAAGTAGTAATTTATCACCCTTAAACTTTTTTCAATAATATTGTGTTTGCTTTTGTGACATATGCTTAATTGTTTATATGAGGTATGTATTATTATTCCGATTGTTATAAGTATGTTAATACTTATGTGATGTATGTGATGTATGCAATATAATCGGGTTATTTTGTTTATGGACATGCATATATATATGCATATATGTGATGTATGCTTATGTGATATATGCACTATAATTTGGTTGTTATCGTTGTCGAGCCGGGGTCTCTTTGGAAGCGGTCTCTCTGTCTCCCAAGATAGAGGAAAGACTGACCACCACCTACCCGTCCCAGACCCTACTCTCACTGGGACATACTGGATATGTTTATTTGTTTGTTTGTTTGTTTATATCATCATGTACACTTCTTTTCCAAACTTCTATGAAAAACACATTATTAACGTCAAGTTGATGAATAACCAAATCATTTTTAACAACTGCGGAAAGCAAGGCCGGTCTCGAGAATCCTCGAAAATTTTGGGCCCTGTGCGAGCAAAACAAAATGAGCCCTTATACTATAAAGTCAATAGCTCGTATGTAAAAGTGTATAATACGACAATAATTGTTATACCAATAAAAAAGTATTGAAGCAAAATAATATAATTTACTTACTTAAACGAATCGTGACACTCTTTTAATGTTGTTTAAATGGGTTTAGATTGGATAAATGTTAGTGGACTAAACTAATAAAATTTGGGCCCTAAATTTCAATAGGTCAAAATAATTAAATTGCTATTGGGTTTGTTAATAAATTTGTTAATAATTTATAGTTTTACAAAAATATCTATATACATACATATATAATATAAGAAATGATTGAAGATTTTTGCTCCCAGGAGATCAGGCCCTAGGCTGTTGCCCACCCCGTCCTCCCTCAGGTCTGCCCATGGCAAGAAGTGTTCTAAGGGGCTGTTTGATTTGCTTCTGACCGGGTCAAAATGTCTGACCCACCGACCCGGTCAGACATTTTGGTCAGTCAGTGTGTTTGATTTTCACTCTATCACGTCTGACCCGGTCCGAAGCCACTGACCCATGCCTATTTTTCCTCTTACCCGGTCAGATTTGGAGAAGGCTCTTACTCGTTAAGCCACTTCTGACCGAGTCTTTAAAATCAAACAGCCCTAACTGTGACTAGTTTGGTGACGAGGGCAAAGATGTCATGAAAGTCTACCTCCATTTGTGTAAATGCCTTCAGAAAGAGATTTTATCTCTCAATTTCACCATTGGACTTTTATTTTGTTTTGTAGACTTATTTAGAGTTTATGGCA
Source organism: Flaveria linearis (assembly GCA_024085815.1). Taxonomy (NCBI): domain Eukaryota; kingdom Viridiplantae; phylum Streptophyta; class Magnoliopsida; order Asterales; family Asteraceae; genus Flaveria; species Flaveria linearis. The sequence continues at coordinate 68,541,311 of CM044009.1, forward strand.
TGCTTCCATATATATATGCAGAGCCGGCTCAACCGTTTTGGAGGCCTTAAGCGAACCAAAAAGACGGGGCCCATTTTAAAGTTCACGATATAACTTATAACACTACTTTTATATACCGGCTTGAAACCAATAATAATACACTAAAATCATTATAGTTGATAGAATTAATTCTTTTAATGGTTATATAATTTTTGTGTGCATCAATGTGTTTAGAATCGGGAATTCAATTTCACTACATTCAACTTTTAATAAGGAACACAAGCCCACACTATATTACCCTACAAGATCTTGGTTACATTCAATTAGATCCTAAAACCTTAAATGAATCGGAGATAAAATTACTATTACCTCAACAAGACTGATCAATGGTTCTTGTTTGTAGGTGAAAACTAAGAAAAATTAACTCAACAATGGTGAACTAACACAAACAATCAAGCAAAGTTACACAAAAAAACATCATAAGCAATCAAGTAAACTAACACAATCTAAAAGGATAACCTAACAAAAGCAAATGAGATTAACAGAGCAAACTAGTACAAGTTAACAATTTGCATCAAACTAACAGTAAATGGATAACCGGGGTTTATCGCACCAGATTGAAAATCGAAAAAACGAAAATAGAAATCGAGTTTTTTGTTGAGCAATTGTACCAGTTGAATGGAATTGTAAATCGAAATCGAGTTGAGCTTTAAGCAATTAAGCAACTGAAGTTGAAGTAGAAAACCGACTTGTTAGGCCTCCCCCTCTTCGTTTCCATTGACTGAATCAATGCTGTGACCTTTTGGCTTTGGTTCTATCACTACTTTTCTGACCTAATAGTTTCAGTATCGCTCATCTCATCATACACCAAACAAAAGCCTAAAACATTGATATAAATTTTTAAAATTTGGGGGCCCTAGAAAAATGGGGGCCCCAAATCCATTGCTTCACTTAAATCACTATTGGGCCGGCCCTGTATATATGTGAGTGACGTGAGCGCACATTCCATTTTCTTCAAGGGGTTGTATTTTTTTCTTCATCATGGCCTCCCATTAGCATGCCTTATTTGAAACATTTTGACTCATCGTTGGAAGTTGGAACTAATGGCTACTCAAAATGCCTTGTAAGCGCCAGCAAAATTTATTTTTATGAAATGAAATACTTCGTGTTATTCCCAACGAGAACCCTTATTGCTGCTTGGTAAGTGAACAACGTTATGTAATGTCAAAAAACAATGTTTCATGCAATTAAGCCTAAATATGCATCTCACGTCAAAGGTACAAAGATACTACCATTTAATCACAAGATACTTAAGGCGTTGATCCATGAAGTATTCTTAAAAAGCAGTCACGTCTGATATTTATCTTCCATAAATATTTGTGGTCTTTGGTTATATTATTCCTTTGTCAATCAAACGACTCACAATAGTCTTACCCTAAAGTTATGTTGATAACTTTAACCAGCTATGGAAATTTAGGATAACCTAGTTGTTCATGGATTGTAAACATGCTAACATATAAAAGATACCAATCAAATAAGATGAAATGATCATACTACTATATAGAACTAAAATATCCAAATGGAAAGTACAGATCAAATCCAATTACTATAAATACGGGAAACTCTATAAAACTAGCATGTGTCTCATGTTTAGCTTGAGACATGAGCTTTGTAAAAGGATCTGTTAAGTTCAGATCCGTGTGTAATATGTTGACGATGACATCTCCTCGTTCCACAGTTGTTGTCTGTGAGCACGCCATTGACGTGCATTTGTTTAGGGTAATCAGAGGCATGGTCATGGTAGCGGCCAGCTAGGTTTAGTAAAAAATTTCAAACCCACGCTGATACCATCTAAAATTTGACGTGTCAATGATGGTATTCTATGTATTTTGAATAAATGAAGAAATGTACAAGGCAAAGAAATCACATGCATATTGGTATTCTAGTGACTTAGAATTGCATAACCTATAAATTTGACGCGTCAATGATGATATTCTAGTCGACGAGTGGTTCTGCCTGTAATGTGCTTAATGTTGCCCGTTTGATGTGTGTATTCTACTTCGTATCGGGGCTTAGAACCAACTTCGACAAATAAAGCTTAATTGGCCTTTGCAAACGTATTGGAATGTACAATTGCCACCACTCCTTTCACTTATCTAGGATTAAAAGTTGTGCCAACATGAACAACTCAAATAATCAGAACCTGGAGGTTGATACTTTTAAGAACCGACTAGCTTTTTTGAAGACGAGACACACTGCCTTCAGGTGGTAGAGTGACTTTACTTAAATCGGTCCTAAATAGCCTACCAACCTATTATTTTTCATTGCATAAGGCCCTGGTAGCGGTGTTGTAACAACTATAAAGTTTGAGAAGACGATTCTTTTGGGGAGGCGCTAAAGGGGAAAACAAAATACATTGGGTGGCGTTGGGTAAAGTCATTGCTCCTAAGAAAATGGTAGCCGTTGTCTCGGCTCGTTAAGGAACTCAAACATGGCCCTTATCTTCAAATGGTGGTGACAGTTTAAACAAGAGAATCTAGACGGTTTAAACAAGAGAATCTAACACTTGCTTTTCATCGTGACACAAAGAAAGAGTCTTGTTTCACACCTGAAGGGGCTCGATCACTGGTGTCTGGTCTAACATTGCAAGAGTAGGTGAGATCTCTCTTCAAGCAAGGTGTTAATCTAAGTTATCTCATGAAATCATCGATGGGCAACGGAGAAAATACAACATTTTGGTTAATTCGACACTTGTATTACAGATGCTCCCTATAAAGACATGCATGCTTCCTAATTTATTTGACAAATCCTGTTTGGTGAAGGATTGCTACATAATACCTCTGGATACCGTAATTTTCAAATAAACCCGTCAACCAGCAAAGCTTATGGATGACATTAAAGCGACAATGTTCATTTGGATCAAGAGCTGGTCCAAGCTCAATGCGTTTGATTGAAAGGATTGGTGTGATGAATTTAACTTCAACATGTAGTCTTTCTTGTATGTTGATTTTGTATGCACCATGCAAACCCCCCCCCAACACGATAATTTTTTTTAAACCATGCCCAGTGTGCCAACGTTTTGACTGTGGGCAATGGTAATATGATCATTATTTAAAAGAAAAATTAAACACTATAAATACCACTCTAACATATTTCTTTTAACAAATTACTTGTATTCTTCTCTAATTTCTAAATTAAACACACCATGAATCCTTTGAATTTATAATTTGTAACTCGTCAAGTTCGGAGGACGAATCGAACAAAATGAACCTATACTAATTTTTTATGATCTATTTTTTGTTGATGTTTTTTTTCTATGATTTATTATTTTAAGTTATGAAAGTTTATTTATTTTTCTATCTTATTAATTTATTTATAAAATCTGAAATGTATATACAAAATAAAAAAACTAAATTGAAAAATACAAGGAAATTAGGAAAAGCTGGTATGATACCCCGTATAGCAGGTAAAAAAATGCAAAAAGCTAACGTGACGCTGATGTCTCATCCGAAGAAAAATGAGTAAAACGAGACGACTGTCAGTATAAGAAAGGTCAAAGAAAACAACATGCAAAATCAATGAAAATTTGTTATTATTGAGTCAATGGCCTGTTTGAAAGTTTTTTAACTTTTTAGAACTATTAGGTATGTGTAAGTTGGAAAACTTATGTTTGGTACGGTGTAATTTCTGTTTTGTTATGTTTAGGAAATATTAGGTGTGTAATGTTTGAATCAGTCTTATGTTTTGATCCGACATTTGACATTTTTCCAACAATTTAACGTGGTCATTTTGTGCAATAGGTTCAATTTTGTGCAGCAAAGATATCTCAAATTTCATTTGAAATGGGTTTCAACCACACATCAAAATTTATACCAAACCCTTAAAATATGAGTTACACAGTCATAATTTCATTACCAACATAGCACTACATTACAACCTTACAAGAAATACATCATTTCTAACCGTATAAATCCTAACAAATTAATAACCCAACAATAGTTTGTGCAAGCTTCGTTGCTGTGACTTTACTTTTAGGGTAATTTTTGACCTCAAAAGTCTGGGAATGATTTCAACAACACAAACATACATCAGAAGATCAACTCAACAAATGAAACTACACTTTAATCTTAGAAATAGATTTCATTTTGAAGAATTGTTGGGTCAAAAGAAGAGTCAAACACGAAAACTAAACAATTACCACTTGTAGACAAATCACCATTGTCTATTAGAGAAAGTGAGCAAAGATTGCAAAAATAAAAGAGAAACTGATGAAAACCATTTATATAGACGCATGTGCATGTGCGTATTATAACAAGACAACTAATGCCAGAAATACCTTCGCATGTTTTTTTCACTAACTTTTAAACAAAAATGAAAAACCACCATTTTAACCTAAACATGTTACAACACGTTAGTAGTAATAATGATTTTTTTTTATTTATGGGGTAAAACTAAAAAATATATTGACTTGGGGATTAATAAAATCAAAATTTGACATTAGGGGTACCCGCCGGTGTGACCGGCGAGGTCTCCTTTCTTAAAAAACGAGCCATGCCAAGATTCCACACCATTTTTCTTTTTCCTCAGAGCCCGCCGTTGCCACCAAGTAGTTGTGGCTGTGACTGTTTCGTTGACTTGACTGGTCTATGGTCTGTGTGACAAGACATTAATGCCCAAGAACCCGCCAATGGGACGGGCGAGTTCTTGGGTAAATTAGAATTTGGTCCAGACGATTTTTTTTTAAAAAAAACTTTTTTTACTTTCATATTATATAAACCAGCCCATTTCTTTCACAACACATAACTTCATTTCACAAAAAAACATCTTTCACCATAATTTCTCTATTTTCCAACAAACCCACGTATTTGATTCAATGACGAATTGGGGTAGGGAATTGTTATTTTTGATTGGTGAGCATAGAGCTGCTCACTATTTTTAGAATCCAACAAGCGATGTTGGTGTCTTGCGTCCTAGACGGGGGGATACCAATTTTTAGAGACTCATCAAACAAAAGCCTATACCCAGTAATATTATGTCTTATATAAGGATGGCGGGTTTTGGTGGTATTATTGATTGCGTTTAGCGTAAGCTTGATGGTGGTTTGATTACGGCTTTGGTGGAGAGATAGTGGCCTGAAACCCACACGTTTCATTTCCTGTGGGAGAATGCACGGTAACCCTTCAAGATGTTCAAGTCTTATGGGGTTTGCAAGTTGATGGTGATACAATTACTGGCACTGATGTGGTGTTGAACAAAACTGAAATAATAGATTTGTTCGGGCGTCTGACAGGTTGTTTTCTTGATCCCCATCATATAGAAGGTTTAAAAATAAACTTGGTTGCCATTTTAAAAGAAATAGAAAAAGATTTCCCTACAAATACCTCTATTGAGCAATGCCAGCAGCGTGCTCGCTTAATAAAATTATACATGATCGGGGCGACTTTATTCCCTGATTCATCTTCCCACTGGCTGCATGTTAATTTTTTAACACATGTAGAAGATTTAGAAGAGTGTGACCAACTAAGTTGGGGGAGTGCCACTTTAGCATGGTTGTACAGACAGCTATGCTATGCAATAAAAATATCAGCTACTGATGTTAATGGACCGTTATTTTTGTTACAATTATGGGCTTGGGAGAGGTTACCTACCCTTTTTCCGATTAATGACCGTAGTCTTGACCCTAATACACCATACGCATTACCATATGATGCAAGGTATGTTAAATCATGTAATAAATGTTATTCTATTTTTTGAATTTATATTTATTATTTTTGATTAACCAATTTTTGTTTTGAATTATATTTAACGATGGCAGGGTGGAAAACTTAGCTATATTTCAACCACTCCGGCTGCTTGAGCGCATATAGATCATCATTACATTCGATAAATAATAACATGGTATTAATTTTTTATTGTTATTAATCATAAAATATATATTATGAAAACTTTAACAATTTAAATTTTGTTTTTGTATTAGTTTAACTGGAGGCCTTATGATGAAATTATTCACTATCTACCTAAAATTTGTAGAAGTGGTAATTTATGTTGAAATAGTGATACAATTCTTATTTTTTAGGAATATGTTGAGCCACACCATGTGAGCAGGGTAATGAGGTAATTTGGCATGATTCAAATGATCCCTAGAAGGTTACCAATGACACAGCAGGAACATGTTCGACTTCACAATATATCGCGTAAAGGGGGGAGAATTAGTAATTGGATACATAAATATATTGTCTATATCTAAGCGTGGCATAATCGACATGCTACTATTGTGAATGTAACCTACACAAATTCCACTGTTGCTTCAGAAGAATACATGCAGTGGTACATGGATCGTACAACTAGATTTATAACGAACCCGGCCCATCAAGCCCCAAATCCGCTTGGGTTCCAAAATGATGGACAAAATTTGACAATGATGTTGCCGCCGCCGCCGCTGATGATGCTGTTGATGATGCTGCTGATGATGCAAGGAATGAGCCAGTTTTCTTAAATGGCTGACAATGACACGGTTAGCAACTTAGCGAGGCACTATTTGGATTTTTCACATGCTGATTATGGAGGTTATCTACCAGCCCATGTGATGGAAAATCCAGTTCATGTTCAACTTCCACATGTCACTCAACGTTTACGTAGGAGGGGTAGAGGACGAGGACGAGGAATGGTTGGAGAAGAAAATATAGAGGAACAACAAAATATGAGCCAACAAAATATAGGAAACTAAAACTTTCACATGGGACAAGACTTTAGATCACCATAATTTTCCCATCCCTTTCAAATGGGCGCCCAAAATTTTGATGAGGCGGGTTCCTCATCTAATTACTCCCCGCAAACAATTTTTTTAAACCTTTTTGACACTAATAGTCCATTACCATATTACTCTCACTTCCAAGAGACTGGTGATGTTGTTGCCCGGTTTTCAAATATTCCGTCAAACCGATTCAACTTAAATGATGAAGCAACCGAGACAGATGAAGATTCCGATGCTCCTAATCCTACTCAGCCTTCACAACGATTTTAATTATTGTATTAATGTTATAATTATTATACGGATGCTTTAATTATATTATAAATGTCATGCAAGTTTTATCAATCAAATATTTTATCTAATTACTCATGTATTATATAAGGACAAACACAATAAACAGAAGTAGTTAATAAACACAATAACAAGAAGTAGTTAATAAAAAAAGGTCAAACATCACAAGCACAAAATTACTAAAACAATAATAGAGAAATAATCATGGCCTCATAGTTATGAGTTTCGACACGTACTCATGTTATGACTCGATTATATACATATGGTACATTTACGTACAACGGGTTCATCTGGATGATGACGAACATCCATCTCATTATTGTAAGGCCCCGATCCCAGGAAACCTCATAGTTGGTCATTCACAGCAAAACACAGATTTAAAACATTCACTTACTTATAAATGCATATATTTATATATTGCAGCGGAAAGATGTAGTAATTTCAATTCATTGCAACGCAGTTAAATTAAAAAATAGACATCGTCTTTAACTATCAAAAACTATTTAAAGTCCTTTTAAATTCTTCTCCCTCAGGGATGCCAGTCTTTAGATGCCAAGAAGCTTCAGATCCATGCTCCCATCCCTTAAGCCCTAGCGCTCACCTGTCAACTGATATGCATACAAAAGTCAGCTTCGCTGAGTGAATTCTAGGTTTACTTTGTTAAATAACTGTTGTAAGAGGTTTTAGCTTTAACAGTTGAAAATAATCATCATTTATCAGAACATTAATACACAGGGGCTATCACTTTATCGATACTTTACCATTTCTTGTTAATTATTACCCTTCTTTATCCGTCAATTCCCTGTCACTATCGGTGCCTATGATAAACACAGAACTTTACCGACACGCCAATTTAGGCCTTACTGTCGTACCCAAACAGGCCATTATTGTCATGCCAATTCATGGCCTTACTGACCTGCCTGTTCGAGCATTTACTTTATCAGGTTGAGGGCACAACAGATGCAACCCTCCTTTATCAATTGCTTGCAAGGCTTTACTTTCTCGAGGTACACGTTATGGGCCCAATAACCTTCCTTTAAGTTTTACTTTCATGTTTAGGTTATACATAATATAACACAACATATTACAAGACAATTCATCGCTACAAAGGTCATATCACAATAAGAAAAGCATGATATCAATTCATTAGAAAAACCCCATTTACCATATAAGATAGTGTATAAAACTTTGCTTTAAAAGAACTGGTCATTTAGAATGCATATCACCCCAAAACATTTAAAACACGTGTAAAATAGAGGATCTAGAACTCACCTGAACTTAGCAAAATAGCTTCAATTCTAAGTCATTTAAGCTATAGTCCGAATACACGAGCTGCACGGAAGTTAATACACAAAAACGTCATTTTCTTCACAATTTCGCTGACAGTTTCGCTGGCAGTTTCGCTGGCAGTTTCGCTACCGGTTTCGCTGGGCAGCACTTCTGCCAGTTTTGCTGGACAGATTCGCTGCCATGAGTGCCCAACTTTCGTTGGGATTTCCTAGATTCGCTAAGTCTATAGGTCAACCTGGGCACTAGCGAAATTACTAACGAAACTGTAGTTTCGCACAAGCGAAACTGTAGTTTCGCTGGAATTCTCTTAGTTTTGCTGGAGGAGTGCACAGTTTCGCTGGATGAGTGCATAGTTTCGATGGATGAGTGCACAGTTTCGCTGATCGGGGGCACAGTTTCGCTGGATGAACAAAAATGAAGAAACAGTCCATTTTTAACCCAAAATCTTAACTTTTTACGTCCAAATCCTTGGTTTACCTTCCATGAAACCATTTCTAATCTTTTTACACATTTTCATACGTAAAAATTTGACTTTTATGTGTTTCTTTGAAACTTTTCAAAACCCAAAACCCTAGAATCCGGGTTTGATCTACAGAAGGGCTTAGAGGTCGATTCTTACCTGGATTTGTTGCTCCTTTCTTATGTTTTGATGCTCCAACACCCAGATCTTCAATCTTTTAACCTTTAAAGCTCCAAATCTTGTGTTTTCTTCACTTTCTCTCTCTACTTTCTCTCTCTATGAATTTTGGGGGCTAGGGTTGCAAATGCTAGAATGGAGGCTGCTCATGCATGTTTAAGGGCTGATTAAAGGCCCTTAAACCCATCAAAACATAGCCCATTAAGGTTAGCCCACTAATTTACCTTTCTTTCTTAAATGAACCCTTAAAAGCCCATTATTATTAAATGGCTTGCTTCGGGAAATTTCGGGGCGTTACAAGTCTCCCCCCTTATTTAGGTTTCGTCCTCGAAACCTGCCACGTCGTTAAACAGATCGGGGTATTGTAGTCTCATTTCCTCCTCGGATTCCCAGGTGGCATCTGACCCCTTTCGGTGTTTCCATTGCACTTTGACTTGCTTGACTACTTTGTTTCCCAATTGTTTCTCCTTCCGGTCCAATATAGCCACTGGTTGCTCTACATAATTCAGCTTCTCGTCCACTTCGATGTCGTCTAGAGGCACAACTGCCTCATCCGGTGCTAAATATTTTCTTAAATGCGATACATGAAAGGTGGGATGAATCCCACTTAACTCGTTGGGGAGGTCCAACTTATAAGCTACACTCCTAACCCGAGCCACTATCTTGAATGGCCCGATAAATCTTGGACTTAACTTCCCCCTCTTTCTAAATCGAATAATCCCTTTCTATGGCGAAACATTCAACATTACTTTATCCCCAACTCTGAACTCTATTGGTTTCCTTCTCTTATCGGCATATGACTTTTGTCTGTCCTTTGCCGCCTTCATGCATGCTCTGATTGTTTCTAATTTCTCTGCCGTGGCTTCCACCACCTCCAAACTCCCTAGCTCTTTCTGACCGACATCACCCCAACAAATAGGAGTTCTGCACCGTCGACCATACAATAACTCATATGGGGGCATCTTAATACTGGCGTGGTAGCTGTTGTTATAAGAGAACTCTGCTAGTGGCAAATGATCGTCCCAGTTACCGTCAAATTCGATAATGCATGCCCGAAGCATATCTTCCAGTGTCTGGATCGTTCTTTCCGATTGCCCATCAGTCTGCGGGTGGTATGCGGTACTAATATGCAACCTCGTGCCCATCTCTTCATTGAACTTTTTCCAAAACTTTAAGGTGAACCGCGTATCTCTATCTGAAACTATCGATACGGGCATACCATGCCGCGCCATAATTTCTCGGATAAACAGTTCAGCAAGCTTTTCTGAACTAATTGCTTCCTTGATTGGTAGGAAATATGCACTCTTAGTCAGTCTATCAACACCCAAGGTGTTCTCTACCAATTCATCTACTTTTCCCACCATCCTTTCCTTCTTGATTTGTTGTTCTTTTAAACCGTCCATTTGAGCTTCGCTTATCAACCTCATAACATTAGGGGTCACTACTAGTTGGCACGCCTTCACCCGGATTGGTTCATATCCTTCCTTTCGGCTCAGGGTATCGACTACCACATTTGCCTTGCCCGGGTGATAATGGATTTCACAATCGTAATCCTTTATCAGCTCCAACCACCTTCTCTGTCTCATATTAGGTCTTTCTCCTCAAAGAAATATTTCAGACTTTTGTGGTCGGTAAATATGGTGCACTTAGTTCCATACAAATAATGTCTCCATATCTTCAATGCGAACATTACTGCGGCAAGTTCCAAATCATGAACCGGGTAATTAACCTCCGTGTCCTTTAGTTGTCTGGACGCGTAAGCTATAACCTTTCCTCTTTGCATTAACACACAACCTAACCCACAGTAAGAGGCATCGGAGTATACCGTTAGGTATTCATCTCCCTCCGGTAGGGTTAGTATAGGAGCTTTGGTTAGTCTATCCTTCAATTCCTGAAACGCATCTTCCTGTTATTTTCCCCAGTCGAACACCACGTTCTTCCTCGTTAACCTTGTTAATAGGGAAGCTATCTTTGAGAAATCTTTGATGAACCTTCTATAATAGCCAGCCAATCCCAAGAAACTACGGATTTCGGATGGCGTCCTTGGGGAATTCCATTGCGTAACTGCTTCAACTTTTGCTGGATCAACCATAACTCCCTCGGAATTTATAACATGCCCTAAAAACTGCACCTCCCGTAGCCAGAATGCACATTTAGAGAACTTCGCATACAGTTTCTCCTTTTGTAATGTTTCTAACACCTCCTTGATATGACAAGCGTGGTCTCCTTCGTTCTTTGAGTATATCAAGATATCGTCAATGAAGACTATTACTGGTCTGTCCAACATCGGGCAACACACGTGATTCATTAAGTCCATAAATGCCGCAGGAGCATTGGTTAGCCCGAAAGACATAACCAGAAACTCATAGTGGCCATAGCGTGTTCGAAAAGCCGTCTTTGGGATATCTTGCTCCCTTACCTTCAGTTGATGATATGTGGATCGGAGATCTATTCAGGAGAACTAGCTTGCCCCTTGCAACTGGTCAAACAGATCGTCTATTCTGGGTAGAGGGTATCGATTCTTCACGGTCAGCTTATTCAATTCCCTGTAATCTATACACATCCTCATGCTGCTATCCTTCTTCTTCACAAACAATACTGGAGCACCCCATGGACAAATGCTGGGCCTAATGAATCCTTTGTCAAGAAGTTCTTGCAGTTGTGACATGAACTCCTTCATCTCGGACGGGGCTAGGCGGTAGGGTGCTTTGGCAATGGGCTGGGCTCCTGACAGTAAATCAATCTGAAACTCTATCTCTCTATCCGGTGGTACCCCGGGCAGATCCTCCGGGAATACTTCAGGAAAGTCCTGCACCACTGGTACATCTGACAACTCTTTCGCTTTATCTTTAACATCTTTGACATATGCTAGATAAGCTCCGCACCCTCGCCTCATACATTTCTCCGCTTTGATCATGGAAATGATCCTTGGAACCTTGCAATCGTTATCACCGTAGATCGTAACCGGACTACCATCTGGAGGTTAATTGGATCATCTTTTGCTGGCATACTATGTTAGCATCATGGGCAGCTAACCAATCCATCCCTAGTACGACATCGAAACCTCCTAAGGGCATGGCAAACAATTGTGCGGGAAAGTAATGACCTCCTAGTTTAATGTGGCAATCCTCTAACATTTTGACTATTCTAATTGACTTACCATCGGCCGTCTCTACCTCGAAAGCATCATCTATTTCCTTAGTTTGGATATCTAGTGTAGCACAGAAGGGTACAGATACAAAACTCTTACTGGCACCACTATCAAATAATATGGAGACACAAACATCATTGACAAGGAACATACCTGACACTACATCCGGGTCTTTCCTTGCCTCCTTCTTGTTCATGGTCAAAGCCCTTGCCCTGGCCTTGGGCTTTCCATCATCCCCTTTGTTATTTTTCCCGCTTGTTCCCGAGTTTCCCGACTTAGCTTTCTTGCAATCCGTGCTGTGATGCCCCGACTCATGGCAGTTGAAGCACTTGTTCATTTCCAGGCATTCTCTAGCCATGTGACCAGTTTTCCCACACCGGTAGCACCCATAGCTACCCACTCGGCACTCTTCGGGATGCCTCCTCCCACACTTCCCACATTCCTTAACTTCCTCGACCCCCTTCACAATCACTTGTTTTGCATCCACCCTTGCTTTCTTGTTTCCTGGTTGGTAGTTACCATTTCCATACCTCTTTCCATTATTATTCTAAACTTTCCTCGTCTCACCCACTATCACTGGCCTGCGATGATCGTACAACCTTCCACTGAGGTCCACTGCTGACCTAAAAGTACTAAGTCGGGCAGTGACCATGTCCCTACGAATGTCCAGAGGCAACCCTTGTATGTACCTTTTGATCCTTTTGGATTCAGGAGTCACCAAGTCAGGCACCAGACATGCCATTTCATTAAATTTTGTAGTGTACTCCTGATGTGTCATGTTTCCATCCTCCAAGCTCACAAACTCTTGTTTAATCTTGTCAAGCTCTCTTTCCGGACAGTACTCCTCTATCACCAACCTCTTCATTTCCGGCCACTTCATCCTCTTAATAGCCTCCTCCCCGTAAGACTCAACGACGTTATCCCACCAACACAGTGCTGGATCCAAAAGGGAATGGGAAGCAAACTTCACCTTTTGGTTTTCCCGACACTCGCTGATCCTCAGCACAGCTTCCATTTCCCTTATCCAACGCTGAGCAATAGCAGCGTTACCAGTGCCATCAAATGTTGGGGGTTTACACCTCTGAAAAGCCCCGTAGCTGCACCCCTTTGCCACCTCTTCCTCCTCAGAATCGTCATTGTTATCCAGACGATCTTTCTCATCGCTCATTTCCTCAGTCTTGACCGTTTTCTTCTTATCAACCTTCTTTGAAGCCGTACTCTTTTTACCGTCGCCCTTAACCTGCTCCACAACCTCCGCAAGCAGAGCGGGCATCACTCCAGATAGGATCCGGTGCACCTCTTGGGTAATGGCTTCCTTTACCGTTTCCTCCAGCTTTGCATGGTCAGTGGTAGGCCCCTCAGCTCCTGCTTCTAACCCAACCTCCTCCTTAACCGGTTCCTCAACCGGCTTTTTGGTTGACCTCTTTGTCGGTTTCGCAGTTTTACTTGCAGTTTCTTTTGCCTTAGTAGGGGGCCTTCCCTTAGTGCTTCTCCGGGTGACCATAGCTGGAACTACTTTCTTTGGTGCCATTCTTTCTACTTCCTATAAGATTCAGAATGTCAATATGGTTTTTCAAGGCAAGTTCAGATCATGACAAGTTTTGTAAATTTTTAATAACAGTGGTCAGCTGTGATTAACCACTTACAGAACTTCTCATGTCCTAAACTCTCCTGTCCTGAACCGCACTAACACTAGAACCTACTATACCTATTCTATGCACGTATAGGTCACATAAATTCAAACAGGCACCACAGATAACGTTATCATACCCTATCCTTGGTTCTAACTTAAATAACAAGGCACTACCCATCGGAATAATACTTACAACATATTTCGTTACCTCTGGGCATGGAGCTTCTTGGACTGGCATCTTTCTACTTGGTCCCATTGTCTGTTTAAGTTTAGGTTTATAAAATGTTTTCCCCAAATCTCTTAAACATTGGCTCTGATACCAACTTGTAAGGCCCCGATCCCAGGAAACCTCACAGTTGGTCGTTCACAGCAAAACACAGATTTAAAACATTCATTTACTTATAAATGTATATATTTATATATTGCAACGGAAAGATGTAGTAATTTCAATTCAATGCAACGCAGTTAAATTAAAATATAGACATCATCTTTAACTATCAAAAACTATTTAAAGTCCTTTTAAATTCTTCTCCATCAGGGATGCCAGTCTTTAGATGCCAAGAAGCTTCAAATCCATGCTCCCATCCCTTAAGCCCTAGCGCTCACCTGTCAACTGATATGCATACAAAAGTCAGTTTCGCTGAGTGAATTCTAGGTTTACTTTGTTAAATAACTGTTGTAAGAGGTTTTAGCTTTAACAGTTGAAAATAATCATCATCTATCAGAAATTAATACACACGGGCTATCACTTTATCGATACTTTACCATTTCTTGTTAATTATTACTCTTCTTTATCTGTCAATTCCCTGTCACTATCGGTGCCTATGATAAACACAGGACTTTACCGACACGCCAATTTAGGCCTTACTGTCGTACCCAAACAGGCCATTATTGTCATGCCAATTCACGGCCTTACTGACCTGCCTGTTCGATCATTTACTTTATCAGGGTAAGGGCACAACAGATGCAACCCTCCTTTATCAATTGCTTGCAAGGCTTTACTTTCTCGAGGTACACGTTATGGGTCCAATAACCTTTCTTTAAGTTTCACTTTCATGTTTAGGTTATACATAATATAACACAACATATTACAAGACAATTCATCGCTACAAAGGTCATATCACAATAAGAAAAGCACGATATCAATTCATTAGAAAAACCCCATTTACCATATAAGATAGTGTATAAAACTTTGCTTTAAAAGAACTGGTCATTTAGGGGGTGTTTGTTTTTTGAAAAAACCTCTTCCCCACCTCTTCATCTGCGCGCTCGCAGAAGCGGGAAGAGGTTTTTAATTCGCAGACTGTTTGTTTTCTGGAAGACGTTTCATTAAAAAATGTCTTCCTGAGCTCTACATGGGGCAGACATGGACCCTAGTCTTCAGATGGGAAGACATTTTATAAACCTCTTCTCCTCTCACACACACAACACAAAACACACACCTCCGATCTTCTCTCTTCCGATCTCCGTCAATTCAACTCTAAATCAATGGCTCCACTATCTCTCGTCGCCAACGGCGGTGACTTTGTCACCGGAAAGTCGCCGGCGTCCAGCCGTGTGTCGTCGATCTACAGTGAAGTTCAGAACAGCCGCCTCGACTATCCGCTTGCTCTTCCGTCGGTGTTCCAAAAGCCGTTTAAAGTTGTTGACGGTCCGTCTAGCTCCGCCGCCGGAAATCCAGGTATTATGTAATGTAGGTTTGTTGTTGGTGAATTAACGGTTAGTTCGTTTGTTGTGAGATTGATGTAAAGTGATTTTGTTTTGTGGTGTGAAAGTACTGGATCGGTGATGTGGATTTGTGGATTATTGGATTTTGTTAGTTTGTGCTGTAGATTTATATATTGTATTGTTGTTTGGTGAATTCATTTGGTTTGGAATTAGATTTGGATCCTTTGGTTAGATGTAGAAGGTGAATGTTAGATCTATACGGTTGTGGATGGAAGCTTGCTGTAGTGTTTGATCTTTCGTGTTGTTTTGAACTTTTGATCAACGTAGATCGATAGCAAATGAACATATACTTGGGCGATTTAAATAAAATGTAGTTTGTATGACTTCTATTTATATTTTAATGTATTTGTATGACTTTTATTTATATTTTAATATTAAAGTACCTTTTTAAGTTTCACAAAATTGGTTTACTTTAATTACAGCATATTTTAACAGTCTGCAGGTTTTAAAAAATCAAACAATCTTTTTCTTGCAGACTGCAGACGTTTGGTCCACCTCTTCTGTTGCAGATGTCTGCCGATGTGGTCCGCAGACTGCAGACGTTTTCCTGCAGAAAAAACAAACAGCACCTTAGAATGCATATCACCCCAAAACATTTAAAACACGTGTAAAATAGGGGATCTAGAACTCACCTGAACTTAGCAAAATAGCTTCAATTCTAAGTCACTTAAGCTATAGTCCGAATACACGAGCTGCATGGAAGTTAATACATAAAAACGTCATTTTCTTCACAATTTCGCTGACAATTTCGCTGGCAGTTTCGCTGGCAGTTTCGCTACAAGTTTCGCTGGGCAGCACTTCTGCCAGTTTCGCTGGACAGAATCGCTGCCATGAGCGCCCAACTTTCGTTGGAATTTCCTAGATTCACTAAGTCTATAGGTCAACCTGGGCACTAGCGAAATTACTAACGAAACTGTAGTTTCGCACAAGCGAAACTGTAGTTTCGCTGGAATTCTCTTAGTTTCGCTGGATGAGTGCACAGTTTCGCTGGATGAGTGCACAGTTTCGCTGATCGGGGGCACAGTTTCGCTGGATGAACAAAAATGAAGAAACAGTCCGTTTTTAACCCAAAATCTTAACTTTTTACGTCCAAATCCTTGGTTTACCTTCCTTGAAACCATTTCTAACCTTTTTACACGTTTTCATACGTAAAAATTTGACCTTTATGTGTTTCTTTGAAACTTTTCAAAACCCAAAATCCTAGAATCCGGGTTTGATCTACAGAAGGGCTTAAAGGTCGATTCTTACCTGGATTTGTTGCTCCTTTCTTATGTTTTGATGCTCCAACACCCAGATCTTCAATCTCTTAAACTTTGAAGCTCCAAATCTTGTGTTTTCTTCACTTTCTCTCACTACTTTCTCTCTCTACAAATTTTGGGGGCTAGTGTTGCAAATATTGGAATGGAGGCTGCTCATGCATGTTTAAGGGCTGATTAAGGGCCCTTAAACCCATCAAAACATAGCCCATTAAGGTTAATTTAGTCCATAGCCCACTAATTTACCTTTCTTTCTTAAATTAACCCTTAAAAGCCCATATTATTAAATGGCTTGCTTCGGGAAATTTCGGGTCGTTACAGTTATGTATCCTGCGGGTGCATCTCCTACCTCGTTTTGTTGTAACCTTTGATGGGTCTGCTCTAATCCTTCAACCTGGGTCTATCCAGTAATCAGGGTGACCAAGTGGGTGAAAATAACCACTATACTGCTTTTGATAAGCTGTAGTAGTATATACCTCATGCACAGTGCAAAACGGTGACACACCTCTGTGTCGGCAAACAGCAATCGCATGTGAGCACGGGAATCTTAGCATTTGCCATTTACCACAAGTGCATGTTCTATCATTAAACGCCATAGTATAAACATTTCCACCAGCTTGATTATTATTTATCTTTGACAAAACCCCGTATCTTGCCTCGTGGTGATCAAAATCTATTATGATATGTTGCTGCCTAATAAGATCACGAGATTCAAACAAACGCCATAAAGGGGGGGGGGGGTAAACTTGTGTTGCAAGTTGTAATTTCCTGGTGTTTTTTATATTGCTCAACTGTTTTCTCAAACGTGCAATTAATAATGGCTTTAATTGGCATAAGCCTTACTCCCCACAGTGTGTTGTTAAAACTTTCAGAAATGTTTGTCGTTAACGACGCTGACTTTTATTATGTACAATCATCCATTTTCTTTCTTTGATAGGTTTTATATATTCCCAAGCTTCAGGCTTGAGACTTTGCATTTCAGCTACAAATAAATCATACTTTCTTTGTTAGGAGGTGCATCCAATCAACCAACAGATCTTTTTTAAACTAGACACCTTGAACTTGTGCATCATGTTACTACGCACGTGTCGAAGACAAAATTGATGAACCGCATTGTTTACCATATCTTCAACATTCTGCATAGCGACGATAATTCCTTTATGTCTATCAGAAATAACACACAATTTTTCCCCCCTTCCAACAAAATCATGATGAAATCCAACATAGGACCACAAGTGCTGCAAAAACCAACTCCAACTATCTGTCGTTACGATGACATAAGCTACCGGTACTACGTAGTTGTTTTCATTTTTTAAAAACTACAATTAACATCTTAGCATGATAGGATCCATTCAAAAAAGTACCATCAATAGATATTACAGGCTGACTATGCTTGAATGTGTTGATTACCGGACCAAATGCCCAAAACACATATTTAAACATATGATATTGAGATGAACTAATCGGATGATGTAACCATTCCATAATAACTTGGTTTGTTTCTTGTAGAGCATTGATGTACCTTGGAAGTTCTTTAAAATTACTGTCCCAAGTATCGTATATATCTTAATAGCAGCCTTTCGAGCTCTCCACGCCTTATTATATGAAACAGCAGCATTCAATGTGTCTTTTATGTATGCCTGAAATTGCTTAACGGGAAAAGTAAGGTCTTGGCGAATAAAGTGGATGATGCGATTTACAATATCTCTAGATTTTAAACCTCTATTGTTGTTGCCAACAACACCACTAAAGCAGTTGTGTGTATTGACCCATCTAGATATTCTCCACATGTTGTGATGTTTAGGCTTGGTAGCATACACAAACCAACTACATTCAGGACCAATGGGAAGATCACTGCTATAATTGGGGCTAGTTGTGTAACATTTTGCTCTATATGCATCACTTTTACTTTCAACAACAAACATTTCCCGGTTACGTGCAACATTTCATAATCGCACCGCATGCGTCAGATCATATTTGATTTAAAGAACATGCCGACATGGATTTCTTTTGTTTCTTCAGTCCATACATCCATGTAGTCTTCATCATCAAAATCAACAGCTTCATAATCTCTTAATTCTCGGGGATCTTCAGAAAAGGTCATCTCCCCGTAAGAGATTCCTTGATTAACCACAAAATTATAGTGCTCACTAATCTCGTAGCCATCTTCATTGTCGGTTGATTCATCACGTGACGGAACAGATTCAATATCTTCACTTCTTTGTGAACCATCGTCATCCGAGTTATCAAACCCTTCGTGTTCATCGTTATTTAGATCAACATATGATTGATGATTTGAAATATACCCCACGTTAAAATTGCTTGACGGACCAGCTTGATGATCACGTGAACTTGCATTGCCTGGAAAGGTAGTAACTGTTTGTTCAGGTGATTCGGATACAGAAAACCCTCGTAGGAGATCCGTACAATTTGATTGTTGGAGTGACATTATTGGATCCAAAATTACGTGAATATTTCCAATGAAATTTTCCACATAATCTGCAAATTGATACAATACTTCAAGACTCGAGTCATTAAAAATTTCGGATGTTTGAGAAAAACCACCATACATGTAAAATAGTTTGAACTTCAGATTATAATATTCTCGTGAAATTGAAGATGATCGTAAAAGAAATCAACAAACGCTTCGTACGAAATTTGTGACACCCCGTAATTCCAGGTTAACACTATTCAAACCACTGTCGTTATCATTGGCACATACTCGTTAATACTCGAAACGTATACAAACACCGCCACCGACATCGTTAAATAAATAATGATAAAATACTAACACGGGTGTTTGTAGAGGATTCACATAAACGGGATTTCCTAAGGAATCCTCTTAATTAACATAGCTCGCCCATCTACGCCGTCATCAACCGAAACCAATTTGGGAACACGGGACCTAAGTACAGGGACTAAACTTGACAATTGCCAAACTGGGGCTGGGTATAAATACCCACCCACCAGCCCAAAAACTTCACAATCTGCTCTTTCTCTCCTACGCTTTCTTCTTCACCATTTTTTCATCCAAGCACCAAAATCACCTCGATTGAGCTCGTTTTCATCGGTTAGACCACACAACAGCTGAGAAATCACGTTCCCAGCAGGTAGGCGACCTTGGTCATCCATTTTATTGCTCGTTTCTCTGCTGCAAACTTGTGGTTCGGGTGTTCGGGTTCAACCCGAATGCATGTGGTCATGGGGGTGCGTGTGAGGTCAATCAGCATGTGCATTTCACTTAGACATGTTAGGAAAGTGTTTCTGGAAGTCTTGATTGTGTGAAAACCGAGCACGGGACAGCCGAAGGCTGTTCAGCCCGTCCAGCAGTCGCGATGCTGACTGCAGTCGCGACTGGGAGTCATGCGACTGAGTCATGCGACTGGGCCCATCGTGCGACTGAGTGGTGCGACTGGGGTGAGTCGTGCGGTTGAGTCCATGCGTGTGGTCGTGACGTACGAATGAATGCATGCGATTGGGAGTGTGTGCGATTGAGTCAATCGGAGGAATGTATGCGACTGAGTACCACCCGACTGAAGGTCCAATCGTACGAATGAAGGCTCAGTCGTGCAATTGGTTGTTGAGTCGGGTGAATGGGTGATGTGTGGTACGACTGAATGCTAAGTCGTACGAGTGAGGGTTCAACCGTACGAATGAGGTTGATTCGTACGATTGAAGGCCCATTCGTGCGAATGAAGTGTCTAGTCGTGCGTCTAGCCTTGATATGCGATTGGAGTCATTGTGAGTGAATTCTCCTTGTGTGCGGTGTGCCTATCGTGTGATGATATGGTAACAATCAATAAAGTGTCATTTCTTGACCACAAAGATTAAAGTCAACGCAATCAACAAGCACATACTTTTTCAACATAACAGAACCTAACCATTTACAAATATCGACAACCCATTTGGGGGATCTACATAAATCTGATACGTTTATGCCTGCTTGTGTGTGTGACACCCACGACCGAACCCATGCGACCCGACCCGACTGAACATGTCTATTAACGCTGAACACAACATTAATGCTTAACATAACTGTCAATAGGTGTTTGACAGCGCATCGTAAACAACCCTTGGGAGACTTTCATCCTACATACTTACTACATCATCAGTGAGTTTCAAGGCGCCTATTTTACTCTCTTTCCTTTTGGGGGAGAAAACATGCACACATATTTACATAAATGGTTGTAGTATTATTGATATCGCTTGTTACGTTAGTGCAAACACACAACATGTCCTGACACACTCGAACCGTTAGTAATGGGATTAGCGAGTAATTTTGAGTAGTACTACTGGGTCTGACAAACCCCGCCCGGGCTAGTCGCGCTAGCTTGATTGGAGGTCAAACGGGTGCTTGATTGACCTAACAATTGTCATTGTCTGATGAGACGTGACGGGGATACAACAAACACATATAGGACGTAAACAGTCAGCTTCGGTTCGAAACGCTAAGTAACAAGAACATAGGCTAGCTACCTAACGATATGCTCTACATACTAAACCATTGAAACGCAAACCATTGAACGCTTACGAACACATTTCTTGTTGATTAAACCTGTAAACTCACCAACTTTATGTTGACATATTTTAGCATGTTTTCTCAGGTCACAGGAACGCATAAGCTCATGATGCACGCTACAGGAAACGCACTCAGGACATGCATTCATCTATTTCATTTTTAGCATTGAACATTTTGTCTAAACATGGCTATTGTAATCGTACTGTAATGGATTTACAAACTATGTACACGCTTCCGCATTGTTGTGAACTTTGTTTATGTTCTATGGAATGAAGTCAAATGTTTATTTTAAATTCATATAGTGTCGTTCGATATGACTGTGTCTGAGATCCTGGTATGTCACACGCCTAACGGTAAAACCCCGTTCGTGGAAAGTGAGGGTGTGACAGATTGGTATCAGAGCCACAGGTTATAGAGAACTAGGATTGCATTGCATCTAGACTATAGCCTTAGACACAACACTAGTATTGCATAGACACTTTTACATGGTTACCACTGTTGTGCAAACAACCTTCTGGTGTACTGACATTAAATTGCTGAGCAAACATAACATTATGGGTATGACATGTGTGTCATTACCGGCTGACAGAGGGGCGGAGAATCCCGCTCGCTCACTACCAACGTTTACACTTGATCCTTCACTCTCGGAGTGGAAGCAACAACGAATTGAACCAAACATTTCCACGATTGGAACACGAAACTCTTTCCTAACACACGCGATAAGCTTAACGATGACAAACAAAAAGAACAATACCTCACTCTCTAACTCTCTCACACTTGTTACCAGTCACAACATATCCTATCACACTAGCCCGAGCAGTAAATGAGGGACAACTAAGATATTCAAGTCTGTTAGAGAATCGGACTTAGACATTCAAACACTTAGAACTCGAAGAGAAGAAGGCCAAATAGTCTTGATTCCCGTTATTATCTTAACCAAATCTCTTGTACAACCTTAGTACAACTTTAGTTATTCGACTCTTGGCATAACAAATATATCTTTGATACTTCTATCATTGATAACACTCGGTACTGGACAAGGTACGCTATCTCGAATAGGGGGAACCATGTGTGACCATGCAAAGCAAATTAGAATCACGGGTGCACACGTAATTGTAATTTGTCGTGCATGAGAATTCTGGAAACTCTATTGGGTGATAACGGTTATGACCAGTACAAATTCTCAATTTCATACTTGGAGGCATGAGGCCTCGGATTCTCATATAGCTTCACTATCGATATGCAAACAAACCCTTCATTCTTACTAGCATGATACAATTTATTATTGTCAATAATTATTATCCGGTTATTGATTAATATGTGTTGTGAATTGAATAATCATGTCTGGAAGAAGAGCGGGACGCGCGGGTGGACGAGGAAATATCACCCTGACTCAAGCCGAGCTGAATGCTATCATCAATGAGCGCGTGGCTGATGCGCTGGCAGCTTATGAGCAGGCCCGCAATCAGGACCAGAACGACCAGAATCCGAATCAAGGGGGTCCAAGAGTCTGTACCTTCAAGATGTTTATGGATTGCAAGCCTCATTCTTTAAGCGGTTCTGAGGGTGCTGTTACATTGCTTCGCTGGCTGGAGAAACTCGAGTCAGTGTTTGCCATGTGCAACTGTCCTGATGTCAAATTTTGATTTTGTTAACCCCTCAATTCAATATATTTTTAAATTTTACCCTATAAATAAAAAAATTTCAGTAATAATCAAGATGCGAAACATCATATCCTCACATGCTTTTTATGAAACAAGAAATCAAATAAATATTCACATTAATGACTAAAATCCCACAAATATCAAACAATTAAGCTTAATAATCCCCATAATCAAGTCCTTTTACCTTTCCATTTTCATACAACAATATTATTTTCCTTTCACCTAAACATATTTTCAACAAAACTTAAAAAAAAAAAAGTGTATAAAACTAGCATCGGACCATGAAAACGTATCATCACGCTGTTTTTGAAAAGATGAGCCTTTTATCGAACCAATTTATCTTCTCCTCCGTCAATAATCTCCGGCGAACGTTTTCCGGCGAGTTAAATTGAATCGATTTCTGCATTCATTCACCAGATCTGTCAAATTGAATCGAAATCTACGCATTAACAATCTAATTGCAGGTTTTTACCCAATTTTTGGTGAAGAAAATGTCAAGGACGACGGCAGCGTCTTACTGGTGTTACAGATGCACGCGATTCGTCAGATTACCGTTGGAAGACACCGTCGTGTGTCCTTATTGCGACGGAGGATTCGTTGAAGCGGTGGAAGAGAACGAATCTCCGCCGTTGGGCACTCGCCGGCGGTTTCCTGCGACGGCGATGTACATGCTCGGAAACAACGAGAGATCAGATCTGCGGTCGCGCCGTGGTGGCCGGCGTAACGCCGGCGACCGTTCGCCGTTTAATCCGGTCATCGTCCTCCGCGGTGCGTCGGAAGGTACCGGCGGTGTGGAGACCACCGGCGGCGGAGATAGAGGCTTTGAGCTGTACTACGACGACGGAGCTGGCTCCGGTCTGCAACCGTTGCCGCCGACGATGTCGGAGTTTCTTATGGGATCTGGATTCGACCGATTGCTTGATCAGTTGTCGCAGATCGAGGTGAACGGATTAGGTCGCTCCGGTCATCCTCCGGCGTCGAAAGAAGCGGTGGAATCGATGCCGACGATCGAGATCTCGGATTCACACGTTGTGACGGAGTCTCACTGTGCGGTTTGTAAGGAAGCTTTCGTTCTCAGATCTGAAGCTCGTGAGATGCCGTGTAAGCACATCTATCACTCCGATTGCATCCTCCCGTGGCTCAATCTCCGGAACTCGTGTCCGGTGTGCCGGCACGAGCTCCCAACGGATTCAACAGATTCGAATTCGAACAATCTAGAACGATCGGAACTAACCGATGAAGAATCAGCGGCAGTTGGATTGACGATTTGGAGGTTACCTGGTGGTGGATTTGCTGTTGGGAGGTTTTCAGGTGGTAGAAGAGCTAACGGCGGTGAGAGGGAGCTTCCGGTGGTGTATACTGAAATGGACGGTGGATTCAATACGAATTCCGGTACTCCGAGGAGGATTATGTGGGAATCACGACGGAGTAGCGTCGGAGAAGGTGGAATTCGAAGGGTTTTTCGCAATATGTTCTCGTTTTTTGGGAGATTGAGACCGTCTTCATCTTCAATCTCTAGCTCTGGTGGTACTACAGCTCTGAGAAGCCGGAGTTTGTCGAGTTCTGTTTTCGGTAGAATGTCGAGGAGACGAAGCAGAACTTGGATTCTTGATGAACAGCATGGTATGTCTCGATGGTAGAATCGAATTGAATCGAATCGAATTCGAGGTTATGAGACTTATGGATTCGGATCATAGCTCATTCGAGTCATTTTGTTCAGAAATCGATCAAATTTCATGGGTTACAAACGTATCTGCACTGTAAATAACATGGGTACAAGATTGGAATCTTTCATTCTTGAAGGATTTAAGGTGGAAAACAACTGCAAATTGAAGCAAGAACATGATGAATGGGTGCCAAGAGGTTAGTGATTATGCTGCTTTGAAATCTTGATTAATTACATTTTGCTGGAAACAAAATCACGAGTCTTGATTGATTTGTAGCTGGTTTAATTAAGTTCATTAATTCCTGAGAATTCGGTGTTTTGATTTTGATATTTGAATGGTCATGAGTACACTGGTGGTTCATTCAATACAAAAATGCTGCAGTGTGTACCAGTTGCAGATTTATGATTGTGACACTACCTGAAGTAGGTGGATTTTGCCAGTGATCAATCTAAATTGTGTTTATATCAAGTTTACATTTCTGTATTAAACTAAAATAATGTAGACGCATGACCAAAATATGTTTGGTTTCATGTATAAAAGCTGAGTTTTTTTCGTAAGAAAACATGATATGGATCTCTTAGTTGCAAATGATAGCGAAGAATATGTTATGATAGACCTTCCAATCTTGAAGTTTTAGTTTTGTCACAGAATATACGATAGATGCTTAAAAGTAAACCAGAAGGTGGATACATGAAAACTACTAGATGCATGAAATTTGTTTGTGTATTTTGTAAACTTGTATTAGTAACTAGCTATAGTAACCGTGTGTTTCACGGGTTGAATAAATAAAAAATTAATATAATAAAATTTATTAATTATAAAATAATATTTTAAGATATAATATCATTGAAATTATATATTAGAAATGACTGTAAGTTATAAAATAGTCATATCAACTTTTTAAAACTTTTTATTTTTTTCAAAAAAAAATAAACGTTTTGTTCTAAAACAAACCGTATAAAAATGTCATTTTTAAAAATTTTCTTATTATAACCCTTAAATGTATTATTTTTGGTTTTAAAAAAATAAATTTTTAAAAATACCAATTTAAATATTTCGTATTTTTTAAAAAAGTCTTATGCTTTAAATAAATTTATTATTTTATAAAAATGTTTATTTAGAAATAATATTAATAAATAGATCTTTTTATTAATTTATTAAATCTAAAAAAAGTTTTAAATAGTATTATTAGTATTAAGGTAATTATTTAATAGGAGAGAGAGGCGGGAAAATTTTAGTGAGAATGATTGTGGTGTTGACACGTGTCATCTTAGATACCTTTTTATTAGAGTAGAAAGATGAGATAATATATTTAAGAGTAAATTGTCATTTTCGACCCTGTGTTTTCATGAAAATTACCACTTTCATCCATAGTTTATTTTTTTCGCATCTGGGTCCCTGTGGTTTACAAACCTTGTCATATTCATCCAGTTCGTTAACGCCATCCAACATTCTCCGTTAAATGAAGGGTATATTGGTCATTTTACATATATATTTTATTTTTCTATTTTTTAAACCCCATTTAATATATCCCCTTTAAATAAATTATTATTTTAGTCCCTGTGGCTTGGACATGTTTGCCAATTCAGTTCAAAAATCACACAACCTTGGCATAAAACACCATATCACCACCACCCGTGATGGAACCACCATGTAGAAGTAGGGTACAAATAACCCACTCAAGACCGGGTACCTGAACCCGAAAGCCCGGCCCATACGGGCGGAACGGGTAAGCCAGCAGGACACGTGCCCCGCATGTAATTACATCGGAATCACCCCAATCATAACCGATAATTCAGTAACGGTCAGAGAACATAAAAGGTAATGGATTTGCCGGGGAATAATCCCTGTAAATCAGCACACGATTACAGCAGGCAAACACTATAATACCAGGTAAGGAGGATCGAGATCCTCATAAAAGAATACACATAAAAATCCCCCTTAATACTCCCTATCACATATTCCATTCAACAAATACTTACTCTCACGCTGGAGGGTCGTTCTAGGGATATTTCCCCCTGGAACGCCTTAACTGGTGTTGTTTTCATTCTGCGTATGTGTGAAGCTTCAGAGAGCATCGATGGATCGAAGTTCAACAAGACCGGAACCATCTAGAGTTGGACCTCATATTTACACATCACACTACCACCACGCCGCAAAACCACCACCACTCCATCGGAACCACCAAATCATCACCACCACCCTATCATAAAACCACCAACACCACACCAGACGGGCACCACCACACATTAGATCTCCACCACCACACATTAGATCTTCACCATCACACATTAGATCTCCGCCATCACACACTAGATCACCACCACATGTGGACCCTAAAAACCAACCGTTAATCTCGAACTTATAACAAACCCCTTCGAAAACGTATATGAAACCCTTGAAAACGAGTATTGTAGAGGTATTAGTAGGGTTTGATATGCATTTTTGAAGTGGTATGTTACAAGTCCAATATTGATTGTCGGTTTTTAGGGTTTACATGGTAGCGACGATCTGATGAGCGTGGTGGTGGTGGGCGCTCTGGTGTGGTGTTGGTGGCTTCGTGATGGGGTGGTGGTGGTGGTTCGGTGGTTCTTGTGACGCGTAGTGGTGTTGTGGTTATTTTTGGACTAAATTGGCAAATACGCTCAAACCACATGGACTAAAATAGCAATGTATTTAAAGAATATATATTAAATCAGGTTTAAAAAAAGGAAAATAAAACATATATGTAAAATGACCAATATACCCCTCATTTAACGGAAATTTTGGATGGAGTTAACGGACTGGATGAATATGACAAGATTTGTAAACCACAGGGACCCAGATGCGAATTGGATTAAAGTGGCAATTTTACCAAAGCAGGACGAAAATGACAATTTACTCTATATTTAATGATATTCTGTTGTTATATCTCGACTCATGAACAATTAAGTTTTGGTACCAATATTTATTCGAATCACATCAAGTAAATGGGAGCTAGCATGAGTTGTCTGATTCATCTTGCTCTTAAATGTGGGTAGGCAGGTAGCACGAGTCTGTTGAAGATTCAGTCATAGTTCGTCAAATAAGACTTTTAGAGGACCAAATTTTGCATGTTTTGGGTTCGAAATTTGAGTTATTGTGTCTGTACGTATGGACGTATGCAAACAACTTTTGTGATTAGGTTTTCACCAAAAATAAAGAAAATCGACGTGGAGGTCCTTGGCTCTCTAGTATGTTGTAGATGGCGAAAAGTAGGCTTTCAAACGAACTGGAGGAACATGAACAAAGGCTTGCTCGTGTTCGCTCATTAAAGAAATGAAATTGTTCATGTACATTTACCAAACGAGACTTGTTCGTGTTCGTTCATTAAGAAAATGAACTGTTTACGCACACTTATTGAACGTAAACGAACACAAGCAGATGTTCATTAATATAAACAAAAGTTTTGTCAACCTTTAGCACACACTTAACATAATTATACAAATATAGATAGACATAATTATCATAAAAACAATTAACCAAAAAAAAAATTAAGAAGTTTGTCGAAGTTTAGAATAAACTTAAGTCGAATATGATTAAACGAGGGATGTTGACGTAAAAAATATAATATAATTAGGGTTTTATATTTTTATAAACTAAAAGGAGTAAAATGGATGTATGAAATATGAAATCTTTAAATGACAAACTCAAACGAACACATTATTGAACGTTTATGAGCATAAATAAGCGAACCCAACATCTGTTCATGTTCGTTAGTTTAGCTTAGTGGACACAGTTTTCTTCTCCGTGTATGTTACTTATCAAAATTAAACTTTCTGTTGAACTGTTTGTTGAACGTTTGATTCGTTTGCATCCTCGAGAGGGTAAATGATCAAGTACCATCCAGAAGACAAGATTTAATGTGAGAATGATATCAAGTCAGCAGATTATTGCATAGGGAGGAGCACGTACGCACATAGGTCTGCACAACATCAATAACTAAAAAAACAAACGTTTATGGAGCATTTGAATTGATTATTAAGAGGATTATCATAATTGAAAACCTAACTTTCGAAATTCCTGAACTAAAACAAGGCATGCTAATTGATCATCTAGAAGACCAAATCAGCTAATATTTTTTGTTAAATTGTTAATCGAGTCATATGTGTATTCTCCTTCGATTCATGTTAGTTTTAAAGCGTAGATTTAGGGTTCAAAATCGTTTGTGAAGATTGAGGAAGGGGAGGTGGTAGGCATTTGATACGAAGATGACAATTTTGAAATTAATGTAAGAAATAAGGGGATTAATATCTCGTCATAACAAGTTCAGAGTAAGACATGTAATGTATAATAAGTTATAACGTGTTAAATCGTTTTATTTGAAATATAAGTTCAAATTATTATTATCATATTATTAGAATAGAAAAATAAACAATTCATTTTATTTCTTATCTAACGGTATCCCTCACTATAAATTTCAAAATAAACAAATCCTATTATCTATAAATTAATCAAAATTGACTAAAGTAGTTCAGTCTTTTCCTATTCTCCTTTGACAATATATGTTGTCTAGTATTTGATACCCTAATCCAAATGTGATGAAAGAGCTTTGTATAGATAAAGATTCAAAGAAGATAAAGATTCAAAGAAAGCAACTTTGGTGAAAAAGAGACCAAAGTGACTTTGATTGAACTTTAGCTTTTGTTTGTGTTTGTGCTTTAGATTCTTGTTTGTGTTGTAAAAGGTCTGGCAACTTTTGTGTGGACCATGAGTGTTTGTGTCTAACAAATGCGATATAAAATATAAAGCTAGTGAGTAAGGACCATTAAATCTTTAAGTGATCCATTATTCCATTTTGATTCAATAACACTCTTGAATAATCTAAAACATTGAATCCAAATTATTAATGGTTCTTACTGTTAGGAATCAAGCGGCGCAGCGGAACCAACACACGAACACACACAAACGAATATCACGCAGAAAAAACAGAACAATAAACGACACAAGGATTTAACGTGGTTCGGTCAGTGTGACCTACGTCCACGGGCTGCAACTAGGGTTTTCTTTATTTGCTCAGTACAAAGATTACAATACATGACATGGGTATATATAGAGACTAATTAGGGTTAACTATTTAATTAACAAGAAAACTAAACATGGACCCAAGCCCAAAGCCTTCACAAGCCAACAATCTCCCACTTGAAGGCTTTACGATAAATTCTAGCCCGCCATTCAAGTACAAGCAACCCAGTCGTCCAGTAACTTCAGTAATCTTTAAACAAGTCTTCCAAGCCTCCAGTTCCCTGAGAACAAGCTAAGACTTTATCACATCTCCTAGTTGCAGCGACCCCTCATCATCAAGTACCAGAAGGGTCAGTTGAAGCTCCCCGAGCTCCAACTCAGTCTTGGCTAGTGCTGCCAACGACTCATCCTCCATCTTAACCGGTTTGGACATTCCACGGATTCAAAGACACACCGAGGATCACCATCACTCTCTAAATTCAGCAAACAATAACCAGTAGATAATTTTTCAGTCATAGTCTTTAAACCCAACGGTTCTTTGTAACTGTACCGGAACACGTCCCGTGCTCCCACTGTCACCGAATCCCCTGAGTGGTTTAGACTTCTGAACTCGTTCACCTAACATCCCTGCTCCAGACTTCATGTTTGCAAAATGAACTCTCTTAGCACCAGATTTAGTGAACCAGATTTTTTCATGCTTAACCGGGACGGTCATACATCTCTCAGCAGGTACCTCAACCATATACAATGACCCACGCTTCATACCACGAGCAATAATCAGATTACCATTGATCACCCTCCATTTACCACTACCAAACATCACTTCCAGTCCTTGTTCATCCAGCTGACCAACTGAAATCAGTTTCTTCTTCAACCCCGGAATCACCCTGACATTCTTTAGGTTCCATGTAGTACCCAATGAAGTAACCAGATCAATATCACCCATTCCCGTTACCTCAAGTATCTCGTCATTGGCTAATCGTACCTTTCCAAAATCACCATATTTCAGATTCATCATCGTTTTCTGTTTGTCCATGGCGTGAAACGAAGCCCCTGAATCCATGACCCAAGAGTCCACACTATTTTCCACACTGAGTATCAATGCATCATCATCAAAAACATCCCCAGCAGCAGTGTTCAATTCTTTCTTATTCGGACATTAACTCTTAACATGTCCCACCTCATTGCAGCTCCAACACTTCACATTCTTCCTAGTTTTAGATGAACTTCTTCCCCGACTCCCACTGTTCCTGTTATTACCCCGACCCCTGCCAACATTTAGTAGTTCACTATTGGATGATTCACCCGAGTTCTTTCTTCTGACTTTTTCACCCATAATCAGATCTCGAATACCATTAAGAATGAAACCCTTAGTCCCCACAGAACTTGAAATTGCAGCCACAGTTCCAGACCAACTATCAGGCAGAGATGACAACAGCAGTAGAGCCTGAACTTCATTATCAAACTTAATTCTAACAGATACAAGTCTTGTTAAGATTGAATTTAAATTGTTAATGTGAGCAATCACTGAGCTTCCTTCTTTCATCCTTGTGTTCACCAGCTCCCGAATCAAGAACACCTTATTCGCTGCAGACGGTTTCTCATACATATTTGACAAGGCAGTTATCATACCACGAGCTGTGGTTTCCTTAATGACATTAAAAGCAACGTTTTTCGTCAAAGCCAATGTAATAACCGCACGAGCCTTCTTGTCCTTTGATTCCTAATCAGCCTGTTCTATTTTCGCAGGTTTTTCTTCTAGTACCATATCCAAGTCCTTTTGACATAACAATGCTTCTATTTGCATTTTCCACCACCTAAAATCAGAACCGTTAAATTTCTCGATCACAACCTTCTCGTCTTCAGCCATCTCAAACAGCAAACAAGAAGCAAATCGAAACAGTGAACAGACACAACAATGACACGGACCTGAACTTGACGACTGTTCTACTGAACACTGTCAAATTGACTGATTTGCTCCTACAATAAACCTTGCAGACAATCTTTACCCGACGAATCCAAAAGTTATTCACCAAACCTTAATCGACGGCTTCAAAGAGTTTTATCCCGATACTTGATCACAATCGCAATCAATTGATGATAACCAAAAAAACAAACTATTATTTTTTTTTATCAAAGTACCCGCAAAAAAAAAAGAATGTTACCTTTTTTTTTTCTTCTTCTTCTTGTTCTCGGCTACTTAGTCAAAGTGGCTCACAAACAAACAAAACCCCTTTTCTTTTGAGCTTACGTACCAACAGCAACAACAAAAAAATCTTATTTCTTTCTTTGTTTAGATGGCACAGAATCCAATAGAAAAACAAAAGTGATTCCTTCCTTTTGCTTAATCGTAACCTTACAAGAGGAAAAAAAAGCGACAATCTTTGAACGATAAGAAAAATTCAAACCTTTCTGCGAATCGTCTTCTGTGCAATCACGTGTGTTCAACGAGCCTAAGCTCTGATACCACTTGTTAGGAATCAAGCGGTGCAGCGGAACCAACACACGAACACACACAAACGAATATCACGTAGAAAAAACAGAACAATAAACGACACAAGGATTTAACGTGGTTCGGTTAGTGTGACCTACGTTCACAGGCTGCAACTAGGGTTTTCTTTATTTGCTCAGTACAAAAGATTACAATACATAACATGGGTATATATAGAGACTAATTATGGTTAACTATTTAATTAACAAGAAAACTAAAAATGGGCCCAAGTCCAAAACCTTCACAAGCTCAACACTTACTAATTAAATAGCGTGTAGGTCAGTAGATGGTTAAATGGATGCTATATTTTTTGTTTTAATCTAAGGATAATATGTAACAAAGTTGTGAAAAGATAACCATCAAGGAGTGACTAAGTTGGTTAATAGTTTTACCAAATAATTAGATGAATTAGGTTTGAATTTTCTTTAATGTGATCATCGATCTCTTGGAAGAGCTAAGATCCCCATTTGAGATCACTTCATTCAACTCGAGTTTCATGTAGTTGACTAAGTTTTCATGACGATTTAGTCAGTGAAAGAAATCAGACACCATGATAGTTAAGAAAAGTTATGGAAACATTAAGTAAAACTGTTTAACTAAAAAGAATCTCACAGGAGGAGGCTATTCATATTTCAAATTTGTCATTTACAAAAAAAAATTGATGAACTTAATTGTAACCTAAGTATTGTCGTGAAGTAAAAAAATTAAATAAAGGATAGATTTATAATCTTACTTTAGGAGGATAGAAACATGAAATGTTTTGTGTTGTAACTTTTTAAAGGAGAGATTTATAATCTTACTTTAGGAGGAAAAAGAGAAGGAATTCAAGGAAAAAGAGTGTGTGACTTTTTATAGTGATAAAGTTAAATATTTATAAAAAATATAATTTTTGATATATAAAAGAATATTCATACGAAAATCACATAATTTTTGAAAGATTTTTTTTTGTCCATTCATCTCAAAGAAATCGGGGGCTTTTAAGTTCGATAACACGGTTTTCAAACTCTAAAATATCAAATGTTACGCC
This sequence comes from Flaveria linearis, assembly GCA_024085815.1. Taxonomy (NCBI): domain Eukaryota; kingdom Viridiplantae; phylum Streptophyta; class Magnoliopsida; order Asterales; family Asteraceae; genus Flaveria; species Flaveria linearis. The sequence goes on from CM044009.1 coordinate 68,574,378, forward strand.
GTAGACAAAATTGTAAAATCGTTAGTTATTTTTTGAACTCAAGAATGTAAATTATCTTAGCTTTTATTTAGTTCATCTGAAATTTAAATTATACTAATTATTAAATTGTTTTGTATTATGATGTTGTATCTTATCCCTAGGGTGTTTTTAAAATCAAAATTTGATTTTTTTTATTTTTAACCAAAAGTTTTTCATTTTATGCGATGTAACCTCACAAATTTGATTTTTTTTACTTTTAACTCAAACTTTTCATCTTTTTCATTTTAACCTCACAACTTTTTTATTTTCAATTTTATTCCCCTAAACTTTTCATCTTTTGCAACTTTTTATTTTACGTTTTGTTCTAAGTTTTGCAAGTTAACACGATGCAACATGCATGTGTGTTCCAACATTTTTACGTTTTGCTTTAGGTTTGTTCTAATTTTGTGAGCTAACACGACGCAATGTGCGTGTGTGAAACATTTTTACATTATTTTTTTCCGTTTGACAGGTTTATCGCAACACGTTAGTCGTAGATCGACTTAATTATATTTTTCTATGTTTTACATTTCGGTCAAATTTCTTAACCCGTGTGTGTGGGTGCCAAGTTCATCTCCCTTTTTTCGCATTAACACATCACAAATTTAGTGTTAATGATAGCTGGCGGTCGTGTGACACTAGTGCTATTTTGCATGGTTTTATGCCCGACCGTAACGTGGTGGGCTTAGTGCTTATTCCAGTCCGACATATATAATAATTACTATCTTGGTTTGTCACACCCCCGCTTATAGCGGAAACACGAGAATGTAACGGACGGGATCGTCATAACACATTGTTAAGTTAATAGAGATGCATTAAATGAAGAAAGTCAACGTGTCATGACGTCACCCAACACAAATGGAGACTTGTGTCGCAGTTAGTCAATTCCACGACAAACATAGTCATACAAACCAAATAAATATAAGTCCCACAACCCGGGAAACAAATGAACATAAGTGGTTAATGAAAATCAAGCAACTGTCATAGACATCCAATGAGTCTAAGTAGTGCAATCCTAAGGGTGTCTCTAAGGCATCATCCCTAGCTATCCTCAATGATTGTTACCTGAAAAGATATGCTCAAAATTGTCAACAATAATGTTGGTGAGCTTGGCAGGTTTGAATTGTAAACATGTAATTGATGTTGTATAGTGTTTGTAGTGGAATACCGTGCATACAGTTATAAGCAAGCAATATCACATACCATGAGTTTTATACAACCAAACCTATGACGAACCACAAAGCAATTGTCGGAATATATTCACCCCAGGCCCGTTCCTGGCAGTGTGATGGTAGTCACAAGTAACCATCTGTCAAGGGTGGGGGTGTCAACCCAGTATTACTACTAACACCTATCCGTTGGTTCTAACACTGGAATTAATGGTTGTAAGAAGAACCACACAGTAACATCATGTATGCATCAGATAAGTACTCACAAAACAGTATCACGTTGATTCCAAGTATGAAAATTGTATGTATGTTGTACAACATTAAAAACGGTTGAGCATACTTTTTTCCCATGTTTGTAAAAGATTGAAACAATTGTATAAGCATAAAAAGGGTCGTGAAACTCACCTTGATTGCGTTGCAACAAATAAGTGTAAGTACAAAGGATCGGGTTCCAATTAACCTGAGTTTCATTTAATATTTAATTGGGATTAAATATTAGTAATGGAATTTATTATTTGGAATAGAATGATACGGTTCACGATCACGGTTCGGTTACGGTGTCTCGAGTTAGAATAATAGTAATATGAGAATTGGGAATGTATTAGGGTTTCCATTGGGTTTTGAATGATAGTTTAAATAAAATAATTTATTTAGTTTAAATGTCTTGAAATAAAATGAATTTATTTAGAGTGAGTATGGTTTAATAGAAATAAATCTATCAATAAATTTGACCATTTGTTAGATTATTAAGGTGTGAGAAGAATAAATAACTAATTTTATTAATTTAAACCATCATTTAAAATGAATTCCATTTTAGAAATATTTAAATAACTAATTTTTTAAGAAATATTATTAAGGAAAATTGCAGAAAATAGGTTTGATGGTTTAAAATAAACAGAGTTTATAAAAATAATTTTATAATTTTTAGGAATTTTTTTGTAATTTTTAAAAGCTTAAAAAGGCTTTTAAAAAATAAAAGAGGGTCCTCGGGGTCGAACCCGGGACCTCTTGGATTGCATGTGGACATGGAACCGGTGAACCAGGAATACAGCCGCGGTTAAGCCGGTTCCAATTGATTTTATGCTTCTTTAGCTCATTTCCCCCGATTACATACGAGCCCTAGTTTGATCCGAACCAAATTGAGCCCCAAATCGATTAAGTTAATGAGCGGATTCATGGGGCTTTGTTCCCCACATGAAATCGAGTGTGTAGAAGGGTTTAATTACCTGTTTTGATGTTATTTCGATGGAGAATGAGTACAGGAGCAGGTCGCGATGAAGATGGTGTTCGATGATGGTGTTTGTGCGTTTTCAGATGCATTTGAAAATTGTATACGATTAGGATTAGTTATATAGTCGTTCATATTCGATTAATTCGATTATATTAGAGTGTAGTGCGATCGGTTTTGCTGGAAAAGGGTCGAAAGTGGGTTTGGTTGGATCTAGATCTAGATCGCACTCAATCGGTTATGATTTTAAATTGTTTTGTGGGTTAGGTTCGATCTTTACACGCGATGTTGTCGGGGGTGATTGATTGGATTAAAACCGATTTATTGTAGGTGTTTTGGCTTCGCCGGAGTTGGCCGGAGTTTGGCCGGAGGGAAACGGGCGACGGGTACGGGGGGAGGGGCTGGGTTTTAAAATATTTACACATTTGGTCCCTGAAGTTTGTAGCAGTTAACAACTGAATCCAAAGTTTTGTTTTAGTTTTACTAAATTACAATTTAGCCCCATGAAGATTTAGATTGTTATTATTTTTTGTAAAAAAAAGTTATTGATTATAGGCTTAATATATGAAAACCTATATTATCATTATTATTAATGTTATTATTAACATTATTATTATTATTATTATTATTATTATTATTATTATTATTATTATTATTATTATTATTATTATTAATAGTGATAAATATCAATTATTTTTACGATTTAACAAAGTAAATTTAGAAAATACGAGATGTTACAGTCTCCCCTGCTTTAGGAAATTTCGTCCCGAAATTTTAATCACGAGGAGGCTGAAACGAAAAGATGAGGATACTGGGATTTCATTTGGTCATCACGTTCTCAGGTGAACTCTGGGCCACGTTTAGACTCCCAGTGGACTTTGACAATGGGTATCCAGCTACGCTTGAGTGTTTTGACTTCCCGATCCATAATTTCCACAGGATTCTCAATAATGTGCATAGATTCATCAATCTGGACTTCGTCGAGTGGAATGTGGAGGTTTTCATTGGCAAGACATTTCTTGAAGTTGGACACATGAAACGTCGGATATATATTGCTGAGTTTTTGGGGTAGTTCAAGCTTGTAGGCCACTTTCCCAATTCGCTCGAGCACTCTGAATGAACCCACGTAACGAGGTGCTAGCTTCCCTTTCTTTCCAAAGCGAATCACTACCTTCCAAGGTGATACCTTAAGAAGTACGAGATCACCAACTTTGTATTCCATGGGCTTACGTTTTTTATCAGCATAATGCTTTTGACGATGTCTAGCAGCGACCAAGTTGTCACGGATCTTATGAATTTTGTCGGTTGTTTCTTGTATCAATTCCGGACCAGTAATTTGTGATTCACCAACTTCAGACCAACAGATGGGAGGTCGACACTTTCGGCCTTATAAGGCCTCAAATGGTGCCATCTGGATGCTGGTACGATAACTGTTATTGTAAGAGAATTCGATCAACGGACGATGAGAATCCCACGATCCACTAAAATCAATGACACAAGCCCGAAACATATCCTCAAGGGTTTGTATCGTTCTTTCAGTCTGATCGTCGGTTTGCGAGTGATGAGCTGTGCTAAGATTCAGTTGAGTTCCAAGAGCTGATTGGAGACTTTTCCAGAAACGAGAGATGAAGCGACCATCGCGATCAGAGATAATGTCTAAAGGTACACTTATAAACGAACAAGAGAGTTTAAATGAAAGATAAGCGTACGAACGGATAGTGATAGACGTTTAATTATAGATGAGATGTTTCACTTTAGGGAATCCTTCAAGACTCTTGACATAATACATGCCAACTTGAACTCTTCCAGTGAAATACGAAACGTTTTGAGGGTAAACATTGGAAATGATGACGTGTTACCATGGTATCACAACTTCCAGGATATAATTTCATGGTAAGGTGATCTCTAGAAATCAATAAAAGAACAACAATGATAAGAAAGGTTAACCGTCGGAATTTAAGAATTCCAAACATCACCATATGAAACGACTTTAACGCATATCTTGTGAATATGTATTTCTCCTTTGACCAACCATCGGTCTAAGAATAATACGCTATGCGAAGATCTTGGAATGAGTTCAAGATGATGGTTAAGAATATTATTAAAATCAGAAAATGAATCAACCGTTCAAAATGACGATCGATGTTTTAACGTCATACCACAGTATACGAATATTTGAAATAGATACAGGTTAATTTCTCGACCCGTTATTCCATATGAGTCCATATGAGATTAGTCAATCGGTATATAATGCACCAATTGTCATCATGACCTTTAAAATAAGAAGCATTTAGTGAATGAAAAGTTAAACAGGAGATTTTACGGGAACACGGTTTTGTCATATGTAAAGATAAGACACTTGGACACATGCCAAGTTAGGTCTTTTCTTTTATGCCAAACCCATGACTACAAGTTACGAAATTTTCTGAACCTTTATATCCACATCGCAATGAGGATAATAACGAGTCTTGTTGTTCAAACCTAAGATAGAATTTAATGATTTTCAAGGTTAAGGATTCAAAAGCGATTCAAGAAGTGACGCGAACAATAGGAGAGGTATTTGTAAACATGTTTTGCAAGGTAGCAATATCTAAGTAAGTTTACATACGCAGTTCAACAAACCATAAGCACAGCTGAGAACATTTGTATGACTAGAAAGTCATGAGCATAAGTTGATAATATCTTTAGCAGAGAGATTGTTTAGGAAGGCTACCATCGCGCAATCAAGTTTTGATGATAACAAAATGAAAGTCGATAGATAAGGAATAAATGGTTCCATATAGCTAGATCAAAACATGAGGATAAAGGGAGAGAAATCAATTTTAAGAATTTAAGTGCTCCAAGCTTAGAATAAAAATCAGCCTAATACGATCGGGTCTCCTTTCAAGTTCAGAGATCATGCTTTGGCTTGATAGGGCGAAATATTTGTCACCAAGGTACGGGTTTCAATCCTATTTTGGTGAGATCATGTTATTTGTGAAATGTAAGTTCCAATAAGAATAATTGAAGTCAATCCTCAAGATAAGAAAATCACCCTAATCCAGAGGATGAAATTTCACAAAACAAACAATTGGAAACCATTTATCAAAACAAATAGAGAATCATCAAAGTAAGGGAATCACCCCTGTTTTGATGAGTTAGAATTGTTTAGGAGGTACGAGTGTTCTTAGTCATAGATTGACTTACAAACTCTTGCATCTCCCACGGTGCAAGCGGTATGAAGTTTGACTTAACGACGAAAGGAAAATAATATCAATTAAAAATTCGGAAAATTCCAAGTTACATCAGTGTAACAAAGGAAAAATCATGCTTACAAGCTTAAGATCAAAGTTCGAGATAGCAGAATTTGTTATGATGGTGTTCAAATCTTGGATGGTTTAAATCGGAAAGACGAAATCAAGGAAAAAAATGATTCGACATCACAATGAGGTGTGAACATTTGATTCACAATCGAAGGGAATACATGGACTTCTCAGGATATGAGGTCAACCATAGCCTTATTGAAGGCACGCGTACTTATAAGTGGTAACAAAGTTATAATTAGTTTATTCGATCATTGAGGTGAGTGACCACTTATAATATTTAAATTAACAAGGTTAACATTCAATTAGTAAATTATCCCGAGATGTAGGAATTCCACCTATAGCATTGTATGTTCTTAGTTATGGGACACATCCTTAAGAGGATTTGAGCATCATAAGTAACTGTTTAATGTTTTGAAGACCATTCGGTGTTTAGGAAAGTGTTCTCGATGCTTTTGAACCACTGTAGTAATCCGGTAGCTCCTTCGGTTCCACTGAACTTAGTGGGGTTGAAAGAACTGAAATGCTTATAGGTACAAGCACGTGGACGGTTAGGACAAACAGAGATTTGAGCAGGGTTCGCGCCTTGATTCAGATGAGTTAGGAGGGTTGGTATGACCGCAGCAACCTCACGTGCTACAATAGCAGTAATCTTACGGCCAGAGTTTCCTGATCGGGATCGGTTTTGACGAGTAGACATTTTGAAATATCATTAAGATATTTTATGAGAATTGGGTAATATGAGCTATACAACATGAAAACGACAATCGGGAATTTGGCATAATAACGATGGGATGTTCCGAGTGTAATCGTTTGATTCGTAAATCAAAGCGAGTACGTTGACTAATCAAAGTATTAGGTCAACCACAACTTTATTGAAGACATGCGTACCTATAAGCAGATACTCATCCCGAGGGTTCCCAGGTAAGGTAGACAGATCAATCGGCTGATTTGGATTTATACGAATACCTTGCCTAGACAGAACACCCCGAGATACAGGCATCACGCTCTTCCAGCATTACATGTTTCAAGTTGTAAGACACAGACTTTGACGAATATGAAAACCACGAATAATGATTCAAAGTTCATTTTGAAAACCATTTGATTTAGACACACAATGCCTTGCAATCCATGCTTCAGTCCATCAGGATCATCACGTAGCCCAGTTCAAACATATTCTTAGTATACCGGTGATGCTTATATATAGGGTTCCCCACAGCGTTCCCACCACACCCTCGATATACATAGAATGATGCTTAAACCGGTTACATGACATCCTAATTTTCCTTAGCATAATCCTAATGAATAACATAATGTATGTGTAGAGAGTATCATCACTCCTCTACATTTATTGAAGTCCACTTTCATTCTAAGCATTCAATCAGTTCCTTAGTTATTAAAATGCTAAGTGGAGGAATGTTTCGCGAAAGATAGAATCAATGTCATGATTGGAAATATTATGAAGGCTCTAAGTAGGACAGGACTTATGTAATAGTAAGTGTTAGTAATGTTTTGTTACCCTTAACAAGTTTTACTAGAATTATGATCCTAGCACACCATAGGGTATAGAATAGAGAACTTGTGATACTCCTGATTGTTACCTCATGGTAAGATTTGCCAGACTTCTCATGCACGGCGAATTGCAATTACGTGTGCACCCGTAATGGTAATTTACCTTGCATGGTCACCCAAGCTCCACTTACCCCAAGTTAACATCATAGTATTGTCAACACACATCAAGCATGGTTCATGTAATGTCATCATGTCCATGAGCCATTAGTATTCCAATAGTAGTATGTAATAGCATATAAACTCCAAGCATATAAACACGAATTGCTAACAATAGTTGTCTGTCCGTCATACTTTTAGGATCTCAGACATACTATCTTAGGGTCGGATTTAGTATTTGAGATCAATGCTACGCATGATCTGTGAAGTTTCCCTTCACGTGAGTGTTCCGACCTAATGATATAATGTAGTGCGCATACAATGTAAGATTCTGGTATAATGGTATCCCATGGAGAAAGACTAAGAGTAATAGTGTCTTCCTCAGGATAATCAGATAACAAGCACATATGCATAGAATCATGTATAGAGTCAAGTAGCAAGTATAGAGGAACACACATGTAATATTAAATGCAAGTCAGTCCTAGTATGCATTCTACATGAAGGTTCCTAGGTTATAGTCTAGGTCAAGTGAATTGCCTAATTCTCTATAACCAATGGCTCTGATACCAATCTGTCACACCCCCGCTTATAGCGGAAACACGAGGATGTAACGGACGGGATCGTCATACCACATTGTTAAGTTAATAGAGATGCATTAAATGAAGAAAGTCAACGTGTCATGACATCACCCGACACAAATGGAGACTTGTGTCGCAGTTAGTCAATTTCACGACAAACATAATCATACAAACCAAATAAATATAAGTCCCACATCCCGGGAAACAAATGAACATAAATGGTTAATGAAAATCAAGCAAGTGTCACAGACATCCAATGAGTCTAAGTAGTGCAATCCTAAGGTCATCGCTAAGGCAACATCCCTAGCTATCCTCAATGATTGTTACCTGAAAAGATATGCTCAAAATTGTCAACAATAATGTTGGTGAGCTTCGCAGGTTTGAATTGTAAACATGTAATTGATGCTGTATAGTGTTTGTAGTGGAATACCGTGTATAAAGTTATAAGCAAGCAATATCACATACCATGAGTTTTATACAACCAAACCTATGACAAACCACAAAGCAATTGTCGGAATATATTCACCCCAGCCCCGTTCCTGGCAGTGTGATGGTACTCACAAGTAACCATCTGTCAAGGGTGGGGGTGTCAACCCAGTAGTACTACTAATACCTATCCGTTGGTTCCAACACCAGAATTAATGGTTGTAAGAAGAACCACACAGTAACATCATGTATGCATCAGATAAGTACTCACAAAACAGTATCACGTTGATTTCAAGTATGAAAATTGTATGTATGTTGTACAGCATTGAAAAGGGTGAGCATACTTTTCCCCCATGTTTGTAAAAGATTGAAACAATTGTATAAGCATAAAAAGGGGCCGTGAAACTTTTCTTGATTGCGTTACAACAAATAAGTGTAAGCACAAAGGATCGGGTTCCAAATAACCTGAGTTTCATTTAATATTTAATTGGGATTAAATATTAGTAATGGAATTTATTATTTGGAATAGAATGATATGGTTCACGATCACGATTCGGTTACGGTGTCTCGAGTTAGAATATAGTAATATGAAAATTGGGAATGTATTAGGGTTTTCATTGGGTTTTGAATGATAGTTTAAATAAAGTAATTTATATAGTTTGAATGTCTTGAAATAAAATGAATTTATTTAGAGTGAGTATGATTTAATAGAAATAAATCTATCAATACATTTGACCATTTGTTAGATTATTAAGGCGTGAGAAGAATTAATAACTAATTTTATTAATTTAAACCATCATTTAAAATGAATTCCATTTTAGAAATATTTAAATAACTAATTTTATAAGAAATATTATTAGGTAAAATTGCAGAAAATAGGTTTGATGGTTTAAAAATAAACAGAGTTTATAAAAATAATTTTTATAATTTTTAGAAATTTTTCTATAATTTTTAAAAGCTTAAAAAGGCTTTTAAAAAATAAAAGAGGGTGCCTGGGGTCGAACCCGGGACCTCTTGGATTGCATGTGGACATGGGACCGGTGAACCAGGCATACAGCCGTGGTTATAAGCCGATTCCAATTGATTTTATGCTTCTTTAGCTCATTTCCCCGATTACATACGACCCCTAGTTTGATCCGAACCAAATTGAGCCCCAAATCGATTAAGTTAATGAGCGGATTCATGGGGCTTTTGTTCCTCACATGAAATCGAGTGTGTAGAAGGGTTTAATTACCTGTTTTGATGTTATTTCGATGGAGAATGAGTACAAGAGCAGGTCGCGATGAAGATGGTGTTCGATGATGGTGTTTGTGCGTTTCCAGATGCATTTGAAAGTTGTATACGATTAGGATTAGTTATATAGTCGTTCATATTCGATTAATTCGATTATATTAGTGTGTAGTGCGATCGGTTTTGCTGGAAAAAGGCCGAAAGTGGGTTTGGTTGGATCTAGATCTAGATCGCACTCAATCGGTTATGATTTTAAATTGTTTTGTGGGTTAGGTTCGATCCTTACACGCGATGTTGTCGGGGATGATTGATTGGATTAAAACCGATTTATTGTAGGTGTTTGGCTTCGCCGGAGTTGGCCGGAGTTTGGCCGGAGGGAAACGGGCGACGGGTACGGGGGGAGGGGCTGGGTTTTAAAATATTTACACATTTGGTCCCTGAAGTTTGTAGCAGTTAACAACTGAATCCAAAGTTTGTTTTAGTTTTACTAAATTACAATTTAGCCCCCTGAAGATTTAGATTGTTATTATTTTTGTAAAAAAAGTTATTGATAATAGGCTTAATATATGAAAACCTATATTATCATTATTATTAATGTTATTATTAACATTATTATTATTAGCATTATTATTATTATTATTATTATTATTATTAATAGTGATAAATATCAATTATTTTTAAGATTTAACAAAGTAAATTTCGAAAATACGAGATGTTACATGGTTATACATCATGGGTTGTATCGTGTGTTTAGTGAGTTGTACTCATTTTCTGTCTTTTTTTAATCTTTAGCTTTTTGTTTTAATCTAATCTTTCAAAGTTGTAGAATTTAGCCTCAACATCTTTAACTTTTTTTTAATTTTATTTTTATCTTAAGCTAATGCTTTCAAATCTTTTACAATTAACCTCAACATTTTTTCACTTTCAACTTGATTTCCTATATTTTTCATATTGTTAAAATTTTTTCCTATGTTCGATCTAAATTATGCGAGTCAACATGTTGTAACATACGTTATGTTCGATCTAAATTTTGCGAGTCAACATGTTGTAACGTACGTGTTGGGTTAAAATTCAAGACCCCGTATTCAGTCTAGTATACACCTGTATTCAAAGATTGACAACATTGAATGACCGACATGAGATATATTCAATAAAAAATAGAAGCGTATATTTAAGAAAAACCTTTTCTTATTTTCCTATCAATTAAAATTCAAGAACTTATCAAAGTAGTTCGTGGCGATACGAGCGTGTAAAGTGCAAAGTGAAAAATGCAAAAATGTGTTATCAGAGCGTCACATTGCGCCCATTATGATATCACCCTACTCCCCTCGTCTCAGTCCCGTGCTTGTGCCCAGAGATGTGTTGGGTGCTAATTGTCACCGGTTGTCCCTTATCATATACGAACATAATTCTATGGAACCTCCTACTTATAAATCCCTTCTAGTTTATCTTTCCTTTAATGTAAGACAAATTCAATTCCATCGTCTTATATGTTTCAACTACACAACTTCGAGTAACGATACTTTATTCATCTTAGCTCCGCATTAGACACAATTTGATTCATTGCGATCATCTCACATAGTACAACACAAACAAAATGGTTTAATAATTATATTAGTAACAAATACTAATAATTATCCGTACTTGAAGTGAGTAAAAATATACATTTTTTATTAAATATCCAACAAATTCCATCTGAATCATCTTATCGTTCTGACCAACGTATAATTGGTCATCCAAAAAAAAATGGATTCTAGCCGGTGTTACGGATTTAAATGCCAGAGTCATCTCTAACTCACCGTTGTAGACAAAGATTTTATTTTAAATGATAAACTCTAATACCATAAAAATATTCATTTATATGCTAAATAGGCAGAGGTGGACCTAATAAGGTGGTATGATGTCACCGGACACCTATGAATCTTTAGCTTCATGTGTAGTATGTGTAATCGAAATTCAAACTATACCCAAGAAATTCGATTTGATACTGACACCTATTAAATAAACTTAAAAAAGGGTCCTGCTGGGAACACCGCAGGTGTTTTTGGGGAGAAACCGGATCAAAAGGTCAAGGTTTGGCCAAACCGTGACACTTTGAGGAGAAATCGGATCAAAAGGTCACGGTTTGACCAAACCATGACATTTGAGATATTTTTTGAATCAAAAGGTCACGATTTGCCTAAAAGGTCATGGTTTGAGATATTTTTGAGATATTTTTTTGAGTAGTGTAATAAATTAAATGGTATTTTTTCAGAATTAAAATACATTAAAAGAACTTTTTGAAAGCTAAAATACATTAATTCATATTTCATGAAAATTAAAATACATTAAAAGTTAATTTTTGAAAGCTAAAATACATTAATTCATATTTCTTGAAAATTGAAATAAATTAAAAGTTACTTCTTGAAAGCTAAAATACATTAATTCATATTTTTTGTGAACTAGAATAAACTAAAATATTTACATAAATTAATTAAACTTTGGTAAGCAAATCATGCGTTATGTTATTGAATAAATCAGATTTTGAGGACTACGAGTCATAAATACTTAATAAAAATTGATGTTTATAAGTTAGTTTTTAAGTGTTAATTTTTTGTTATATATGTACTTAATACTAAAATTTAAATAAAAGAAAATTTGAATCCTATAAAAATATTAGAAGTTACAAAATGAATAAAATATCTTACATTTATATTTTAAAAAATATTAAAAAAATTAAATATTATACCCAATATGTCACGGTTTGGCCAAACCGTGACATATACACCACCAAAACCAAGAAACTCACTCCCAATAATTAACCCAATCCCGAGGTGCAGAACTTTTTCTGAAGCCTAATATGTCACGGTTTGACCAACCGTGACCTTTAGGCTTCAATATGTCACGGTTTGGCCAAACCGTGACCTTTAGGCTTCAATATGTCACGGTTTGGCCAATATGTCACGGTTTGGCCAATATGTCACGGTTTGAATCGTTTTTTTTTCAAATTACCTACAGTGCGCCTAAAATTCCTGAAAAATAAACTTACTTGATAAATAAACAAAATCAAGACTTTGCTCAATAATTCTACTCTAATTACCTTATCCATTAATAAAGCAACTTGATGAACAGTTGCTGTACCGATTGTTGTGCGTTGTGTACAAGTTGTTTATGCGCGTACACTTTGTGAAGCATTGTGTACAAGTACATGATGTTCATTCAGACTATAAAGAGGGTTTTCACCTCATTTCTTCCTTTTCAACTCTGGACCGCCTCCCCTGTTCCTTCTTCGATCGCCGCTCTTAGCCACCATCGATCGCCGATCGCCGCTCTCTGCCTCCTCACGCCCTTCTTCCACCGATGCGTCTAATCTCTTCAGTTATACCAGTTTGTCCGGCATGGTGGTGGGGGTGGTGGATGAGACGGGCGTTTCTTGGGTGTGGCGGTGATAGGGGGAAGTTGAACATCCGGCGGGCCTCTATTTCGACCCTTGATTGGTGCTTTCCTCGGTCGTTTGGAGGCTCCTATTGTGCCTCTGATCATGGTCTCCACGTTTCCCTTCTTACGGTGACAACCTTGGTGGTTGCATGTCAGCTCTAACCGGGTGTCAGCTTTGATATAGTTCTGTTTTGGTTTGATATTGGGGTTTTCAAGTCCGATTGGACTTGGTGTTTGGATTGTCATTGTCGATGATGTTTTGGTCTTTTCTATGGGATATTAGGGTTTTCAGGTGTGTTTAGTGTTGGTGTTTGGACTATGGTTGTCGCTGATGTTTTGGTCTTTTTTGTGAGACATGGGGGGTTTTCAGACCTGAGTTGAGATGTTGTTGGATAGTGACTGTTGATGACGTTATGATCTTTACCTCATTATCTGAGACTTTGTTGTTCATATTGTCGATGATGTGGAGCTTTAGCTCCTCTGAGATGTTGGTTTACACGCGTTATATGAAATTATCCCATCTATTAATAAGGCAACTTGATGAATAGTTGTTGTACCGATCGTTAGGCAATGCGTAAAAGTTGTTTGTCCACGGACACTTTGTGAAGCATTGTGTACAAGTGATGAGCCGTTGTTGTAATGATTTCATCTGCTGAGACTTGTTATTGTTTGTTGCTTATGTCGATGATGATGAATGTGTGTTCATCTGAGACTTTTATGATGTTGGATTTACCTCTTCTGGGAGTGTTGGTTTACAGGTTATAGTGAGGTGATACTTTGTTTGTTGTTGGTGATCTATTCCTGTTGAGTTAGATTGTGGTTTGTTGGTGCCGATGATGATGGATGTTTGTCAGTCTGAGGCCTTTTGCTTTATTTGTTTCGTGGTTGTGATGATACACCATGACCAACGTCGACTGTCTTGGCTTGGCAACCGTTTACGGTGTGCAGCCGCAACCATAAATGGTTCTGAGCTGCGCTATACTGATATGTTATGATTGTGATGACACAAACATTATTTTAACAATTGTTTAAGGCTCAGACTCCGTCCCTATGACGCGCAACGCGCGTCGGGGATCAAGCTCTAGTTAACATGAAGTGCGTGTCTTTGTCATTTCTCACTGCCCTATTTTGAAACTGCGGAAGACTTTTCCTTTTTTTCGCGTGGCAACCGTTTTTGTGCCTCCAAATTAAACCATTAGTTTAGCTTAAGCCCATCTCCTTAGACCCATTTTCATTTTTACGTGAAGAATTCTGAATTTTTTAATGATCACTTTTCTATATAGCGTTATTATCCTCTAACTAGGATTCGAACCCACGCGTTGCTGTGGGGTTCTCTTGTAACGCCATGGAAGCGATATTAACATGTATCGATGACTTCATGGTTGTACAAAGATAGGTTGTGTCTGCTCAGCTAACCTGTACTTTAACACACACACACATATAGCAAAAGTCTTCTATACGTGCTACAGCCCAAGATAATAATAAACAAACTGCTTATTTACATGTGGAATCATGAAGTAGAATGAACCAAAACCTTCCCACTCAGATGATATATTAGCCAATGCATCAAAACGAATTGCCCCATAAGCACGAATCAGTGGGCACTTCTTAGACAGGAACCTTCAGTTTAATTACTTATGGGTTCAACAATGAGAGATACATTACTTACAAAATACATACAAAAAGACAGAAACCATGTACCTCTTGATAGATTGCCAATCTTAGAGTGAAAATGGGCTGACATGGCGAAAGAAAACGGCAGAACCCAAACCAGCAATGCTGACCGGGGAGGAATTGGATGAATCGTTTCTAGTAATCAAAGAAGAAATGGAATGAGAAGGAATACTGTTAATTCTTTTTTGGCTTCTTCCAGAGAAAAAGCATCTAGGGAGATGCTAAAAATGTTGCTGACCATGCAGCCAATCGATTGCTTCAATTTGCTGTCCAATTGGAACCTTCAATTCACAAATATACTAATTAATTAATTAATATTCAAGTATGAAAATCATATACCATAATGAACATTTTCTTATTAATATTGTTTCCAGAATGTCCAGTTTTATTAATCTTTTCTTGATTTGTTTCGTTATTGTCAATGTATTTTTCAAGAATTCCTAATAACAACAAAATAAAAATCTATACTAAACAATTTGGACCTCAATATTATTCAGAGATATATTATTACATATTTAAAGTAGTTATACATGAAAAGAAAAGAACTGCAAGTGCCATCTTGTAAAAATTGCAACCAACCACGTGCCACATTCCCATAACCACAATTGTAAAAGATAAACCATGTCATGCCTCAAGGAGATACCTAAGAAAACCAGGTAGAAAACTATTGACACATAGCAAGTCAATTAATTACCTCAAGCCTTATGATTCCAGACCCTAACACTGGCGGGTCAAACCCCAACTCAGTAATTGCGGAATTTAACTGGTCCATGGCCATTGCAGGAGTCGAAGCAGACGGAAATGTCCGAGTTTCTGTCATCCCCACAGGAGTTCTAGGGTCTCGAGATTGGCAACCGTTCATGGATAGCGAACAAAAAAATATATAGGAGAAAGGATAATATATATATATATATATATATATATATATATATATATAAACTTATTTTCCTTCTTTTTGACGTGATATTATGAAGGATGCGAACACATCATCTCACGAAAGATAACCTGGATCAGTTTAATTTACCACAACAGAAAACAGTAACTAAAAACACCAGTATTAATCTATATGAAAGCATGAAGTACACTTATGTACACTATGTATCCTACCATCCTGTCATAAACATTAATTGTAATTTATTGACATGATAAGATAACAGTACATATGAAAAGATGCATGCTATGAATATCTCAGGAAAAATGCATTTAAAAACAACATTCCATACCATCTTAAATAGCAATTGGGCTTTTACACCAGAAATATTTTAAAAAATATGAGTTCACGTCCAGTACTCCCTCAACCAGAATTTTTTTCCTTTAATATTTATGTTTATCACACGACTCGTGAATCAATTCTTTAATGAAGATAACAATATTAACCTCTTATTGCACAAACTATAAAAAAAGCTTCAATTTTAGTCAGATTTGATCTATAGAAAAAAAATTGATTCCTTTGAAATCATATCAGGTTTACAGATTACTAACTTTCTGGCATGTCACTACTTCATGCATTATTATTATCCCCTATGAAGAATCTTATCAAACTCTAAAAATGCACCATGTTATCTTTTAGCACCGAATATCAGTGAACTATCCCAAATTGTCAGTCTCCAATGAAATTCTAAGGCTTCAATGACATAATGTGAGTTCTGCTGCTAGATTTTTAATTGCAATAATGATGTTTCAGTGATGTACTCCTTATTTAAGTATATGATGCATTAACTCTCCTCCAAAATACACAGATTAGTTATGTTTTTATTTAAGATAATCTAAAGTAAATTGATTCTTTAATATGAATAACTTAATGTTTTAGTTTTACTAAACAACACAGAAATTAATTATAGAAATCATCAATTGATGGCCGCAATGAAAAAAAGAAAGTCAAGTATGTACCAAGATTAGTTGTCCACCTAGAAGGCTGGTTCCAAGTTAGTTTACTGTAACATCTAATCATCATATGTTACCATGAGTACTTGGATGTGATGGAGCTAAACATATACACAAATAGTTGCACAGCAATGGATATTCTCCCCTTGTTCTAGTACAAAGGGAAATGCTTACTTACTTTCTTCATCCACTTAATCAAGAACTCTAGCATCTCGATAACTATCATGCCTCAAATTGAAACACAACATCTAATTGCAATAATGTTGTTTCAATGATGTCCTTGGTCCTCCTTGTTCAAGTATATGCCTATGGCACGTTAACTCTCCACTAATAATACATAGATCAATTACTTTTTTATTTTAGTTCAACATAAACTAAACTGATTCTATAACATGCATAACTTAAAGTTATAATTTATTCTTAAGAACTCAAAAACTAATTCTGCAAATCATGAATTAATGGCGACATTCAAAAAACGAAAGTCATGTGTGTATCAAGATTAGTTGCCCCCCTAGAAGGCTGGTTCCAAGTTAATTTATTGAAACACCTAATCATCATATGTTTCTATGACTACTTGTACGAGATGGAGCCAAACATAGACACAAATAATTGCACGACAACGGATTTTTCCTTTGTTCTAGTATGAGGGGAGCAGCTAACTATGCTTATCCATCCACTTTGAACAAAAATTCTAGCATCTCAATAACTATCATGCCTAAGCACCAGACACAACATAGCTGTATTGGCGATATAACACCTCTAAATTATCATCCGAATTAGATTATGATAACAACCCTGTGCTTAGAGCAAACTTCTAATATTTCATTTATATTAATAACCAGACCTGTAAATTCAAGAACCACAACTTCATAAACTATTCTACATCTGCAAATTTGTTATAGAAAAACAAACAAAAAGTAAAACCCATGAGCCATAGAATGAAATGTAATATAAAAGGCCTAGATTCTTAAAAAAGGATATAAGATGATTCTGAACAACTTAAAAACATCATCAATTAAGCGATTAACCAAAAAAATATTAAAACTAACATTATACCTTTAATAGAAGATGATTATTCGCAAAAAGCTCTGCAACCTCCTCAACGTCATCGGATCTCCTACACCCTCCAACGCAACTCTAATTCGACCAAATTGCCAAAGTTGAAGACTTTTCTCCACCCACTCTCTGCTCCCTCTTTCCTCCTATCACCATATATATACAAACCAATAAAGTCCATATATAATTTGAGATCATCCACAAATGGACCAACAAAGTCAAAGAACACAATCTTGAAGTTTCTTTCAAATCTAACATCATTTATCTTGTTTCAAAACCCACAGATAGATGATTATGCAGTTAGCACAATACTCATGACATGAATAGCCTCATCTAAAGAGCTTAAATGATCATCATGTTTTGTCATGTTAAAAAATTAAATTTTCTGCAACACCATTTGATATTGAGATGTAAAAGATGACTCAATTTAATAAAAAGTTCGAAGATTCATCTACTAAAACATGCAACATATTCAAAGAATCAAGCATTTTTATCAAGAATTCCGTGGAAAAACCACCATCGAGACCCCCTCTCTATAGAATGTAACCGATAGCAGAATCATCACCGAGACCCCCTCTATCTAGAAAACAACCGGTAGCATAGACAAAACCATAACCCAGCTTCACCGACGAACCAACACTTTTCACCGCACTTGAACTACCAACAGTCGTAGCCACAGCTGCCGACGCCACCATCATCCGCTTCTCCGCTGCTGCGGCCATCAACTCCCTCTGCAACCTCCGATTCCTCACCTCCGGCGACTCCTCCACCGCAGCGCTGTCATCCCTCGCCTTACTCCTCTTCGCCTGTTGGTGCGTTAGGCGCTGAAGGGGCTGTAAAGCTGTAGATGTGGGGATTAGGGTTTTGTTGGTGCGGTGACACTGTAGCCACCGACCAAAGCGATTAATATGTATATATAATACTTGTAATATCTTGTTGTTTATAAACCTAAAAGTGCAGCGTTTAGCTTAATTTCTTCTTCAACATTCCAATTTAAGTTTTATTAAATACTGAGTTTTCTTAATGTGCTTTTTGAAAATGGCTAGTAAATAAAGTATATCTCTAAAACCAGTCGTAAATATACAAACAAATAAACAAACATACCCAGTATATACCACTAAAGAGCAGGGTCTGGGAGGGGTAGGTGGTGGCGAATCTTTCCTCTATCTTGAGAGATAGAGAGACCGCTTCCAAAGAGACCCCTGACTTGAAAAACGATAGCCAACAAATTATAGAGCATACAACACATATGTATATATCATATAAGGGTTTAGAATAAGCATAGGCATATTCATAAGTATATTCATAAGCATAACATACATCACATAAGCATAAGCATACCCATAAGCATAACAACCCTAAGATAGTGCATACACTAGATAAGCAACATGCTTCACCTATAAAGGGTAAATGTTGATAACCTACACATCACGCGAGGGTCACGCATTAGGTCTTCCTTTACTCTTTCTACCAACAGATCCCACTAGAAGTCTCTAATTTTAATTCTACGCCTCCACGCGCTCTTATCCTTAATCATGTGCTTGGAGAGGTGCAACTCTACCATATCCCACCTAATTATCTCGTCCCAAGTCAACTTAGGTCTTCCTCTACTCCTCCTACCATTTAAGGTGATGTTCTCGACTGCTTTAACAGGCGCTGACATCGGTCTCCTTTTCACGTGCCCAAACCGTCTTAATCCAATATATCAAATAATATATGACTTCAAACAAGGTATAAATTATTGGCAAATTGGATTTTAATCATTCAAACTATGACTTATTTGCCGATAATAATCCATACTAGCAGTTTGGCAGATGATAATCCTAACTTTTATAACAATCTTAGTAGGCTAGTAGCATAATTTTATGATAATCCAGTCGTAAATATAGTGTTTTGAAAATGACTCGTCAATAAGATATCTTAAAACAACTCGTAATAAGATGTTATGAAAATGATCATAAATAAGGTACTTCAAAAACTACATGTAAATAAGTTATTTTTAGCATCGTTAAATATTACAAGTTATTACGGAACAATTAAGTTATATGCTAAAAGGAAAATAAGTATTGGTTATTGATTATCTATTTTCTAATTATGTATTCTTATTAGGGTAGTGTTATAGAAAAAAATATTTAATCTAAAAAACTTAAAAAAATTATAGGCTTGACATACGTCCTTTTATTATTTTAAAGATGAGTGCATTTTGGTTATCGTGTCAAAAATATCAATTTATTGTGTTTTATACATATATTGTGTCAAATATCAGTTTATTATGTCATATATTTTACATTATTTATTATATGTATTAATCATTATGTTTTGTGTTGTAAATTATTTAGTGTTATTTTTGTCATTGTATCTATAAATTATACAAATTTGTTATCCACTATTATGTTTTACGATTAGATGTACATAATGATATACTTTTATCAATGTATTTTTAAAACTCATACACTTATGGTGTTGAAGATAACATAATGTTTTATTTTTGTCATTATTTTTTTATAGAGTATATAACGATATTATTATCAATGTATTTTTAAAACTCATACACTTATGGTGTTGAAGATAACATAATGTTTTATTTTGTCATTTTTTTTATAGAGTATACAACGATATTATCTCACCAATGTAATTTTCAAAACTAATGATATTCAAGATAATACAATGACAATCAAAAAATACAATGAAACATTGTATTATTTTGCCATTGCTTTTAATGTATTAGATTAATTAGTTGTAATTTTTATTGTGTTTTACATATTAAAGTTACACAACAATTTTATTCCACCATTATATTTTTTAATAATTTATCATTTTGAGAAGTCATAATAGTAATAGAAAAATACAATCACTAACAATAAGACACAATAACATGCACGAAAAAACAATGACTATATATGAGCTTAAAACGTATAAGAAAAATATTATCTTTTTATATAACAATAATGTACTCGTTTTAAAGATAAAAAATATTCGTTTTATGGTGTAATTTAAAAAATAATAATATTGTGCATGAAAGTTATGAACGTTTAAAAAAGAGTAAATTTCTGTTTTGGTCCCTGAGGTTTTGGGGAATTTACTAGTTCAGTCCAAAAAGGAATCTTTGATCAAATCGTGCCCTATGGTTTATGTTTTATAACGAATTTGGTCCCTAACCCTAACGCCGTTCATAAAATCTGTTAAGTACATGCACGTGCCCCTCACGTGAGGGGCCTTTTCGTCTTTTTCAACCCTCTATGCATTTTAAAACCCCCAAATCGTACGTACGTTGATTTCATCTTCTTTTCCCTCATGTGTTCGTTGTTGTTCACCATCACTACCATGGTGATCTGTAAATGTGGTGCGCCTACTACGATTCGCACCTCTTGGACGTCTGCAAACCCTAGTCGAAGGTTTCACTGTTGTTCACGCAAGGTAATTTATCTATTTTTTAATTTTTTTTGTCTTGCCCTAACTCCCTTTCTGCAATTGCAGGTATGTGGTTTTGTAGCCTGGGCTGATCCTCCTGTGTGTGATAGTTGTAATGTTATTGTACCGGGGTTACTTAGAAAAATCAACCACAAGGCTGCTGAAAATCGAAGGCTTAAGTTAGTGGTTTTCATAAGTTGGATGTTGTTTTTTATGTATTTCTTTTCCAATTGACCTTAATTGGTGTAAAGGTCAAGCTTTTGGTTGAATGATAACTATGTATTGTTACTTTTGTTGGTGTAATGGAATGTATTTGACTTTTGGTGAATGATAACTATGTATTGTTCTTTTCCATTGTATGTTACTTTGTTTGTTGAATTGGTAATATATTTATGTACTGTAACATAGAAGTGCTTGTAATGATCATTTACAAATTATAGAATATAAAGTGAAATAAGTAGAGTGCAGGATCGACTACGGGTGGTTTTTCTCTCAACTCACTGGGAATAACACTCAGCAAGTAGTCTATGAAGAGTTGATCACAATATACCAAGTAGCAAGCAGTAAGAAAATAAACACAGCAAGTAAATTTTCAAGGTACTTTTATATATTGCTTATCAACTCAAAGGATTACAAGACTCTTGGACTCAAATCACTTATCTAATGAGTTACATGGAGAAGATATATAATACTACCTACAGCCGGATATACTTTGATACCAGCTGGACACCTCTAACCTTACATCTATACTACAAGACTCTAGGTGAGGTCTTTCAGATATTTTGCCTGAGAGTTGGTAGTCAGGACATGTCCCTGACTTATCTTTTGTCACCAACTAAAATTGGTAACATGTACTATCATAAAAAGGTGAACAGTAGAATAAAGTATAGTCAACAACATGGCTCTTTAGGAAGATGCCATGCTGTATCAGAGGTCTGCAGCGGACTGTCAGGGACCATACTTTTATCTGCTGGTCATAGCAATGTCTTCCGAAGGATAAAGTGCTTCGGAAGAATAACTTCTTCCGAAGCCACTATACTTCGGAAGACTGCTTCTTCCGAGGCTTGGAGTCTTCTTTGTCTTCGGAAGCAGACTTTGTCTTCAGCTCTTTCATCAGACTTTGTCTTCGGAAGCTCAGAACTTTGTCTTCAGCTATTTCATCAGACTTTGTCTTCGGAAGCTCAGACTTTATCTTCGGAAGATAGTCTTCAGCTGTTGTTCTTCAGACTTTCGGAAGATCTCTTGCTCAGCTTCGGAAGCCTTTGAATGTAGTACTAAAAAATGACTATGTGAAGTAGTTTTGGTTGCACCAGCCTTATCATGATCCAACAAACTCCCCCTAGGCTGATGCTACCAAAACTTTACTTTCCTCTTCTTCTCAAAGCTCTCAGCACCATGGAAAGTAGGTGTTTATCAGTGTCTTCATTCTTTCCTGATATGGTGCTGAGAATCTTGTACAGATCCTTGGTAGACAAAACTTCCACTCTGTCTCCTTGGATTATATGTACCCTTTGTTGTGGCCCTCTGAAGAGAGTTAGTTGATGGTAACTATAGTTATATTCCCATCTAACTATTGGTTCCAATTCAGGACCTTCCACCATCTGTAGAAAGGTTGTGCCTTTGGTGGTTGGTCTTTCCTTGTCTTCCATTTTTTTCAACTTCAACTCTTCTTCAATCTTGGCTCTTCTACTTCGTTCAGCCAAGTGTAGACCGCTGATATGGTTTCTGATGTGTGCAGCAGTCTCAGAGTTGGAGGGATTGGAGAATGGCTTCTCAGCAAGCTCAGCAAGGTCGAATCTGCTGAGATGCAATAGAGATGTGGCATTAAGCCTGTTGGTTTCACCATTCTCCCTTTCCACAACAAAGTTATGAGAAGGTTCATCGAACCTCCACTGGATTATAGCATTCCTAGGTCCAGGAGATTGACTAGAAATCCTGTCCTCTTTCCTGGTATCCAGCAGAGTCACCAGTCTCCTTCTTAGTCTATTCTCCTCAGCATTGAGGGTATCGGAGTTGAGACCAAGAAGTCTTGCAGCCTGGCCCAAAGTGTCTCTAGGCAACTCAAGAAATTGGCCTAGGGCGAGGGAGCTTGAAGAGTTATCAACATAGGTGATGTTGATAAGCTCTCCCTCACAGGAGATGCTGCTCAAAGTGGTGCAGTTGATGAGCCTCATCTTGAACTCCTTAATTTCCTCAAAGGATAGATGTTGAGGAGGCTGAGGGGATGGTCTTGGTTTTTGTTGGGTAGGCTTAGGTTTAGTAGTTTTGGGTTGTGTCTTGGGTTTTAGGATGGGTAGTTTGGGTGGTTGAGGTGATGTGGTAGGTTTGGGTAGAGTTGTGGGTTGAGGGGTGAAGGTTTCATCAGTGGGTTCGGTTTTGATGGGAAAAGAGGTTGGTTCTGGTGTGGGTTGTGGCTGTGGTTGAGTGGCTGGGGTTGAGACTGTTCCCTGTACCCTCCTGTACATCTCCCTTCTCTTCCCCAGATGGATGTCAGCTTTGATTTCACTGACTATCAATTGGAGTGTCCTTTCGGACATAGGTCCCACCTGCCTACCAGAGAAGCCA
Organism: Flaveria linearis; assembly: GCA_024085815.1. NCBI lineage: Eukaryota > Viridiplantae > Streptophyta > Magnoliopsida > Asterales > Asteraceae > Flaveria > Flaveria linearis. The sequence goes on from CM044009.1 coordinate 68,598,004, forward strand.
TGAGCCCGGAGATAGTCTTTCATCCAGGCTTTGTCATTGACTTCTTGGCACCAGTGACCCTCTTCTCTTCCTCCCTCCTCTTCTTTTCCCTCAACTTCTCCCTAGCAGCCTTCTTCCTTTCCTTCTCCATTTGATCCTGCTCTTTATTGTGGAGCAGTAGGATCATGTCATCGTCATGTGGAGACAGTTCAGGAAGACTGAAGCCTCTTGAGAGTAGGAACTTGATCCTATCCTCTCTCAGCTTCACGGCTGTCTCCCTTCGCTCTTCTTCTTCTCTCTCCAAGGCCAACCTGACTTCTTCTTCTTGTTTTAGCCTGGTTGACCTCTCCAAAGTCACCAACTCCTCTAGTGGTAGCAGGAGTATCTCCTCATTGGCAGCTCCTAGACTGATGAGCTGGTCAATGAGTGCTGTTCTTCTCCTTTGGTTGATTTCTACCTGATTGGCTGCAGCTGCCTTAGAACTAGCAGCTAGCAGCTTTTCAGTAGGAAACCTACCTTTCTTTTTGAGCTTCTCAATCCTCTCCTCCTCCTGAAGCTCTTCCACAGTCAATTTCTTTTTCCTTTGTCTTTGGCGGTGCTTGACTGTGGTGGTTCTTGGATAGAGGGTTGTGATTGAGAGAGAAGTTCAGCTGGTGTTTGGGTTGGAGGAATGTCAGAAATGTCCTCCCTGCTCACCTCAGATGCTATTTCAGCAATAACATCTGTGATGGTCAGTTCCTCGGACATCTGAAATAAGCCTTCCGCAGCTTCTATTTCGGCTTCGGAAGATTTTTCTTGTTCTTCTGAGGCTTCCATGTAGGCTTCGGAAGCTTCAGCTTGAGCTTCGGAAGATGAGACTGCTGCAAGTTCTGTCCCATCTGTTTCAGTTGCTGGGCCATCAGTCCCCATTTCCCCTTGAAGCTAATCTCAGGTTCCATGTGGACCTTAGGTTGACCAACTTCTTCCACAGTGGTAGAATGTGCAGTCAGTCTTTGAAGCTCCTCAGCCCCAAAATATATGAGTGTGGTGTCGGGGCTGGGCTGTTCTAGGGATGATCTCAATACAAACTTTGTGAAAAGTCTGTAGAGATCTTGAAGCATCTTTGAGTCAATCTCTAGAAAGGATTGAGATGACTCAGGTAGTGTGATGAGTTGGGAAGTAATGGATTGGGTCTGTGGTTCCTCAAGTGTTTGTCTCTGAACTTTCTCCCCCTTTTTGGTAGCATCATCTTGAGAGCTAGATGAGCTAGAGGAAGAAGTCATTGAGACCTGAATGGTACATGCCTAACAGACCTCTCCGTCTGTTTCTCAGCTAGTTTAGCCTTGAGAGTGTTAATCTCAAGTTGCTGAGTGGCAGTCCTTGATTCTAAGATCCTCACCTGTGATTCCAGGTTGGAGACCTTAGAAAGCAAGTACTGAAGTGTTAGTTGCATACTTCCCTCATCTTCATGAGAAGAATCACGGGGAGATGAGATAACATACCTAGTATGCTCACTCTCACCACCAGATGTGGCTTCTTGGCACCCTGGTTTCCTTTGCTCAGAGTCATCTCTTTCAGAGATGTCAATGGGCAAAGTTGCCGTAGACTCAGTCCTAATTATGTTACCACTGTCCTGAGAGCTCAATGAGAGACTCTGAGTAGTGGCAGCTGAGCCTACATGAGTCCCCTCCACATCAGTGGGACTCACCTCAGTAATTGGCTTCTGATGGGGCTAGAGACAAGGGATCCCTCTTGGCTCTGTTGATCTTTCAGAGGGTGTTGTAGATCAACTTCATGGCCATGGAGAGATGTAATCTCTTCATCAGTGCGGAGTAAAGGTCAGTGAAAGAGAGGGTGGTTAGTCCTACTGACCCGGGACCTAGATCAATGTCTACAGGCATTGAGCCTATGGTGGGGCTGTCCCTAGAAGGCTGCACAGGGGAGTGTAGAGACTCACCCTGTGGGCTTAAGGCTTGGGGTTCGGGCTCAGGGGTTTGAGACTGAGGAGGCTCAAAACCCACATTGAGGTCAATTGTGAAGGATGGTGTGACCTCGGACTGAGTGGGAGCCCATGATTCCACTCTAGCCCTTTGGGTGTGAACAGGAGGAGCTTGTTCAATCAGAGTAGATTGAACAAGGGTTCGTTTTGGACGTCTCTGATATGTAGCTTTGATGGGTAAAGAAGGTTTTGGCATTGTGGTGGATGTTGCTGGTGTGGGTTCATCACCTGTGGGGATAACAGGGATGTCACCAGGAGCTATGCGCTCAGTCATCTCTGGAGGTAGTGGAGTGTACCTTCCAGTGAAGTTGGCGGACATCTTCTTCAGTATCTTGAAGATGGTAGGTCTCACTTGTGGAACAGTAAGAGCAGCTGCGCAGACAAGCTTGCTCGGTTCCATCTCACAGTTGATTATGTGTTGAATAAATCGGGGATACATGAAGAATGTATCCCTGCTCAGATTTCCGATAAGGTTGGTCAACACAAATCGTGAGTAGTTGAAGCGAAGACCTCTCACCAACCCATGAACTAGGCATCCTAGTTCATATGGGATTTGATCCCAACCCCCTGATTTGTTGGAGAGGCAATGCAGGATAATATGCAGCAGGAACTTCCAATGGTAAGAGAAATTAAACTTGTACACGGTTGATCTGCTGACATCTCCTCCATATCCCATGAGGATATAAGTGCCTTCCAAGTCTTCCTTGGGGAACTCAGTAGGAGCCCCATCATCATGGAGCTCGAGATGCTCCCTGATGAGCTGTTCAGTGATGACCAACTCTTGGCCACAAATGGGTTCTCAGGACTCGAACCCCATTCAGAACTGCAGTTTGACCGTTGCTCCAGAATTCGGACATATGGTTGGAGTATACGGTTGGGTTAACAGTTAGTGCAGTGAGGTATGTGGATTCGGTAAGAAAGGTGATGATTTGGGTGAAGTCGACATCCCTTGACGAATCAAGTAATGCGACTTGGTTGTGCTGAGGGTTTAGCGCCATTGAAGAAAAGGTAAGCTTGAAATTTGGGTGAAATTGAAGGTTTGACAGTGAAGGAATAGTTAGGGCTGTAAAGTGGTAAAAGAAGATGAAATTGATCAGTCAAGATTATTTAAAAGGGGTGAATTGTGGTAGTGGCGTAATAGGGTAACTGTTTGGGGTTACTGTGGGTGGTATGGTGGTTTACGGCGGAGAAATGATAGTGGCGGCAAGGATAATTTTAAATAATCTGACCATCATGGACAAAATCTTTACTTTTTACAGTGGGGCCCAAAGATATCCGTTACATATAAAAACCTTTCTTCCGAATGTAAAACATTTCCGAAGGTAATTGTCTTCCGAAGTCAATTTCTCTTCCGAAGCAAGGCATTGCTTCCGAAGGTAAAATGGTCTTTTGAAGGTACTTTCTCTTCCGAAGCAAAGTATTGCTTCCGAAGGTAAAGTTATCTTTCCGAATGGAGAGTTTTATAAGCTTCGGAAGTAGATCTGATCTAAATCAATCGCTTCTTCCGAGACCAAAAACTCTTCCGAGAAGACAATTTCCATTGAGGAATTTTGGCTTCGGAAGATATTCAAGAATATCTTCCGAGAGTTAGTTCCTCTTCGGAAGGAATTTACACTTAGAATAATTTAAAGATCTTTTGTAACAGGGCTTAAATTGTATTGACACAAGACATTACACATTTAAAAAGCTTTTCAAAAGAGGTAGTTAATCAATATTTATCATCCCAATAGCTGATATGAGATACTTAAATCTTTGTTCATCAAATGCCTTTGTGAACAAATCAGCATATTGTTCATTTGAGTCAACTTTGATTAACTTGATCAGATGTTTCTCATGAATATCTCTAATGAAATGATACCTGATATCAATGTGCTTTGTCTTGGAGTGCTTCACCGGATTCTCAGTAATGGAGATAGCACTATTGTTGTCAATATGGATAGGAGTAGTCATGAAGTTGAATCCATAGTCTAACATCTGATTTTGAATCCATAGCAGTTGAGCACAGCAGCTAGCAGCAGCAATGTATTCAGCTTCAGCAGTTGATGTAGAGACACAGGATTGTTTCTTGCATTGCCATGAATAATCCTTCCACCAAGAAATTGACATCCTCCTGATGTTGATTTCTTGTCAATGTTGCAGCCACCATAATCACTGTCAGAGTATCCATAGAGATTGAAATCACTATTTCTTGGATACCAGAGACCTAGTTTAGGTGCTCCTTTGAGGTATCTGAGGATCCTCTTTGCAGCAGCTAGGTGAGACACCTTTGGAGCAGCCTGATATCTTGCACAAATGCATGTGGCAAACATGATATCTGGTCTACTAGCAGTGAGATACATCAGAGAACCAATGATTGCTCTATACTGATGTTGATCAGTATCCTCCCCCTCAAGGTCAGGGCAAAGATTATGGTTTCTGGGTATGGGTGTCTTAGCTGGTTTACAATCCTTCATTTCAAATCTATCTAAGATGTCTGAGACATACTTAGATTGACTTATGAAGAACCCTTCCTTCATCTGTTTCACCTGAATTCCAAGGAAAAAGTCCATTTTTCCCATGGAACTCATCTCAAACTTCTGCTTCATAATGCTTTCAAAGTCCTTGCACATTTGGTCGTTTGAAGAACCAAATATGATGTCATCAACATAGACTTGTACAAGCAAAATGTCTTCTCCACTCTTTCTGATGAAAAGAGTCTTGTCAATGGTACCTCTAGTGTATCCATTCTTCAGGAGAAACTGAGACAAGGTCTCATACCACAGCCTAGGTGCTTGGTGCAGCCCATATAGAGCTTTATCCAGTTTGCACACATAGTTGGGGTGCTGTGGGTCTTCAAATCCTGGAGGTTGACATACATAGATTTCCCTATCTATATCCCCATATAGAAAAGCACACTTGACATCAAGTTGGTAGACTGTGAAGTTCTTGGATGCAGCATAAGCAAGGAAGATCCTAACTGCCTCAAGTCTTGCAACAGGTGCAAAGACATCAGTATAATCGATTCCTTCCTCCTGGGTGTATCCTTGAACTACTAGTCTTGCCTTGTTCTTGATAATCAAGCCTCTATCATCTTTCTTGTTCCTGAACACCCATTTAGTGCCTATGGGTACTTGACCAGATGGTAGTGGGCATAGATTCCAGACCTTTTGTCTTCTGAATTGAAGCAGCTCCTCCTGCATCGATTCAACCCAACTACTATCCTTTAAGGCATCTTCTACCTTCTTTGGTTCCATCTGAGACAAGAAGCATGAGTACAAGCAGACATTCCCATGATGAGTTTGTCCTCTTGTTCTCACACCCTCAGAGACATTCCCTATGATGTTCTCAGTTGGATGAGTGTTGTGAATCCTAAGACGAGGAATCACTTCCAGTTGCAGAGATAAGTCTAGGTTAGACATATTCTGATCAGGAACTGGATCACTCTGTCCAACTGCTGTTTCAAAGTCATTCAATGAGGACTGATTGAATGATTGAGAAACATCATCAATGGTTGGTTGTGAAGTAGGATTAACAGTTGCCTGTTCCTTCAGAATACTACTTCCCTCAACCTGGTGTTGTAATGGATCACCTGAAGAACTTTGAGGTTGATCAAGTGATTCACTTGTTGAAGCTTCATTATTCCTGGAGATAGTTACACTATCAGATCTGTGAATGGTTGAAGCTTGTTGCCTTTCAGCTCTTGGAGAATTTGGAAGAGGTCTGGGAAGCTCAAACAGTTGACTTGCATCAGCATCAGCATCAGCATTCTCTTGAGCACCTGTTCCAGCTGAAACATTCTCACAAGATGGTTTAGAATAGTTTGGAAACAATTCTAAATCAAAGATATACTCAGGTCCATTCCCCCTAACACAAGGAGTGTGCTCATTAACAACTATATTGGATGATTCCTCAAATTGTTGATTCTTGATATTGTATACTCTATAAGCTTTAGAGCTAGAAGAGTATCCAATAAAGATAGCATCATCCGACTTCTCAGCAAACTTTGCTAAGTTGTCCTTTGTGTTAAGTATGGTACACCTGCAGCCAAAGGACCTTAGAAAGCCAATGAACGGTGGCCTCTTGTTCCATAACTCATAAGGGGTTTTCCATGGGGCTTAACTACAAGAACCCTGTTCTGCACATAGCATGCAGTGCTGACTGCCTCTGCCCAGAATGTTAGAGGCAGCTTTGAATCAGCTAACATGGTCCGAGCAGCCTCAATAAGTGTCCTGTTCCTCCTCTCAGCCACCGTTTTGTTGAGGAGTTCTGGGAGCACTATATTGTCTGGCAATCCCTTTTGAGTCACAGAATGAGTCAAGAACAAAGTTCTTAAACTCAGTCCCTTGATCACTTCTAATGATCTTAACCTTGTGATCAATTTGATTTTCTATTTTAAGAATAAAAGATTTTAAAGTTTCAGCAGTTTCATCTTTACTTCTTAAAAAGAATACCCATGTAAATCTTGTAAAATCATCAACTATCACAAGGCAGTATGATTTCCTTCCAATGCTCATTATACTTGTGGGTCCAAAGAGATCCATGTGCAATAAGTGTAATGGAGTAGTGATAGAGTTAACACATTTGGATTTATGAGATGATCTGTGTTGTTTCCCTTTCAGGCATGCAACACAGTTATCTTTGCAGAAAAAATCCTTTTTAGGCAAACCATGTACCAAGTTATTTTTAGCCAATTTATTCATTGTTTTGAAATTCACATGACACATGCGTTTATGCCATAGTGTTGACTCATCACTATCAGCTTTGGAAAGAAAGCATGATACTTCACCCATAGGAGAAGCATTGTTCATATCCAGCTTGTACATATCCCCTTTCCTGGGAGATCTAAGAAGCACCAATTCCGGAGGAATTGTCATCCCTGGTTTGAGGATAATGCACTCATGTTCTGTGAAAGCATCTGATGCTTCTGGTCACAGAATTGAGAAACACTTAACAGATTGTGTTCAAGCTGTTTGACAAAGTGAACTTTGTCAATGTTTATTCTGCCATTGGATATACTTCCTCTGCCAGAAATATATCCTCCGGCCTCACCTCCAAATTGGACAGGCCCTCCATCAAAGTTCTGGAATTGTTGAAGGAGAGATCTGTTCCCTGTCATGTGCCTGGAGCATCCACTATCTACAATCCAGACATTGTTGTTCTTGTCAAATGGACGTCCCTGCACATAAGATGAGATGGTTAGTTTTGTTTGGAAGCCCAAGCCTTGCAGGTCTTGGGCTCTTCCAAAGATAGTGACATAATTGAACCAAAAGATAGCATTGGGGTTCAATAGAGGTCATTGTTGAAGAAGAGGTTTGGGCTGCAGCATCTTCTTCTTGATCTTCCAATCCATCCCTTGGTTGATCTTTGAAGATGAGCTTGTTGAAGCTTATGCAGCATGCAGCCTTCTTCCGAAGCTTCTTCTTTTCGGAAGAAGCCTTCACCACCTTTTCTTCCGAAGTAGTTTCTTCTGAGATGGTTTCAAGGGAGCCTTCTTGTTCTTCCGAACCTTAGAAGGTTTGGCTTCCGAAGCCATTTCCCTTCGGAAGAAGTAGTTTCTTCCGAAAGCAACTTGGCTTCCGAGACCAACTTTCCCTTTTTCATCATTTGGACCTTTTGAAGTGGTCCAACTGAGAAACCTTCTCTGACTCCTTCTTTTCTAACATTATTTGCATAATGTGTGCTTGCTGGATTGTAGTAACAATCTTTAGCCATGTGGTTGTGCAGACCACACATTATGCAGGCAATGTTAGTCTTCTGGGAACTTGCAGGTTGCTGTTTCTTGGTTTCTTCTCTTCATCAGCAACTTTCCCTTAAACTTCTGATCCTTCAGTAGGACAGGAGTGCTGGTATTACACTCCTTTCCTGAATCAGAAGTACCTACCACTTGAAATCCGGCAGAAATGAAGACACCCTTTTGCTTTGGGTCGATCTTAAGCTTGGACTCTGCAACCTTCTTGGCAGTCCTTCTAGCAGCTTTAGCTCTGCTTCTTCTTGCCTTGGTGGTTAGGATTTGGTCTTCACAGGTGGAGATGAGTGTATCCTCCTGTTTCTCCCTGTGGTGGCCACTATTTTTGCCTCATCCTTTAGTTCCAATGGAGAAGGGTCAGCAGTTGGAACCTCTTGCTCTTCAGTACCACATCTAGGTAGTCTAATAGACTCATAAGAGTGTGGTGGAGCTATTTCATTGGTTCCCAACCCTTCTTGTTTGATAAAACATTTTGGAATGAGAGGTTGATGCAAGAATAGTTTGGAAGCTTTGCTCAGCAATAGCTTGCTTCCTGGCCTGAGCCTCAGCTGTGACCAACTGGGCTTGAACTTCAGATAGTTTGGATATCAGATCTTTATTTGAGTCTTATAATTAGTCTTTTCATGTTTTAAAAGAGACACAGTTTTCTCTAACTCCTCAATTTTCTTTTGATAGTCAGATTCAGCTCTCTTAAAATCAGATTTTAGCACATTTAAAGACCCAACCTCAGATCTGATTTCCGAAATGTAATCCTTATAAAGTTTAACTTTAGCAATACAGGCAGCAGTACAAAGATGTTCATATACCTGATCATCATCTGTTCCGGCCATGAGTGCTTGAGCAGGAGTCACATCCTGTACCATGAAGCTCCAGTCAACTTCTTGAGCCACAGCAGCTGTTTCAGTTGACTTCTCTTCATGCTTTGAAGCAATGGGATGTGTGGAGGCCTGTGGGGTTCCGGGTTGTTCTTGGGAGCCTTGCATTCTCTAGCAAAGTGACCAAGTTGGTTGCAGTTGTAACACTTTGCTTTGCTTTTGTCAAACCCAAACTGCTGTTGACTGGGTTTTAGGGAATTGCCTTCCAGTTCTCTTGAAGAACTTCTTCGCTCTGTAAGTTAAAGAGCCATCTGCTGGACAATATCCATATACTCCACATCATCTGGACTGAAGCACTCAAGATCATCAAAGCAGTATTGAAAATCACCAGAGTGTCCACTTCCAGACACAAGGCACAACTATCCTGAGAGGAGTTGTGTTGAACCTTTTGAGACTTTGGAGTCTCAGGTAGAGTAATGTAAGGTCCGCTGTATGAGTTGTCAGGGTAACACAGCAACTGATGTTGTGGTTCCGTGATTTCCCTTTCAACCACATGAAGGGCTGAACTCAGTTGGTTATTGGAGTGACCAGAGGAGTTCTGCATGTTTATCTCCATCTGGAATGCACTTAGGATACCATACAACTCTGTCAGAGTAAGAGCTTAAGGTCCGAATTCTCTTGATTACAACACAGTAATGTATCCATAGTTTAGGAAGGGAAGACATGAACTTCCTAACTATGTCTCTATCTCAAGAGCTACTCTAATATCCTCCAGAGTATCTACTAGCTCAACATACCTGAAGTATTGTTGACTCAAGGTCTCACCAGCCTTGAAAGTAAAGTTCTCAAACTGCTGCTTCAAGAGATCCTTCTTGTTCTCTTGGGTTTCCTTGGATCCTTCATACATCAGCTTCAGTGCTTCCCATAAATCTTTAGCAGTTTGTACTTCTTGAAGCGTCTGTAGACGGAGTTGGGGAGAGCAGTTTGGAGAGAAGTCATAGCCCTTTGATCCAGCTCTATTCTCTTCTGTCTTCTTCTGAGTAATCATCAACATCTTTTGGAATGATGCGATTACCAGTAGCAGAAGTGGTGCTTGGTATGAAATGACCATTGACAATGGAGTCCCACATCCTTGAATCTTAACACTTGATGAAGCCTTCCATTCTGATACACCATGTGTCAAAGTCTTCAGGGTGGTCAGGGGACTTGGTCATGGTACCGGTTTCCATATCAGCCTTGGAGAGAGCAGCCATTTGAGTGAGTGGTTTGTAGTGAGGAGTGAAAAACAGGTTGATTTGGATGGTAAGATCTCACAATCAAGAGCCTGGAGCTCTGATACCAATTGCAGGATCGACTACGAGTGGTTTTTCTCTCAACTCACTGGGAATAACACTCAGCGAGTAGTCTACGAAGAGTTGATCACAATATACCAAGTAGCAAGCAGTAAGAAAATAAACACAGCAAGTAAATTTTCAAGGTACTTTTATATATTGCTTCTCAACTCAAAGGATTACAAGACTCTTGGACTCAAATCACTTATCTAATGAGTTACATGGAGAGTATATATATAATACTACCTACAGCCGGATATACTTTAATACCAGCTGGACACCTCTAACCTTACATCTATACTACAAGACTCTAGGTGAGGTCTTTCAGACATTTTGCCTGAGAGTGGTAGTCAGGACATGTCCCTGACTTACCTTTTGTCACCAACTAAAGTTGGTAACATGTACTATCATAAAAAGATGAACAGTAAATAAAGTATGGTCAACAACATGGCTCTTTAGGAAGATGCCATGCTGTATCAGAGGTCTGCAGCGGACTGTCAGGGACCATACTTTTATCTGCTGGTCATAGCAATGTCTTCCGAAGGATAAAATGCTTCGGAAGAATAACTTCTTCCGAAGCCACTTATACTTCGGAAGACTGCTTCTTTCGAGGCTTGGAGTCTTCTTTGTCTTCGGAAGCAGACTTTGTCTTTAGCTCTTTCATCAGACTTTGTCTTCGGAAGCTCAGACTTTGTCTTCAGCTCTTTCATCAGACTTTGTCTTCGGAAGCTCAGACTTTAACTTCGGAAGATAGTCTTCAGCTGTTGTTCTTCAGACTTTCGGAAGATCTCTGCTCAGCTTCGGAAGCCTTTGAATGTAGTACCAAAAAATGACTATGTGAAGTAGTTTTGGTTGCACCAGCCTTATCATGATCCAACATAGAGTACTGCTAATATTTAATCCTAAAAGTAATGGTTCTAATGACCAGTTACAAACATTCCAACCAGACATTGTTCAATACCAACAACTACAACATCCTTAACACTGGACCCTACACTTCTACAAACCAAATAACCAAGGCAAACACACATCACACTTTTGATTAAAAACTGGACCCTGCATCTTATGTTGTTGTTGAAGCAGTTTTCAATTTGCAACCCCTTTTGTTGTGACCCTTTTGATTACATAGTGTACAAGTAACAGGCTTGCCCTTCTGGTCATCTTCCCACCAGCACTTATTGTTTATGACAACTCTTCAATTGTTTTGTGAAGTCCCCTTGAACCTTCTCTGTAGCCATTACTTTTGCCCTAAAAACCTTCTGCAAGCTGATCTGCACTTGATATTTCTTTGGACCTGATCTTGAAGAACTTTGATGGGTATTCCCGGGTTTGATTCAACTGTGGACTCTATCTCTTTAGCAATTGTACTCACAGTGTACGACTTCACTTCTCTGGTTTGTAACATTTGTGATTCTCATTAAATGTCTTAACTACCCAAGCATCTACTACATTTTTTCTAGAAATGTGTAATGTCCAAGGATAATTCTGTCTTTCTACACCTTTACCTTTTCAATTATTGAGGCACTAGCTGTTGACTGACTTGAAGTTTGGGTCCCACTTTCTTGTGTTGTGTTACAATTTTGACCTCCAATAAAAACAGGATTTACACCTGTACATATCACCCTAAACCTCAACTTATCATTTATTATGATAGATAGTTGCCTCCTAGTGACTACAGCATGGTTTTTCACCAAAGTTTTTATATCCTCTTTGTTTTTGAAACACTGACCCACATAAAATGGAACTGCATCTACATTCTTGGATTTCTTCTTTCTCTTTCTAAACTTATTCACAGCAGTAATCAACAAATCTTCCTCATCGTTCCACTATCAAAGTCATCTAGGTCAAATTCCTCATCCTAATCATCTTCCCCCTCATCAACATCATTCAATCCCTCATCAAAATTTGCTTTAAATGACCCCATGTCAACATCTACATGTTCAACCATGTTATCTGTGTCATGCAAATCTTCATCATCTGGTTCAGCTTCATCATGCCATGCATCATCATCATTTGGTTCAGCTTCATCATTTGGTTCAGCTTCAACATCATTCAATCCCTCATCACTTTATTCCATTCCATAGTTGAAATCCATAAAAAATTGTTCATTTGGACCCTCACCCTGCTCTGTAGTTGCTTCAACATCATTCAATCCCTCATCACTTTGACCCTCACCCTGCTCTGTAGTTGTTTCACCTTCACCCTGCTCATTCATAATTGGACCCTCACCCTGCTCTGTAGTTGTTTCACCTTCACCCTGCTCATTCATAATTGGACCCTCACCCTGCTCAACCTGATTTTGACCCTCACCCTGCTCATTCATATTTGGACCCTCACTTAATCCCCCATCTTGTACATTCACATTTGAACACACATTCTGCTCATTCACAATTGAACTCTCATTCAAAGTTAGAAGTGGTAGCTTTCTACAAGCTTTTCTTAAGGGTTTCAGTTTGGATGGTTTGGGCTGACTAGAAGTCGCATCAGTAGGTTCTAATTCACAAATTTTAACTTTACTAGGGGACTTGTGAAATACATTGAGTCTTGATACCCAATGTTTTATATACACCTCAATGATCTTAAACCGTTCAACATATTGTAACATAGATATGACATCTTGATCAGTTCCTAGTGCTCTAATACCAAATTCTAAGTTCATATCAGGAACCTTATAATGATAAAACATTATTGATCTTTAGGATAACCTAACTCTTCGACCATTGCATTTACCTCGATAACAGAGAATTCATCAGCATCGATCATGTCCACATAGTTGATCTTACCATCCACATAAGTCGTAGCTGGTTCCGTGATGCAAACTCCCCCATGAAATATCTTCAAACTGAATAAAGTAGGGTTGTCTCCATACGTAGCGTAGGGATCAAATCGTTCACCTGTAGGTCGAAGAAACCAAAGTGTAAGCACCATTCTTGTATCAAATCGTTCGCCTTCACTGATTCTTCAACATTTACAGTCAAGCCTTCATCAAATCTCTGAGAGGATCAATGGGAGTGGAAGGGTTTTAAGTTCAAGGGGGTTTTAATGCATAGAGGGTTGGAAAAGACGAAAAAGCCCCTCACGTGAGGGGCACTTGCATGTACTTAACAGATTTTATGAACGGCGTTAGGGTTAGGGACCAAGTTAGTTATAAAATATAAACCATAGGGCACGATTTGATCAAAGATTTCTTTTTGGACTGAACTAGTAAATTTCCCAAAACCTCAGGGACCAAAACAGAAATTGACTCTTTAAAAAATAAAGAAACTTACAAAAGTCAACAAAAATGATTATTTCTAAAATTACTATCTAACAATTTTTTTCCTATAATTTGATCTCAATCATTGATTAATAAGATTAACGGTTAATATTACTTTTTACACCTTTCAGTTTTAATGGTTTTTTTATTTTAACATTTCCCTATTTATAATGTATTTTACAATGACTTTGATATTATTTAATGCTAGACTCGTCCTAGCTTCAAAAAATTCAAACCAAGTGACACACATGAACATATCAAATGATTCTGACACCCAATGAAAAGAAATTCAGGGTCTGTCACTGTAAATAAGCTGCTACAAAATACTAATCAATCATACTTAATATAAATCCTTATATTAAAAGAAATCTAATACTAATACATTTCATTAAAAATATATTTTATATTGAAGTCGATCTTTATATCTTTTCGTGGCAAACTAGTTACTATGGAGGTGGGCTTAAAAACCGGGTTCGGACCCGACCTGGATCTGGGTACGAGTAGTACCCGATGGGAGGTGTATTTGTTTTGGACCTTTTTAAACCCGTAGGGTTGGAACCGTTTTAGATTTTGAGTTTTTTTAGCAATCCCGACCCGAACCCGGCTTGGTTGAACCTGGTATTGGACACACACACACACACAAGAAAAGAAAAGAACGTAAAAAAACTAAACATGGTATTGGACCCGGTTTCAAACCGACCCTACCCTACCTGAGTATAGCGGGTAGGGTTTTCAAGGAGGTGAAGCCGACCCGGGTTCATCCCCGGTTTTGCCTCAACCCGAGTACAAAAAAACTCGGTTGGGCCGAATCCGGTTTGTACCCGGTTTCGGATACGACCCAAAACCCGTTTTGTCCACCTAGTTAAAAGATATATGCGGATCATGGGCCTCCTTGTTCACATGCTAATAAGCTATTACGCTAATTAGAATAAGTTATGGGCCCAACAACTGGCCCAATACATTGTCGTACACCATATAATATCACTATATGAGCATCATAAAGGAAGTCAGCATGAACCAATCTTATCAAATTCTTTCGAATGCCAACGCATGCAACGGAGTTGTATCGTTAACGGTTAATATCGAATCTTTACTGTGGTATGTTAAAGTTTCATTTTTTTTGGTCCTTAGGTAACATAAATTACGAATGCCCTCCCTATTGTTTACTAGAAAAACACGTATTTAGTCTTTGGATGGATGGATGAATGTTGAATAATTATGTTTAATGGGTGTATGACGACCCTTTTTTTCCTTCTTTGTTAGAAGTGAGAAAAAAGAAGAGTTTACCCTCATCACATGGTCAAATGCATGTTTTACAACATTATATTACATTTGCTCATCACATGGTCAATGCGTGACGCTGGAGTAAAAGAATTCGACACACCATTGAACAATTCATGTATTTACTCCATTATTATATAGTTTTATTAATTGAAATTATAAAAGTTAAAAGAGAGAACTTTTAACTAGGTTCATGAATCTGTCATGTTGTAATAAGTAGAAGGGTTGTAACTTTTGATTTTGTAAGTTGAGGGTGTTAATTGTCAATAGTCTTTTTTTTTGTAATAGAAGTCGTTAGTTGTTACGTTCGTTATAAGCTCATTCTTGTAATGTTAGGATCATCGTTGAAATGAGTTGAGATTTTCTCTTTCTGTCTTTATCTCTTTCTTTTATCAAACAGAAATGTTTCAAAAGGTATAGTTTTTAATAATTATATTTATCATAATAATTAAGTAATTAAAAAGGGTAAAGGAATGAGAAAACTATTTTGGCATATACACTATTACCTTACAATTTACAAGAATGAGTAATACATATGCAAAAAAAAACGGAGTTTTTATCTAAATAGGTGTTGTTACAAAAAAACATTTACCAGTATGGTGTTTATTATTAAATATTTATCAATATAGTGTTGATTGATAAATTTCGTGTCATCATGTTTTGTTCTCCGAATGTTCAAGAAACTTTTTACCAGCCCGGGCACCAATATCTCGATTCAGCTGATACTAAAAGTCTATAACAATTTTAAAATACTAATTAGTTTTGAAAGTAGATTTATTAAAGTTAAGACTATATATTACTACAAGAAGTTTAGTCCATAACGATGAGGACTATTGCGATGACAAAAAATCTTTCGCATAGATCGACCTACATGTAGCAACGAGAAAAAAATCATAAGCGTAGATTGACTTATAGTGACGATACATCATTACCATGAAGAGCTTCATATTTTCGGGTTTCCAACATCTATCTTGACGACATGCCGTTGCAACAGCTAGGCAAGATCCGTGAAAAATAACACACCGTTTGTAAAAGGTAACCTTACAACCTATCATTGCATATAACTTTTTTTTTATTCAAAGTTAATATAAAAAAAAGAAAAAAAATAAATTTACTTATATACACTGACCGCATGTATGTCGCCACAATATGTTAACTTACATAACTCTTTTTATTTTTAATAAGTTTTAGGGTAAATGAAACAATGAAATGACGTCGTTAGGTTAACCCTATTAGGACTTGTCACTGGGACAACCATGGTGACGACATTTAAGGTCTGTGATGATGATTCGTTGTCGCTATATACTAAATTTTCTTAATTTAGCGTATTTATTTGGTTGGTAAATTGATTCATGGCAATGAGGGTCGCTGATTCTTGATTGACTATATACTGTTTTTGTATTGGTATTTGTTTTTAACATATGCATATCTACTAACATATCATTATAAAAATTTATATATCATTTGTTAATTTCTTCCTAGTGTTTATTATTCTGTGTTGTTCTTCCTTTCTAACAACCTATTCAAACGACGTGCGGATTACTTGTCATAAATCAACTTCAATTTATTAGTCTTGACAATAGATTAAAGTTGTTGCAGGTTGGCCTGAAAGCATACGAGTGTACCCTTGCAAAACTCTTAGTATTGCCTGTCTATTCGGTCACAAATCAATTATAAAAAGCCTTTTGCAGCCTCTATGAGGTGATACTAGTAGTCGCAAAAACAACACTCATAGTTAATAGCCGTTCTAGGAAATACTTCTACTACTGATCGAAATCATATTACCACCGGTTTTAACAAACAAAAAACATTCTATTTATTTGAAATCCTTTGCAAAATGTTATTCATGGTTTTAAATTCATCATATACCCTTAAACCGATATCCACTAATCCCTATTCTCCCGTATCTCAAAGTAGGGTATAAAACTTTTGCATTCTTGTAGATCTAATCACTATCAATATACAAAATTTCTAACTCTTTTAAAACATTCACAGTGGAATCCTTAAAAATATGTGTGTGTGTTTGGTATATTATATGGAATGGCTTTTAGTGTTTGTGAGTGAATGAGAGAAAAAATGTTATTGTGCATTTGTATATTTGAAGAATTACTGTAAAATCCTTATAAATTTTTTAATATTTTTTAAAGTGGATGTGAGTGTATGAGAGAGGAAAAATAATGATAAGTGTATAAAAAATATTTTTAATTGAAAAAAAGAAAAAAAAATATAATAATTTTTAATATAATTATATAAATAAAAATAAATAACTCACTGTGAATGCTATTAGTCCTTTTCACATCCACTCCCTTATTTGTTGCTCATTTCATTTCAATTTCTTTATATCTCTACCTTGTGGACCCATATGACGTAATCATATCGCCAATTGAGACCTAGAAATATGTGAAATTAAATGAACTAATAGAAAATAAACTAACCATAAGAATAGTGGGGACACTTACACCACACACCAGAAAATCATATATTAAATTTTATCATGTTACATTATACCATGCTAAGGTGTTGTTTGTTTTTTCGTAGGTAAAATGTTTGCGGACTGCGGGCTATATCCGCGGACTGCGGGCCATATCCGCGGACTGCGGGCCATATCGCGGACAGCGGGCCATATCCGCGGACAGCGGGCCATATCCGCGGACTGCGGGCCATATCCGCGGACTGCGGGCCATATCCGCGGACTGCGGCCATATCCGCGGACTGCGGGCCATATCCGCGGACATCTGTAGAATAAGAGATGGACCGAATCTTTGCTGTGTGCAAAAAGAATACTGTTGATTTTTAACTTCTGCAAACTGCTAAAACAAACTGAAACCTGAGCAACGTGAGGCTGATAGATTGAAAGTTGTGCGACTGGAAGGGGGTCGACCAGATGGGGGTGTGCAACGGGTTGTGTTTACGACGGGTTGGCTTCGCGACGGGTGGTGCGGGACGGGTTGAGTTCACGATAGGTTGGGTACGCGACGGGTTAGATTCGCAACAGGTTGGGTTCACGATGGGGAGGGTGGTCGGTGATGAGGAGGCGAGTGGCGGTGACGAGAGTGATGGTGGAGGGTGTGCTGGAAGTGGATGAGGGTTGAAGAGAAGGGTTTGAGAAGAGTGGTTGAAAAGATGTTTGAAGTTATTTTTTTTGGTATGCGGCACAAAAAAGGACGCGTAGACATTTATTAATGAAACATCTTCAGAAAAACAAATAATCTGCAGATGGCAATGTCTACGCGTGGTATGCGCAGCGCAAATAGAAGATCTTGGGCATATCTTTTTAAAAAAATAAACATCACCTAAATTACATATATAATCACATTTGAGGAAGACTCATCCCCACACCATGCCACACTATACCCCGCACCCAATGGTCGATTTTTGTTCCACAACCACGGTGATATTTAGTCAAAACTACTGCAACAACATGTTGCTGAAACACGTCTAACGGTGTGAATTTTAGGTGGCGGTGATGGTGTCGGGTGGCGCCAAGACACATCGTGTTTCACGGCGTGAGTGCCCCTTCTGCCCTAAGTCGCCCCTAAAGACCTGTTAGCGGCGACTTTTTAGCGGCGACATTTTAGCGGCGACCCATTAGCGGCGAAATTTTGACCATTAGCGACGTTTTATTAGCGGCGGCTTTTTAGCGGCGACAAGTCGCCGCAAAAGGTAATAGCGGCGACTATTTGGGTTTTTAGCGGCGACCAAAGTCGCCCCTAAAGACCTGTTATCTTGTAGTGGTATAAGGTGGAGTAGAGAGATGAGTTATGTGAAATAACGATGCATTTTGTTTAGTGGTAATCTCATGACTTTTTAAATTAGAGATTGTGACTTCAAATCTTTTTTAGGAAAATATGCTCTGGGTGAGTGAGAGGTTTTTTATAGTTACGGTTTCCCTTCCGAGACAATAAAGAGTTACACTTAAATAGTTTAAAAACTATCAAGTTTATTAGATTTAAATAACATAATTACATGAAAAGACATACATTTGACCCTTGGCATAAATCTTGGGCCTAAAAGGATATTGAAACCTCTATAAATTGAACAACTATAAAGAAAAAAGAGATACCTTCTGAAATCAAGAAATGCATAGCAGTGCACATGAGAGAGCAATGTGATAAAGACAGCAGACTGAAACATAAAACAAATATAAAATATGCAAACATATTAAAATCTATATATTTATATATGGTACAATAATATCATTTCTTTAATTAATAGCATCATTGCATGTGCTCCTCTTCAACTTCCCTAGCTACAATTCTTCCATTTGAACTCAAATCTAAACACATAAAGAAGATGAACAGAAGAAGAAAACAAATAAATAAAAATTACAAAATTTTTATGATTTCTTCTTCTTCTTCCTCCTCCTTATAGAATGGCAGATAAAACCTCTAGGTTCATAATCTTTTAATCTTCAAAAACATCATTAAACCCTAAAAGTCCTCAAGATTTCAAGAATCACCATGTTTCTTCCAACACACCAACATTGTAACACAACGTTTAACAATATAAAACCTTGCTTCTGTTCTTTAGCCAATGACCGCATTTGCGCGTAAAGTTCGCGCATTTTTGCGACGAACTTCGCGAAAGATCTGACGGGTACTTGTTCTTCTGTGATGAGCTTCTTGAAAAGAAAGATGGTTTTGAAGTACTCTTTGTTGAAAATGATCTCAAAAGTGGCGACTTTGTGGAGCTTTTGTGTGACATACTTCTAAAGAGTGATGATGATCTTGATGAATGATTGTTTGAATCTTCGTGTGATAGCTTCCATTTGTTATCCATGCAGTTGATTTAGGGATCTTGATGGTCACTGACTTTGATCTGATTGTGGTTTCTGTATATCAGTTGTGTAGAGAGAGAGAAAAAGTGTGTTATGATCGAGGTGAGACGTTGGAAAGCTATAAATAGTAAATTAGGGGTAGGTTTTGAAAGTGGATGTGAGTGTGTTTTTTGGAATAATAGAGAATTATTGATGACGATTGCACTTTTTTACTGTCTACATGTAGAACTAAATAACTTATGTATACACTAGTGACTACCAACCCTCGAGTGTTGAGTGGTGTGATGGTAGCGTAATTCTTAAAAAGAATCGAGTGTGTTTTTTATATTATATAAAATGGTTTCAAGTGGTTGTTAGTGAATGATAGAAAAAATGTTACTGTTAATCGTTATATTTGGGGAATCACTATTCAAGCCCTATAATTTTTTTAATATTTTTTAAAGTCGTTGTGATTGAAGAAAAGAAAAAAAAGTAATGATAAGGGTATAAAAAGTAATATTTAAATGAAAAATAGAGAGTAAATATAATAATTTTTAGTATAATTACATGAATAAAGATGAGAAATCTATTGTGAATGCTCTAAGAGCATTTACATAAGTTCTGTTATTCTTATAATTTGTTAAAACAATTATTTTTTCTTTATTTCTTTATAAAATATTTTTATACTTTTATTATTATATTTTCTCTCATCGCTCATAATCACTTTTAGAAAATATTAAAAAGTCAACATAAATGAACAATACTTTATCAAATATACAGATGAACAGTAACCACCACAAGAAACGCGCGTAATAGCGGCGACGGTATTAGCGGCGACAAGAGTATTAGCGGCGACATCTTTTAGCGGCGACACCTTTAGCGGCGACAAGTCGCCGCTAAAGATTGGCGATCCACTGCTCATTAAAGGAACCACATCTAGCCGTCCATAACCAATTCGATCTAACGGCTTCTGTTAAATCGTACTAATATCATTAGCGGCGACGCCATTAGGGGCGACGCGTCGCCGCTAATGATGATCAAATATACGCGGGTTCTCATCTGCCTTCTTCACTTTCCCTCCACACTTCCACCCACCCACCGCCGACGCCTTCTCCCTGCGACAACCCACCACCGCCGACGCCTCCGCCGACGCCTCCGCCGTCGCAGCCACCGCCTTTCCGACCCCACCACCCGCGGCCACCACCATCCGGCTTCTCTTCTCCCCGCGCAGCAACCGAGCAGGCAACACCCACCACCCGCGGCCACCACCATCCGACCAGCCACCAGCCTTTACCGTCGCCGCTGCTGCATTTTCTGTCGCCGCTACTACAAAAATTTCTAGATTTCGGTATTTTTTATTTTTTTTAAATTTTTGTTTTATATTGTGCTTAGTTGTTAAATTTTGGTCTAGTTTGTAACACCCCGCCTCTCACAACAACAATATTGTCCGCTTCGCCCACGAGGAACTCACGGATTTACTTTTGGTTGCCCGGGTGAAAACTTACCAGGGAGGTCACCCATCCCTGGATTGCTCCCACCTGAGCACGCTTAACTGTGGATTTCTCCTCTCATCCACAGCCAATACGCCCAAAACACGTTGTTGATTATTTAAGTAGTGCGGAAGCGAAAACAGGCTAACATTTAACAATAGTTTTGGAACACGCAAACACGCGTCCAATCCAATTTATGTAAAGTAAATGCGAATAAAATCTTGAAAATAGTTTGAGATGAACGCGAAATGAATGCAGTGGATGTTGTGCTCCTAGACGTGCCACATCAATGTCCTGAGAGAAAACATGCAAAAATCTCAGTACAAGACTGGTGAGTTCACAGGTTTTATCCCAAATAAAATGTTTGTAACTGTTCGACTGTCTGTAACTGTTCGACTATTTGTAACTGTTCGACTGTTTGTAACTGTTCGACTGTTTGTAACTGTTCGACTGTTCGTAACTGTTTCGACTGTTTGTAACTGTTCGACTGTTTGTAACTGTTCGACTGCTCGAATGGTTTAGTAATTAAAGCATATCGATAGGTAGCTAGCCTATAATCATGTTACTTAGCGTTTCGAACGAAGCTGACTATTTGCGTGCCCTATATTTTTGTTGTTTCCCCGTCACGTCTCGTAAGACAGTGACAAATGTTAGGTCAATAATGCACCCGTTTGACCTCCAATCAAGCTAGCGCGACTAGCCCGGGCGGGGTTTGTCAGACCCAGTAGTACTACTCAGTATTACCTCGCTACACATTATTAACGGTTCGAGAGTGTCAGGATTGTTTGTATGTTTGCACTAACGTAACAGGCGATATCAATAATACTAAAACCATTCATAAAATATGTTTGCATGTTTTCTCCCCCAAAGGGAAAGAAAGTAAAAAAGGACCGTGAAACTCACCTTGAATGCACATCAGAGAAATAATGTTCGAGCAACAGTTAAGGTTTCGGTTAACCTGTGTTTCATTCCGTGTACATAAAATTAATATAAATTATTAATTTAAAAATATAACAACTGTTCGGTTTCGCGTTAGCATCTCGGTTACGGTATCGGTCGTCGGTTGTTGAGGTTTACTCATTCACGTATAACACAGTTTAACAAACATATTTAATTAATTCCCCCCCCTCACTCTCTCTCTATATATATATATATATTACCATTAACACACCCACATGATACGCATGCCTACATGTAACATTCACACCACACATACATATGCAGATCCAACCCTCATGCGCCTAACCCTTAACTCCTGCATGTGCCCACACACCACCAACAAAATTCCATGCGCCTATCAAAGGCTTTCATGCGTGGACTCACACATGTAATATATATTATGCACACCACTAATGCCCTCACAATGAGCACACACACCATTCAAAACACACTCACACGTACACACCATAAATCTGCACACACATCTCATAGACATCCACTTACACATCACCATACCCTATTATTCATGCATGTTCATCCACAGGTATACCACCCTCACACAACAAACACACACCAACACCCACTCACATGGCAGAAAAGAAAATCTTAGAGGAACACTCAATCAACAACAACTCACCGCTGCAAAAAAAAATTCATACACACAATGCAATAGCCGCATATGTGTATATATTGATACACGCACACAACACCTCCTATGCATCCATAATCGCGCACACCACACACAATTTTATACATATATACGCAGAATACATACACAATACAACACACTTACAATCGCAGGAACATATATACGTACACAAATCATAAACACAGCCATATAATCGCAGAACATAAACGCGACCATAAATAGGCAACAAAACCGTGCAAGCACCGAAACCGTAACCGATCGAATATTCGTTACTGTATGTAACGAAGATAGATCAAGGAATGAGAAAGTTCATATCGAATGAAGTTGTTTCGGTTGTCTATTGCGATTGCCGGAAGGATACCGGTGGCTAGAGATCGTGGTCACAACGAAGAGAGTCGCCGGGAGGGACTGCCACGACTATTATCGTCGATTGAATTAGTCGAGGAAGGGGCGTCGAGGAACTACCGGTGATGGAGGGTGCTTGAGTGATGGTAGGAAGTCGATGGTATTAAGGTTTCGGTGGTGACGATGGTAGTTTCTTTATGGGGGACGATGGGTGGGGTGGTTGAGGGTGGGCTGTCGAAAGAGAAGAGGAGAGTTTGAGTGTTGAGAATGAATGAGGGAGGGGTTGTCGATAATATAAAGGAGAAAAGGTAGTCGGTTGAGACATGATAATATATAATTGAGTTTCATTTAGATATTTGCACCTAATAATTGAGTGGATAGTTATATAATTGAGTGGAGTAGGGGATAGTGGTGAAGATGGGGTCGAGGGTTGGGTGGGTTCTATAACAATATTGTTTGTATTATGTAACATCTCGTATTTTCGTTAACTTAAAAGTTAACTTTGTTAAATCTAAAAGGACCTTTTATGTCAATTTTGAAACTTTGGGGAATTAATATGCTTGATAATTAATTTGGGGATTAACAAATTAATTAAATAATAGGAATTATATTAATAATGTTAAAACATTGGTTAATATTATAAAACTTGATTTAAAGTGACTTTAATCTTAAAAATGTTTGTTATTATAATAATAATGATATTAATATTAATAATAATAATGTTAACAATAATAATGTTAATAGTAATAATCATAATAATAATAATAATGATAATATAAGTTTTAATATGATAAAACTTGTAATTAAATAGTTTTACATAAAATAACAACATTTTAAAGTTTAGAGGTTAAAATGTAACTTATTTTAAAACTAAACATAAACTTTAAAATCCAAATGACAATTTCTAAAATCGAGGGACCATTGGTGTAAATACTAAAATTTCAAAACCAACCCCTCCCCCCACCCCGATTTTCCGGCGGAGCTCCGGCCAAGCTCCGGCCGAGCTCCGGCCGCCCTTAAAACCCCAAAATCGCCTATTTTAAATCACCAAAACCGACCCAAAACTTTCGTAGGCACAATTCGAACTTGAATACACTCTTTAAACGCGTTTAAAACACCGGTTACAAGCCCAAATGATTCCATAACCGAAGCCATTAATCCTCATAATCGTTCGACCATTAAACTTTAATAATACTACGATTAAACAAATCGGAACAATCATCTATCTATCTCTAATCGTTTACAACCTCCAATTACACTTGAGAAACACACAACCATCGAATTCAATCATCATCTTCTTCGTGGACCTGCAACTTAACGGGGATCCATGCTCGAAGCTCTATTAAACGGAATTGACAAAGGGCTTTTCATCAAGACTCTTGTTCGAAGCTAACCACGAAGTTAATTTGATTATCTTCATCGTTTTCTCAACCTTTGATTCGACATAAACCGCGGTTGCTTCTACGACGTGTTCATCTTCATACCATCTCCATTCGGGTAATCAAACACACCAACATACTCGTTTTACCATGATGAACAAAAGCCCTAACATTAATTTGGTTAACACTATCGATTTGATCCTCAATCTTGATGCGGATCAACCTAGGGTTTATGTGAGATTGGGGATAACTATTTGTTTGTGTTTAAAAGTCTTAAAAACCAAATGAAACCGTGGCTGAGAGCCTTGGTTCACTGGTTAGACACATGCACACCCACCTTGAGGTCCCGGGTTCGAACCCGGGCACCCTCAAACCTATTTTTTTTGGCTTTCTAGCCTTTAAAAAATTTCAGAAAACTTCTAAAAATTTATAAAATTATTTTTGTAACTTTATAAATTTTTAAAATCATCAAATTACCTTCTGCAATTTATTTATAAAAATATCCTTAGATTTTATTTAAAATTCTAAGTGAATGTTATAGTTAATATATATTTTTTTGTAAAATTTATACTTAAAATACTAGCTTATTATTTCCACCATTATTTATTTAAGCTGTCGATTTAATCGTTTTTATTTTTTAATTACAAAACCTAAATTTAACTTTATGAATAGTAATAAATTTTTATAAATGTTATTCTTGTCCCATATTTTATAATATAAATAAATCGTTTCTGCGAAAATATAATTGGTATCGTTTGTTAAATATAAATGACAAAACCCCAAACCTCAAATAAAACCCTAGCTCATAATAATTCATTGAACTTAATAATAGACTTTAATCTTGTGCTTAAATATATTTAGGTGTCTTGTGACGATACAACTTGGAATGACGTTTACTATTATTTTTATTGATCTTCATTGCATACTTATTGATCATGTGAGTATTTCCATACCCCTTTTTCTTATTTTCACACCTTGGGGTGAAACATGTTAACTTATGTCATTGCACTTGTAAACTTATTCGAGACTTGTAAACTTTATGGCATTTCATCATGTAAAGTTGTGGTTAGTTGAACTTTTGTGGTTACCATGTTATGGCGTTATATGTACAATCATTAACTATTGCTAGCCTGGCGACGTCATAGATCTATGGGCCTGACAAGCCTGCTTGGTTGATCCAAGTACACTTAGCTAATCGTATATACTTATAACTTGGTTGATCCAAGTACACGTTTGAAACTTGTAAAACTTTGTCAAGGTTTGATTGTTGCATTGTTCATAACATCCCTAATCACTTTATTCACTAACTTATGACTTGAATTGCCATCTTTTATATACTTATGTATTGAAAACTATGGAATGCTCACCAACATTTTTATGTTGACCTTTTATTTTTAACATGTTTCAGGAATAACCCAAGAATGTGTTCTACTCTTTGAAGCTTATCTCACTTAGGACTGGATTTAGAGAAAAAAAACAATGAGCTTGTTACTTTCAATTTATATTCATGATGTATCTTTATTTAAGCCTTTTACTTGTATTGTTTCAATTGAATCTTGATTAATATATTTGGAATTAATAATAGCGTTATGTGGCTATGAACAATCGTAACTCTCACACTTCGACGATTCCGCCGTCAAGGTTGGGGTGTGACAGATTGGTATCAGAGCCCATAACTATAGGGATATAGGTTATTAGAAATGGTGACCTAGACTATAGATGCATGAACCTCATAGAAAGATCCTTATACTTTTGTGTTTACATAATGTTTGCATGCTACATAATGCTATGCCTTTTGTGCAACTTGATGCCTTAGCATAGGATTGCCTTATGTATGCTTAAAACTTAGTTACTTGTCTCCCTAAACTTAACTTTGACTCTTTGACTCTCCCCGATAAATGAACTTCCTAAACTTATTCTCAACGACATGTGGAGGCTACACTTATCGTCGTGGGTTCAATTCCTTAGACTCTATGTCTAATCTATGAAAATCTTATCAAGGTTTTGATTTCATAAACCTAAGAAATTTGTGTGACACATAGACACCTGTATTCTGGATTTCCTGGCAAAAGGCCTTCGGGCTAAGGCAAGCATATCGTATAAATCTCATTGCGAGACCAGTTATGCTTACCTGGGGATTTCTGGGATGAGTGATAAACTATTGTCAACATACACAAGTCTCTAAGGCAAGTGGGTCAATATACCTTGACGTGTCAACGATTCCAAATGGTAATGCGTTACTAAATGGAACCATCCTCTTTGTATCTTAAAAATCTTTAATTCCTTGAACTGGTTTCTTCTCATTCTTATCATACATAATGTTCCTGTGATATTGAACTCGTCTTACCTTTCAACTCCTACGTTTAAACATCGTTACACGTTAGGCGTTTCATGTAGCTATTTCTATACCTTGATCAACGTGTACATGACTCTTGTTATACCCAAAGATATTAGGAATCTAAACCGAATGATCTTTAAAACTTTAAATCGTTACTTATGGTTTTCAAATCTTCCTAAGGGTGTGTCCCATAACTAAAGACATTCAATGTTGTAGGTGGAATTCCTACATCTCGGGATACTTTGCTAATTGAATGTTAATTTTGTTAACTCAAATATTATAAGTGGTCACTCACCTCAATGATCGAATAAACTAATTATAACTTTGTTACCACTTATAAGTACGCGTGTCTTTAATAAGGTTATGGTTGATCTCATATCTTGAGAAGTCCATGTATTTCCCTTCGATTGTGAATCGAATATTCACATTTCATTGTGGAGTTGAATAATTCCTGTCCTTGATTTCGTCTTCCTAATTTAAACCATTCAAGATTTGAACACCATCATAACTAATGCTATTATCTCGAATTTTGACCTTAAATTTTGTAAGCATGATTTTCCTTTTGGTTACATTGATGTAACTTGAAATTTTCTGAATTTCTAAGTGATATTCTTTTCCTTTCGTTGTTAAGTCGAACCTTGAACCGTCTGCACCGTGGGAGATGCAAGAGTTTGTAAGTCAATCTATGACTAAGAACACTCGTACCTCCTAAACAATTCTAACTCATTAAAACGGGGGTGATTCCCTTACTTTGATGATTCTCAATCCGTTTTGATAAATGGTTTCCAATCGTGTGTTTTATGAAATTCATCTTCTGGATTGGGGTGATTTCCTTATCTTGAGTATTGACTTCAATTATTCTCATTGGAACTTGCATTTCACGAATGACATGATCTCACCAAAATAGGATTGAAACCCGTACTTTGGTGATAATTGTCAATTTCCGATTGTTTTCTTGTTATTATGAAATTCAGTCATCAAGATAGGTGTGAATTCCATACCTTGATGATAATTTCATTTTCATGGATTGTATTTTCTCAAATGAAACGACCTCATCAAAGTAGGAGTGAATTCTGGATTTTGATGAAGAAGTTCATCCTGTTATATTTTGTTTTAGTAAAACTTCATCGTTAAAATAGGAGTGATTTCCCTTACCTTAATGGTGAGTTACCTTGCCTTATTTCTGTGGATCCTCAACAATGAGTTGGGATCGAACTTTTTGATTGGTAAGTTAGTGGTCATACCTTGGAAATACACTATCAAGTTAGGAGTGAAAACCACACCTTGATGACTGTTCTCATTTCTTGATCTCCCACTTACCAAGGTTGTAATCAAGTGATGAGAAACATGTAGTAACTCGAAGGGTGAAACAATGTTAGTGTTTTGATCTATCAAGCCAAAGCATGATCTCTGAACTTGAAAGGAGACCCGATCGTTTTAGGTTGATTTTGATTTCAAGTTTGGAGCATTTAAATTCTTAACTCGATTTCTCTTCCTTTATCCTCATGCTTTGATATGATCTAGCGATATGGAACCATTTATTCTTACTTATCAACTTTCATTTTGAGATATCATCAACACATGATCGAGTGATGATAGCTTTCTTAAGCAATCTTTCTGCTAAATAAATACATTATCAACTTGTGATTATGTCCTTCTAGACATACGAATGTTCTTGACTGTACTTATGGGTTTGCTGAACTACGTATGCAATCTGCATTTGGAAATTTGTTACTTTGCAAAACATGTTTACAAATACCTTTCTTATTGTCTGTGTCATTTCTTGAATCGCTTTTGAATTCTTAACCTTGAAAATCATTGAAATTCTATCGTGGTGTTGAACAACAAGACTCGTTATTATCCTCATTACGATGTGGATATAATGGTTCATAAAATTTCGTAATCTGTAGTCATGGGTATGGCATAAAAGAAAAGACATAACTTGGCATGTGTCCAAGTGTCTTACCTTTACATATGACAAAACCTAACCTCCGTGTTCCCGTGAATCTCCTGTTTAACTTTTCATTCACTAAATGCTTCTTATTTTAAATATCATAATGACAATTGGTGCATTATAGACCGATTGGCTAAAAATTCAATTTGATTTATGTGGGATGACGGTCGAGAAATTGACCTGTATCTGTTTCAAATATTCGTATACCGTGGTATGGCGTTAAAACATCGATCGCTATTTTGAATGATTGCTTCATTTTCTGTTCTTAATAATATTCCTAACCATCATCGTGAACTCATTCCAAGATCTTCGCATAGCGTATTATTCTTAGACCGATGGTTGGTCAAAGGAGAAATACATATTCACAAGATATGCGTTAAGGTCGTTTTATATGGAGACGTTTGGGATTCTTAAATTTCGACGGTTAACCTTTCTTATCATTGTTGGTCTTTTATTGATTTCTAGATATCACCTTACTACGAAATTATATTCTGGAAGTTGTGGCTTATAAGTCCAACATACCACGGTAACTTGTCATCGTTTTCCAACATTTCATCTCAAAACGTCTCATATTTCACTGAAAGGGTTCAAATTGGCATGCATTATGCCAAGAATCTTGTAAGATTCCATAAAGTGAAACGTTTCACCTGGAATCAAACGTCAAACATTATTCATTGTATACTTACCTTGCATCATAATTTCTTGTTCATCTAAGTTCATTTTAATTTCGGGACGAAATTCTTTTAAGTTGGGGAGACTGTAACATCTCGTATTTTCGTTAACTTAAAAGTTAACTTTGTTAAATCTAAAAGGACCTTTTATGTCAATTTTGAAACTTTGGGGAATTAATATGCTTGATAATTAATTTGGGGATTAACAAATTAATTAAATAATAGGAATTATATTAATAATGTTAAAACATTGGT
The DNA here is from genome assembly GCA_024085815.1 of Flaveria linearis. Taxonomy (NCBI): domain Eukaryota; kingdom Viridiplantae; phylum Streptophyta; class Magnoliopsida; order Asterales; family Asteraceae; genus Flaveria; species Flaveria linearis. Next base: position 68,627,145 of record CM044009.1, read on the forward strand.
TAATATTATAAAACTTGATTTAAAGTGACTTTAATCTTAATAATGTTTGTTATTATAATAATAATGATATTAATATTAATAATAATAATGTTAACAATAATAATGTTAATAGTAATAATCATAATAATAATAATAATGATAATATAAGTTTTAATATGATAAAACTTGTAATTAAATAGTTTTACATAAAATAACAACATTTTAAAGTTTAGAGGTTAAAATGTAACTTATTTTAAAACTAAACATAAACTTTAAAATCCAAATGACAATTTCTAAAATCGAGGGACCATTGGTGTAAATACTAAAATTTCAAAACCAACCCCTCCCCCCACCCTGATTTCCGGCGGAGCTCCGGCCAAGCTCCGGCCGAGCTCGGCCGCCCTTAAAACCCCAAAATCGCCTATTTTAAATCACCAAAACCGACCCAAAACTTTCGTAGGCACAATTCGAACTTGAATACACTCTTTAAATGCGTTTAAAACACCGGTTACAAGCCCAAATGATTCCATAACCGAAGCCATTAATCCTCATAATCGTTCGACCATTAAACTTTAATAATACTACGATTAAACAAATCGGGAACAATCATCTATCTATCTCTAATCGTTTACAACCTCCAATTACACCTGAGAAACACACAACCATCGAATTCAATCATCATCTTCTTCGCGGACCTGCAACTTAACGGGGATCCATGCTCGAAGCTCTATTAAACGGAATTGACAAAGGGCTTTTCATCAAGACTCTTGTTCGAAGCTAACCACGAAGTTAATTTGATTATCTTCATCGTTTTCTCAACCTTTGATTCGACATAAACCGCGGTTGCTTCTACGACGTGTTCATCTTCATACCATCTCCATTCGGGTAATCAAACACACCAACATACTCGTTTTACCATGATGAACAAAAGCCCTAACGTTAATTTGGTTAACACTATCGATTTGATCCTCAATCTTGATGCGGATCAACCTAGGGTTTATGTGAGATTGGGGATAACTATTTGTTTGTGTTTAAAAGTCTTAAAAACCAAATGAAACCGTGGCTGAGAGCCTTGGTTCACTGGTTAGACACATGCACACCCACCTTGAGGTCCCGAGTTCGAACCCGGGCACCCTCAAACCTATTTTTTTTGGCTTTCTAGCCTTTAAAAAATTTCAGAAAACTTCTAAAAATTTATAAAATTATTTTTGTAACTTTATAAATTTTTAAAATCATCAAATTAGCTTCTGCAATTTATTTATAAAAATATCCTTAGATTTTATTTAAAATTCTAAGTGAATGTTATAGTTAATATATATTTTTTTGTAAAATTTATACTTAAAATACTAGCTTATTATTTCCACCATTATTTATTTAAGCTGTCGATTTAATCGTTTTTATTTTTTAATTACAAAACCTAAATTTAACTTTATGAATAGTAATAAATTTTTATAAATGTTATTCTTGTCCCATATTTTATAATATAAATAAATCGTTTCTGCGAAAATATAATTGGTATCGTTTGTTAAATATAAATGACAAAACCCCAAACCTCAAATAAAACCCTAGCTCATAATAATTCATTGAACTTAATAATAGACTTAAATCTTGTGCTTAAATATATTTAGGTGTCTTGTGACGATACAACTTGGAATGACGTTTACTATTATTTTTATTGATCTTCATTGCATACTTATTGATCATGTAAGTATTTCCATACTCCTTTTTCTTATTTTCACACCTTGGGGTGAAACATGTTAACTTATGTCATTGCACTTGTAAACTTATTCGAGACTTGTAAACTTTATGGCATTTCATCATGTAAAGTTGTGGTTAGTTGAACTTTTGTGGTTACCATGTTATGGCGTTATATGTACAATCATTAACTATTGCTAGCCTGGCGACGTCATAGATCTATGGGCCTGACAAGCCTGCTTGGTTGATCCAAGTACACTTAGCTAATCGTATATACTTATAACTTGGTTGATCCAAGTACACGTTTGAAACTTGTAAAACTTTGTCAAGGTTTGATTGTTGCATTGTTCATAACATCCCTAATCACTTTATTCACTAACTTATGACTTGAATTGCCATCTTTTATATACTTATGTATTGAAAACTATGGAATGCTCACCAACATTTTTATGTTGACCTTTTATTTTTAACATGTTTCAGGAATAACCCAAGAATGTGTTCTACTCTTTGAAGCTTATCTCACTTAGGACTGGACTTAGAGAAAAAAAAAACAATGAGCTTGTTACTTTCAATTTTGTATTCATGATGTATCTTTATTTGAGCCTTTTACTTGTATTGTTTCAATTGAATCTTGATTAATATATTTGGAATTAATAATAGCGTTATGTGGCTATGAACAATCGTAACTCTCACACTTCGACGATTCCGCCGTCAAGGTTGGGGTGTGACAGATGATGGACACATGCCTGCAAATACTCCCATAGGGGAGGGTATTACTCATCCCACATCGGTTGGGGAGGCGAACGAAAGCTTCTTTATAAGGGGCTGGATACCTTCCCCAATGTGACGCGCTTTAAACCCGTGAGGCTTCGGCCAAAGCGGACAATATCACATTGCGATTTCCCTGGGATGTCACAGTTGGTATCAGAGCCAGGGCCGGGCCGATGTGCCAGCGAGGACGCTGGTCTCACTTCGGTGGGTGGATGGAAACATGCCTGCAAATACTCCCATAGGGGAGGGCTATTACTCATCCCACATCGGTTGGGGAGGTGAACGAAAGCTTCTTTATAAGGGGTGGATACCTTCCCCAATGTGACGCGTTTTAAACCCGTGAGGCTTCGGCCAAAGCGGACAATATCACATTGCGATTTCCCTGGGATGTTACATATTATGCTAATTTTCATATTGTGAATGTGTGCGTGTCCTACTCATGCGATATGCATTCAAGATGGTGGGGCTCTTGTGATGCATGTATATATATATTTTAAGGATAGTGGAGATTATGGTTATGTTTGGGTGATGGTGGAATAGTATAATGAAATGCATATCATAATTATTCATACGTGTGTGTGTGCAATTTGTATGAATAATATATATATAGATTATATAATGTTATGTGCATAGGTGTGTTAGGTGGATAGACAATTATATGTATATATAAATGGGTATGAAGAGTGGTTGGATAGTAATGAGTGTACTATTATGGAGTTGTTGTGTCAGAATACAATTTACAAGGAGTAAGTTTAACTAATATAAAGTGTGTATGGAATCAATAATACTAACCACCTAATAACATTAATAATTATTTAAACAATGCAAAAAGGTTAACAGCGTTAACCTGAAAACTCGGGTTGTCACATAGTTGATGCAATGATGCTGATAATTGTATTTTAGTTTAGATTAGCAGCCAAATGGTAGATATATATCACGAATATTGTCAAAAAATAATAGATATATATCATGATCGATAATATTTATTAGATAATGTTTTGGTCTAGTTGATGCAATGATGTTGATAAATTTTGGTCTAGTTGATGCAATGATGCCGATAATGTTTATTAGATAATGTCAAAAAATGATAGATAATGTTTATTACTAAGCAAAATAAACATGATCGGTTAAAAAACAATAGATATATATCACGAATATTGTCAAATGTGACTAGCTCAAATGGTAAAGACAAAATGAACTTAACCATTTATTAGTATTTCTAATTAGATGTACATACTAATTATTTACAACTTTAATTAGATTAGGTATTTTATAATTAGAAAATTGTAAATACTAGTATGTACATCTTTAAAGATGTACATAAATAATTAGATGTAAATGGTTAACAAAGTATTTTCTAATTAGATTAGGTATTTTATAATTAGTTATACTAAAATCCATATAGTTCACCATTTACATCTTTAATAGTATGTACATCTAATTATTTAAATACCTATTATATAATTAGAAAGTTGTAAATAATTAGTTATATTAAAGATATAAATAATTAGTTTTTCTAATTAGATGTACATCTTTAATAAAAGTTCTAAATAACAATTATTTCGTGATCTTATTTTAATCACAATGATTATATTCCTCCACTTAAATCCTAAATTATATTGCAGTGTTGTAATCATGTCTGTTGATAAAAGTTGGATTCTTAATCCGAACCGTAGATCGCCCGAGTATCAGCAAGACTCAGCTCTTTTATCGATATGAGTGAAAAACATATCGACAAATATGTCCTAATTAGATGTCCGTGTAGGAAATGTCAGAATACTCAATTATTAAGATGGGTTAAAATGAAATATCATTTAGAAATATGGGGCATGTGTCGGACGTACAAGGATTGGATCTATCATGGTGAAAGTTTAATTCCTGAAGTTGTAGTTGTAGATGATGTTGAGCCAACAAACGAAATGGCTGACGTTATCGAAGACGTCATGGAAGAGAGTAGCAGTGTCCGTGATGATTTTGAGGGCTTGTTAGAGGAAGTTCAATCAGAATTATATCCTGGTTGTACTAAGTTTTCTTCCCTTGACTTTTTAGCAAAGCTTATGAATATTAAGGTGAAAAATAAATGGACCAATAGCTCATTTGATGAGCTCCTTGAGTTGTTACAGTTTTCACATCCATAAGGTAACAAAATTCCTTCTTCTTACTATGTAGCCAAGAAGACATTAAAGAAGATTGGTTTAGGGTATGAGTCGATACACGTGTGCAAATATGATTGTGCTTTTTCTGGGCAAAAAACTTATTGTTAGAAAATTGTCCAGTTTGTAACGAGAGTCGGTGGGTCGATACAAATACAAAGGGCAAGAAGTTACCTCACAAGGTGTTACGATGGTTTCCTTTAACCCCTAGACTACGACGTTTGTATTCTTCAAGGCACACTGCAAAAGATATGATTTGGCATAATACCGGACGATCTGAAGATGGTACGATACGTCATCCGGTTGATGGTTCTTCATGGAAAGATTTTGATATAAAGTACCCTACCTTCTCGAGAGAACCCCAAAATGTACGCCTAGGACTTGCAGCTGACGGTTTCAATCCATTTTGTAACATGAGTTCGGCTCATAGCACGTGGCCTGTCATACTCACTACATACAATCTTCTTCCATGGCTATGCACGAAGGAGTCCTCATTCATGTTGTCATTGTTGATTCCTGGTCCTAAATCCCCCGGGAAGGACATGGATGTTTTTCTTAGGCCGTTGGTGGATGAGTTTAAGCAGTTGTGGGTGTCGGGCGTACGTACTAAAGACATGGCGACAAACACATTTTTCACAATGCGGGCAGCTTTGTTATAGACTATAAACGACTTTCCGGCTCTTAGTAGTCTATCAGGTTGGAGCGGGCAGGGCTACAAAGCATGCCCGACTTGTAACGAAGACACTCCTTCAATGCGTGTCACAAATAAAGTCGTTTATGTTGGTCATCGTCGATTTTTAGATGGAAACCATGAATGGAGAACAAGTTTGGACTTCAACGGGGAACCCGAGATAAGAGCCCTTCCAAAACAATTTAGTGAGACTAACATAGAAACTCAACTTAGCCGGCTTCGGCACCGTTTACCGGGTAAGCATCCTGATTTTGGAGGTGTTAAATCAAAGCGGGAGGAGTATGAGTTAAATTGGTCCAAACGAAGCATATTTTTGAACTTGAGTACTGGTCTTCTCTACAGCTAAAACACAACTTAGATGTGATGCATATAGAGAAAAATGTGTGTGATAGTTTGCTAGGTACTCTTTTAATGAATGAAAAGAGCAAAGATACACCAAACGCACGGGTTGACTTGAAAAATCTAAATATTCGGAGTAGGCAATGGTTAGAGAAAAAAAATGGCAAGTGGTATAGCCCCCACCCAAAATACTCATTGAAGACCAGTGATCGAAAGTTATTTTGTGAGTTTATGAAAAATGTAAAACTGCCTGATGGGTTCGGATCTAATATAAGCAAGAGAGTGATAGATAACAATACTAACATTACTGGGTTGAAATCTCATGACTGTCATATTCTCATGCAATGTTTGATACCGATTGGTGTTAGAGGTTTTTTGGCCAAAGATACTTATACACCAATAGTTGATCTGTGTACATTTTTTAATCAACTTTGCTCCAGAACACTACTAATAGACGATATGAAGAAAGCTAAGGAGGCCATTCTTATAATATTGTGCAAGTTAGAATTGATCATTCTTCCAGCGTTTTTTGACATTATGGTTCATTTAGTTTTGCATTTACCTGATGAAGCGATACGTGGTGGTCCAGTGTGTATGAGATGGATGTATCCGTTTCAAAGGTATATGAAAAAACTAAAAAATTATGTCAGAAACAAGGCAAGACCAGAAGGTTGTATAGCTGAAGGTTATGTTGCTGAAGAAGCTTTATCATTTTGTTCGAGGTACCTTCGAGATGTTGAGACTCAGTTCAATCGCCCTGATAGAAATGAAGATATCATTATTGAAAAAAGAAAGATATATGCATTGAGTCAAAATGTCATCCGGCTAGCGCAAAAAAAATAAAATATCTTTCTCCAAGCGAAAAACTTAAGCTAGAATGGTTTGTGCTCGACAGTTGTCAAGAAGTTAGAGACTATATGAAGTAAGAGTTCCTATCTTTAAATTTTTAACATTAGTTAAATATATTTTGTTCTCACTTGTTATATATTTTTTATCAAAAATATAGTGAATTCAAATCTGAACGCTCACATGAGGATGTCATAACCAAATTTCCATCATGGTTTCTGGAGAAGGTAATCCGTGTATAAAATTCTCTTAGGTTTCCAACATGAATTCAAATATATATTTGTTAGGTAATTTATATATAACACATTATTTTCTTAGGTTTATTCGATGAAAATACAAAATTCTCCAGATTTTCACTCAGAGTTGTATGCTCTTTCAATGGGTGCGGACGTAAAAGCCTATAATTACACTGCTTGCATAGTCAACGGTGTTAGGTTTATGGTGCTTGCACGTGACGCGCAACGTACAACACAAAACTCCGGTGTTTTAGTGGAGGGTGAGAATGGTGAGAAATATTATGGCCAACTTGAAGAGATTATTGAGTTGTGCTATGCAAATGGGTATTCCACAGTCTTATTTCGTTACAAATGGTTCGATACTCGAAGGGGTGTTTCATACGACAATAATATCACCAGTATCAACACCGAACATGAATGGGACAAAGACGATCAACTCATATTTCCTTCCCAAGCTAAACAAGTGTTCTACATCCGAGAACCTTCTCGAAGAAACCAAAATAATAATCACCGGTGGGTCGTCGAGAATGCTAATCATCGTAAAATTTGGGATCGACCGCCATCCAATGATGGCCTCGTGGAGAACATTCAAAATATTGATAATGACTTAACAGAAGACCTTGATGTTGTTCATAATCATTCTTCATCTAATAATGTTCTTTTCATTGACTTCACCCAATACTTTCTAAATATTCCTACTTATGTCACCGATGGCGAGACTGCAAGTGAAGTTAAACCGTCAAATGTTACTGCTAATGTGATGTCTGAGGACGAGGGTGATTATGATGAAGAGGATTTTGATTATGACACTGAGGGGTCTGACAACGAAACTGAAGTATACGAGGGAGACTCCGATTAAGTATAAATTTAATCTAAAACTTTGTAAACACGATATCTTGTTGTAGTTGAAAACTTTATTTTTATTTTAATTTTTATGTTATATATCTTATAATTTTTGCAGACATTCTATCTATTTAGATTATTTTGGTACATCTCATGGCTGATGTAATGAGCCATGGAGGTGATGGTGCGGGGGATCCACCGCTTCCTCCTTTTGGCGGGCCCGGAAGCCATCAGTTGGATGGTAAGTATTATATTTTCATGTTTATTTATTTATTATTAATATATATTGTAAGTATGGTTTTTTTATTATAAATACAGGTTCGCCCTCCATGAAAAAAAGATGGAAGGCAAAAAACAAAAAGTTACAGCATCAGTTAGAAAAAAGGGGGGACATTTATCTCTTCCTTTTGATAGAGCTGCCACGTATACGCCGGTCGGTGAACTTAACGATATGTTTGTTCGTGAGGTTGAGATATACATGGAGGCCAATTATCCCTTTAATGTACGTTCATGGACTGATCTTTCTGATGCTCAGAAGAATGCGTTGGAGGAGCATATGGCGGTAACGTTTATATGTTTTATGTTTATTGTTTGATATTTATTTAACTAACTTCATTTTGTTTTAACTTAAATGTAGCGTCGTTTCAATTTTGATGAGATTATGCGAGATCGTGAGCGCGCTCAGATTGAGGGTGGCATTCGTTTTGTATATCTCAAACGATTTAGAGATCAAAAAAACATTTCAAAAAGACACTTTGAGCGTGTTGGAGGATATGAAGATGTGGAACAAGCAAAGCTCAACCCTCCAAGGGGAATGGATCATGAAAATCGGAGGAAAACAGTTGATTTTTTCTTAAGTGACGGACACAGAAAAGCCTCATCATCAAACAAAGCAAACCGGCAACAACAACAATACACTAATCGTAGGGGGACTGCCTCGTATAGTAGTTTTTGTTACAAGCATGTAATGCTTTAATTATTTGTATGTGTATTGTATACAAGTATTTATTTAATATATAATATACTTTTAAATGTTAATCAGAATAAGAGCAGACTTGAGGCATTTCAGAATGCTCATACAAGTAAAGATGGGACCTTTGATACGGAGATAGCTGAGCAACAATATGTAAGTTTTATATAAAGTAGGGGTTTAAAATATTAAAGATGGAGCCTTTATATATATATATATATATATATATATATATATATATTAAATTATTTTTTGTTAATTAATATAGAATCAACTCAAAGGACGGTTTGATGAGCTAAGTCAATCCCAAAACGAAGAAAATTGTTCATCCCTGAACGAGGTCGAAGTTTTTGAGTCGGTGTTGGGAGAACGCCGCGGTCATATTAGAGGGATTGGACGTAAACCGTCTTCATCTTCACGGTCGACTTCGTGTGTCCATGATCAGGAACAAACACCTCAAACACTTTCAGAGGTATTAAAGTTATATAAGTTTTATCTGCTTAAACTTGTAGGTGTTAAGTGTATCATTGTTGTTTATCTTAAATGGGTCAAAATGGGTAAATTTAAGTTGAATTATGTACATTTGGTTGAAATGGATCAAAATGATACAAACACACGTGATATAGTAAAAACCACGCTAATTTGAGTTAAAACGGGTCAAAATGGGTAAATTTAAGTTGAATTATGTACATTTGGTTGAAATGGATCAAAATGACACAAACACACTTGATATAGTAAAAACCACGCTAATTTAAGTTAAAACGGGTCAAAATGGGTAAATTTAAGTTGAATTATGTACATTTGGTTGAAATGGATCAAAATGACACAAACACACTTGATATAGTAAAAACCACGCTAATTTGAGTTAAAACGGGTCAAAATGGGTAAATTTAAGTTGAATTATGTACATTTGGTTGAAATGGATCAAAATGATACAAACACACGTGATATAGTAAAAACCACGCTAATTTGAGTTAAAACGGGTCAAAATGGGTAAATTTAAGTTGAATTATGTACATTTTGTTGAAATGGATCAAAATGATACAAACACACTTAATATAGTAAAAACCACGCTAATTTGAGTTAAAACGGGTCAAAATGGGTAAATTACACAACTTATAATGTATGTTTTGTTTTGTAGGCTCAAATCGCAAGTTTGTTTCAGAATGCAAACTTTATGTCGCAAATTACGCAACTTATTGTCTCTCATAAAAGTACACAACAAGCCAATGAAGATGATGATTCGGACGAGGACGATGAATAGGATAGCGGTTATTTGTTTTTGGGAAAACTTCGTATTGTAAAACCTCGTATTGTACTTTGTATTGTTAAAAATCGTATTGTACTTCTTAATACTATTTGTTGGATATGTTATTTGTGTTGTTGGGAAAATCTGGAAATCTGGGTTTATTTTTACACAGGTTTATTCGGTTTATAAAAATGGAAAATTAAAAAAACAATAAAAAAATTTAAAAAAATTAACTATTAGCGGCGACATGTATCGCCGCTAAAACGGTCATTAGCGGCGACACCTTTAGCGGCGACCAGGGTTCCATTAGCGACGAATCATTAGCGGCGACCCTTTAGCGGCGACTCTTTAGCGGCGACATGTCACCGCTAATACTAATAGCGGCGAAAACGGCTACTAATAGCGGCGACAAATGTCGCCGCTAATGATCTCTTTCCTTGTAGTGAACATAATGTATTGCATTCACTCACCATCATTTCATATAATATAAGAAACATACTCATAAATATATAATAAACCTACTGTAAATACTCTAAGGTAATTACCTTTGAGGGAGAAGAGGCAAGTTTAATCTCGAGCACAGGCTTTATTGGTTGGTTAAATGGTTTGTGCGTTAGCTATTCTATAAAAAATTAATATATACATCAGAGTGTTATTGGTTTGATTCGTCTGGTTTTGACGGAATTCTAGAACTTGAAGAATTCTAGAAGTTGAAGAACTAGTAAATACGATTTTCGAATGAACTAAATTAAACCAATTGAGCTAGTCGGAACCGGCCCAGACCGTTAGGTTTTTGGGGCTTGACCATTAATCGAGTAATTTTTTTAAATAGTTTGCTTAAAAGTTTATAAAAAGAACAAATATTTTAATTTTTAAGTATGTATAAAAAAGTTCAAGTCTAAATACATCTTCTTCATGCTAAAATCTCATACATTGATCACCATTGAAGTTGGTGTCACAAATAAAGTTTTTTGAAATACTTAGAAGCTGTTTGATAGCATATTAATGATTTACTTCTGACTCAGTAAGAGTTTGAAGTCTTGTTTCACAAAATGCTACATCTTAAACATTCTGTTAAACTCTTGACAGTTTAAGTGATAAAAAAGATGAATGGAATAACTGACAAGTTTAACCCTCCCCACCAACAAAACCCTATCCATCGACATTCATCACCATCGACCTCTCACCACAGCCTCTTCTCCCTCTCAACACGCCCTCACCGGCGCCACCCCCTCGCCGACGTACCCCTCTCCGACGACTTCTCCATGTGGCTTCTCCCAAGTTGCGACTTCTCCTTACAACCCCTCTCAACTTGCGACTTCTGGAGGTAAATATCTTCCCATCTCCATTCGGATACATGATTTTAGGGTTCAATGATTTTAATGAAAAGATATAGCTTTTGTGAAAATTGTATGTTCTAGAGTTCCATGAATTTGAAAAACTAGAGCTTTTAAGAAAGTTGTATGTTTCCAGTCCACTGATTTAAGTTTGGATGTTGGTTTGATTTCAAGATATATTTTCACTTGATTTGAATTTAAAAATCTAGCCTTCAATGGATTTGAATTTGAAAAACTATGGCATTACGCGGCGAAAAGTCGCCGCTAATTAATGGGTCACCGCTAATGATAAAGTGTACAATAACTTCTCAACTGTTAGATCCGGATACTAACAATGCTCAGATTTGGCTTTAAAGGGTGTGAACAGATCACCGATTAATAATGGCAACAACTAATAGGTTCACAACCTTGCCAATTGTCATCGGTAATAGTGTTGCCACTATTGTCTGCGTTTTTTGTAGTGATGTTTTAGGTTTGGATATTTTTAGTTTATGAGCTTGATTTCAAGAATTTGTCAATTGTATTTGGTTTGATTTCAAGATGTTTTAGGTTTGGATGTTTGTAGTTTAACAAATTTGTATTTGGTTTGATTTTAAGATGTTGCTAGTTTATGAAAAAGATATAGTGATTAATTGTTTATTTTGTCATTCATAATTTTATATGAAAACACAATATTCATGATCAGGTACTTATAATATACGACAAGAACACAGTGTTTTCTGAAGTACAAGGTGGCAATAGTGATGGATTGTTTGCAATATAGATGAGGTTCACAAGAGATTAAGCATATGATTACTTTGCATGACAACATAGCTAGTCATCTAATTTCAATGATTAAATTAAAGTATTGATTTGTTTTTGTATTTTAGAATGTTTCCATGGATGTTGAATTGAAGGATTAATGTGTAATCTGAATTTTTTTATAATGATTTGTATTTTCCTTTTATAATAGCTCATTTTAGTATATAGTGCTTCAGAAAATATATTCAAACAGATACTTTTCGTTCAGTACAAAATAGTTTGGATGGATGGAAAATTTATTCTGCACAATTATTAAGAAATTCAATCAAACAACACTTAGTGGTTCAATATTTATCAACTCAGAGTCTGTAACTTAATCAGATATTTTATTAGTTTAGTATTTACTGTTTCAAAATTTCACAAACAACTTCTTAGATTTGAAGGCATTGGGTTCAAACCCAAGTTAAAAAAATCATCATTCCAAAAAAATAATTATATATTACTATAACTCAGAAGGTCGGTTGGTTTTTAAATTATATTTTACTCAATCCTAACTTAATATATATAATTCTTTTCAATGTCTAAGCATGACTTTTTCCTTTGGTTCAAACGGTTTGTTGTTTTTTCTTTTAATCTCAACACCGTAGTTCGAATCCAAGGAGCTATATTCTTTTTGTTTCTTTTTCTTTCTTTTCTCACTTTTGTCAAATATAATATTTTTTTTTCAAATTAAAAACAAAATTTCGCCTTTAACCACTTGGTAGTTACGTTGGTCTACGTTTCGACAAAATTTGTTTGGAAAGTAGTCGAGTCAAACATAATACGTTTTCATTCAACGATATAGATTCGTGTTACTGTATGTTTCGTAAATTAGTGCGGAACCGAGTCGGGTCATTTGTATTCTTTATTTTGTCACGGCGCGTACGATCCTACCGCAACGCGCGACGGGTAATAAGCTAGTTTAATACATAAAACACAAGTTCGCATTGGAGAATAATTAACGTCTTTCAAGGTAGTTTTATTTACCACACTTTTATAAGTACATATTTGAATTTCAATAAACCGTATTGGGCAGGAGGTCGGTGATTATTAAACAAATGCTTACCTTTCACATATGAACTATCTTAATTAGTTTTTTAATTTATCTTTCCGTTAATAACCTAACTAAATTAATCCAAATTCAGTCTTTTTAATTGCCAGTTTTCGTCACCACAGTAAATTTATAAATAATTACTTGCACCTTCCTTCTACCTGAACTGATTAAGCTTTTTAAATCTCTAAAGTTGCCTAATGTAATTTTTAACACTAAAGTTGCCTAATAGAATTTTTAGAGTTAATTTTAATTTTTCTCCTTAAGATTTGAGAAAAATAACCATTTTTTTCAAAAAGTTTAAAAAAAATCAATTTCAGTTCAAAAGTTTCATCATTTGCGTCAGTCTCTATCCAAAAACTTTATATTTTGGATTCAAATTGAAACAACTTCTGAAACTTTTAGACAGCGTTTGGTATGGAGTAATGAAGGACGAAATGAAATGAATCATTGAGGGTTAACGAAAAAAAACATGTTTGGTTGACAAAGGTAATGGAATGAACTATTAAATAGTTGATTCCATTTCTTCAAATTCATTCCATCTAGTCCCCCTTTTTTTTTTCATTATATCCCTTCTTGTCACCAACCACAACAATCACCACAGGCCACCAAGACCGGCCACCGCCACCACAGGGGGCCTCCACCGGCCACCGACGCAGTCGGGGGCCTCCACCTAGGCCCGTTGATTTTATCCGTACCCGATTAACCCGCCTGACCCAATCTCACCCGTACCCGAAGAAACCCGACCCGAACAACCCATTACCCGAACAACCCGAAAACCGATTAAACCGATTCTTATTCGGGTCGGGTTTCGAATAAACTTTCAAACCTCAAAAACCCGAATAACCCGAACCGATTAACCCGAAATCCGAATAACCCGATCAACCCATATTATAATTATGTTAATTGTATATATACACTTGTTTAGATTGTCCAAATTGATCAAATTGTTTGTATATAAATATATATTTAAGCACATTTTATAAATTATAGAAGTAAACTAATTTAAGTCCACTAGTTTTATAAGATTTCAAATGAAAACTCACTAAAATCTATTAAATTAAGTCTATTGTTTAATACCCGAAACCCGAGCCGAACAACCCGTTACCCGAACAACCCGAAACCGATTAAACCGATTGTTATTTGGGTCGGGTTTCGGGTAGACTTTCAATGTTGAAAACCCGAATAACCCGAACCGATTAACCCGAAACCCGATTAACTAACCCGATCAACACCCCTACCTCCACCGGCCACCGACGCAGTCGGGGGCCTCCACCGGCCACCGCCGCCTCCGGGGGCCTCCACCGGCCACCGCCGCCTCCGGGGGCCTCCACCGGCCACCGCCGCTTCCGGGGGCCTCCACCGGCCACCGCCGCCTCCGGGGGCCTCCACCGGCCACCGCCGCCTCCGGGGGCCACCACCGGCCACCGCCGCCTCCGGGGGCCTCCACCGGCCACCGCCGCCGCCGGGGGCCTCCACCGGCCACCGCCTCCGCCCGGGGCCTCCACCGGCCGCCGCCGCCGCCGGGAGCCACCACCGGCCGCCACCGCCGTCGGAAACCTCCATCGGCCACCATCACCACCATAACTACTTTCACATTTAATTTTTTCATTTTTTTCATACGTAATATACGACACAAAGTAATGATTATTTTCATTCTTAAAGGGTAATCAAACAAGAGTATGGAATGTAATGATTTATTTTATTTTCTCATTCATTTAATTCTCTCATTTATTCATTTCATTCATTTATTCCATTTCCCCATACCAAACAAATCCTTAGATTGAATTGAAACAACTTATAAAACATTTGAAGTAAATTGATGTTTTTAATATTTTGACGGAAAATGGTTATTTTTATCAAACCACAAGAAGTAAAATCGAATTTAACTTTAATTTTTAAAATCGAATTTAACTTTAAATTTTAACAAGGTAATTTCTCGTAATTACTAATGGAATTATCTGCTAATATATAGAAATATAACAAAGAAAATTACAAGAATATTATTTGTTTGGAGTATATGTATAAGTTAGTTTAGATATCTAGCAAGCTCTTTTACCTATATACTCTAAACATCTATATTCAAAAATGAAAAAATTTATAATTATACATAAACATAGAGTGGATGCCTGAAATTTGTTCAATCTGTATACAACTTAACCAAACATGATTAAAATAAATTAATACATGTTATTTTTGTTAGTTCCTGTAATAATAATCAAATTAAAGAAGACAATGAATTAAGAAACCACTAGAAATTGGAAAAGACATAATGAGCTGTAATTTCTATTAAAGTAGATTATTAATAGTACAATGAAACCACAATCCATGCATATGGCTTGAACTTTGGCACGTGGTTGATCAGATTGACTGATTTTTATCATTTGATTTGATTCCTTAATTTTGACTCCAAGACACATGTTCTATTATACTCTCTAAGTATTAAGGGTAAATTATCAAAATAAACATTTGACCTAATTATATTACCAATATAACCATTGAAAAATAAATATATAAAAAAACACCTAATAAAAACGAGTCACGTGTCTATTGCTCGTCACATAGGCGAGGAATCAGGGGTTTTCCTCGCCCATAATTACAAAAATGCCACTTCTCACTTAAAATTTTGATTTTTTTAAAAATACAAAGAATTAAAAAAAGTGTTTACCAAAAATTAAAAGAAATCATTAGTTTTATTTAAAAAATTAATTTATTGTTTTTAAACACTTATATTTGTTATTTAATGTGGTTTTTCCCTATATAATACAAGCTTTACTCTTAACAAACTTATCAAATTTTAATTTTTTTATTCATTTTACTAGTTTAGAAATATATTTAACACATGCAGAATTAAAATATTAAATTTATAGTTAATATTTAATATTTCAAAATTTTAAATATTTTTTACATAAGATATGATTCAGATTACGTTAATCAACTATTTAAGTAATAATAATATTTTTTAAACTTTCTTCTTTAAAAAACTTAAAAAAAACACATTTATTCAAACAAAAGTTGTAAATATTAAAATAAACTTTAAAAAACTTTTGTTGATTAAATAAATAAGGTTCTTAAAGATGAAAGTTTAAAAAATATTATTATTACTTAAAATAGTTGAGTATATGTAATTCGAATCATATCTTATCTACAAAATTATTTAAATATTTTTAAATATTAAATATTATCAATTAAATTAATATTTTAATTCAACCCATGTTAAAAAACATATTTCTAAAGTAGTAAAATGAAAAAAGAAAAAATTAAAATTTGATAAGTTTGTTAAGAGGAAAGCTTGTATTATATAGGGAAAAACTGCATTAAATAACAAATATAAGTGTTTAAAAAAATAAATGAGTTTTCTTTATAAAACTAACGATATTTTAATTTTTGGTAAATACTTTTTTTTATAATTTTGTATTTTAAAAAAATCAAAAATTTTAAGCGATGAGTGGCATTTTGGTATTTATGGGCGAGGAAAACCCCTTATTCTGACGGGTTTGTTAGAAGATAAAATCAAAGTTTAACCTCTTAAACTTTCTGAAAAACGCAGCGGATATAAGTTTTGAAACATGATTATAAAACTGAAAAATCATGTTCTTTAGGTGACTAATATATGTATAAAACAAACCCATATAACAAATGATCATATTATGTGAATAAGCAAGCTATGTAGGCATATGAAACAACATAACATGACAACCACAAAGGGCTGCCAAACTACCTTTTCCAGCAGCCAAAATCGACAGGAAAAAGGGGGATGTTGGATGCTCAAAATCGGCCAAAAGCTCCAAGGAAGGACCTCTCAAGTTAGTATACCCCAAACCCTTGAAGTAACCACCACTCTTGCTAGGGAGAGTGCACCAAAAACGCCCAAAATTGCTCCCTTCTTCTTGTTTCAGCCGAGAACCTCAAGGGAAGAAAAAGTGAGAGAGTTTTGAACATGCAAAAGATGGAGAAGTGGGTCTTGGGTTTTTGCAACTACAACACTCTTTCATAAAGAGTGTGTAGTTAATCAATGGAAGAAGTTAAAGGCCATTGGCCCTTAAGGGTTGCTGAATTTTTACGTGGGAAAGGGGTGTCCCCCCAAAACTCATCTTCCATAACACATTAAATAAGTCACTCACTAGGACTTATTTAATTAATGTGACATGTATCATCTTAATTAAACAAATTTAATTAAAGGATACTAACATATTATTAGTGTTATTTAAACCCTTTTAAATAACAAAATTAATAATAAAACCCATCAACAAATTATCCTTATAATTTGTTCCATCTCGAATGCCTTTGTTTAGAAAACCCTTTTTCTAAACATGGTGCGATTATTCAATTGCATGATCCCATCATCAATTAAATAATTCTTGGTGATTGTAAAGCTTGTTATTGGGTATAGCCCGACTTAGATCATAACGTACTTACCGTATCAATATTCTATGTGTCTTGGGCACATAAAATCCAACAATCTCCCACTTGCACAAGATTCATAGAAGATTGATGCAAGCAGTAAATACCGCCTAAAAACGGTTTACTACCCTTAATACGCATGAGTTATAGCCATTCAATAACATCATCCCATTCAAGTATCCTACTTGAAATGATTTAGGTGAATTTAATCATCTATCCTTTTGTTACAGATGTCATGTTAAATCCAAGGACACAGAGTGATCATTCCTTATTGATTTAACTTATTCAGGCCTTATACATCTAACTCTCAACAAATAAGAGGAATAAATCTCATCTTGACTACATACGTTTCTCACAATCACCTTGTGTCACACCTGAACATAGTCTCATGTACTGTCCATTATTTTAGAACAGCGGATAACCAGATCAAGGTATGACACTTGGTGAATATTAAAACCCAATATGTATCTCAGGTCTCAGGATACCAAATGATATTCGCCTTTATTCAAATTTACTTATGATCAATCAATAAGATTTCATGTAGTAAAATTTAAGATACGGGTTAGTCTAATATTTGTATCCCATAAATATCTATGAACCTTGGTAGCAACCCATTGCTTTATATTCATCCTTATGAATATCAATCAATCCAAGTTCATAATAATCCTACCCTCACACTTGTTCCCACAAGTCTGAACGACTACGAACATTTAGAGTAAACAATTTACTCATGGATTAAACATGCTAAATTGGAATATTATTTGAAATATTATAACCAAATAATTTTATTCAAATAATAAAGAGTTCCATATATCCAAATACAAAATTTACAGATCAAATCCAATCACTAGAATACCGAAGTCCCATGGCACAAGTATGACCTTCATGCTTTGCCTTTTCTAGGAGCTTCGTGAGAGGTCCGCAATATTTTGATCCGTGTGAACTTTGCGAATACATATCTTTCCTTTTTCAACTTCATCACGTATGTAGTTGAATCTCCACTCAATGTGTCTAGTCTTTTCATGAGCACGAGATTCCTTGATTTGAGCAATCACACCCTTGTTATTACAAAAGATCTCTAGGGGGTCCTGAATGGAAGGGACAACCCCTAGATCGGCAATGAATTTCTATAACCATGCAGCTTCTTGAGCTGCCAATGAGGCGGCGACGTATTTTGATTCTGTAGTTGATAGAGCCACCACATCCTGTTTGGAGCTCTTCCAAGAGACTGCTCCTCCATTCAGAATGAAAATATATCCTGATAATGACCGTGAATCATCATGATCGGTTTGGAAACTCGCATCCGTGTAACCTTTTACAACGAGTTCCTCATCACCAGATCCATAGATTAGGAACATATCTTTTGTCCTCCTTAGGTACTTAAGTATGTTCTTAACAGCCATCCAATGACTGTTTCAAGGATTTTGCTGGTATCGGCTTGTCATGCTTAAGGCGCATGACACGTCCGGCTGAGTGCATATCATTGCATACATGATGGATCTAATAGCAGATGCGTATGGGATTGCCTTCATTTTATCTTGCTCATCCTTTGAGCTAGGACATTGAGTCGTACTCAATATCGTTCCTCTTTGAATAGGTACCGTACCTTTCTTAGAGTTCTCCATCTTGAACCTTTTCAAGATTTTATCAATGTATGTACTTTGATTTAAACCAATCAACCGCCTTGATCTATCCCTATAGATCTTTATTCCCAGAATATAGGCGGCTTCACCGAGATCCTTGATGGAAAAACAACTTGCAAGCCAGGTTTTTACACCTTCCAAGGTTGGAATGTCATTTCCAAATAGTAGTATGTCATCAACATACAATACTAGGAAAGTGATGATGCTCCCACTAGCTTTCTTATAAACACAAGCTTTATCAGCGTTCTTGATGAATCTGAATTTAATTACTTCTTCATCAAAACGGTGATTCCAACTTCTCGATGCTTGTTTCAATCCATAGATTGATTTCTTTAACTTGCATACTTTATTAGGATGTTTTGGATCGATAAAACCTTCAGGCTGAACCATATAGACATCTTCCTTAAGATATCCATTTAGGAAAGCGGTTTTGACATCCATTTGCCAAATCTCATAATTATAATGAGCAGCTATGGCAAACAATATCCTTATAGACTTTAGCATCGCAATAGGTGAGAAGGTTTCATTATAATCAACCCCTTGAGTTTGAGTGAAACCCTTTGCTACAAGTCTAGCCTTATAAGTATCCAAGTTTCCATGCATATCGGTTTTCTTCTTGAAAACCCACTTACTTCCAACCACTTTGGAGTTAAGAGGAGGTACAACAAGTTCCCAAACTTGATTGTCATACATGGATTGCATCTCAATGTTCATGGCTTCAAGCCATTTGTCACAATCCGAATTGGACACTGCATTATGGCATGTGGTTGGTTCATCTGAATCTACCACATAGCATCCATCCATGAAAAATCCGTATCTTTCAGGTGGATTACTAGTTCTACCACTTCTGCGAACGTTTTGTGTGTATTGATCAACCGCTTGATCATCCTCAACATCCTTATGTTGAGTGCTAGTTTCAACCAAACGTGCATCGGGTTGTGGTTCTTGATCCTCCTCAAGATCCACTGTTCTACTGCTAGTTTCTTCCATAAGGAACTTTGCTTCTAAGAACTCACCCTTTCTGGCAACAAACACCTTTTGTTTCAGTGGATCATAGAAATAATATCTCATTGAATCTATAGGATATCCAACAAAGATACACTTGGTAGATCGGACTTCCAATTTGTTTGGGGTGGGAGTCTTAACATAAGCCTCACAACCCCAGACCCTTAAGTATGATAGGGATGGAACTCTTCCATACCATATCTCAAAGGGTGTCCTTTCCACCTTTTTGGTTGGGGCCATATTTAGAATACGGGCCGCTGAAAGCAAAGCGAAACCCTAAAATGATAGAGGCAATGTGCTTCTAGCCATCATAGATCGGATCATATCCAATAAGGTTCTATTCCTCCTCGCGGACACACCATTATGTTGTGGTGTTCCAGGTGGAGTGAGTTGTGAGACAATCCCATAACTCCTAAGATGATCTTGAAAAGCATCACTTAGGTATTCACCTCCTCTATCGGTGCAGAGAAATTTAATCGACTTGTTGAGTTGATTTTCTACTTCATTCTTGAAGATTTTGAATGTTTCAAAAGCTTCATCTTTGTGCCTTAATAAGTACACATACCCATAGTGACTATAATCGTTGGTAAAGGTAATGAAGAATCTTTCACCATTCCTAGTCATTGGCTTAAAAGGACCACATACATCTGAATGTATGATTCCTAATAAATCTTTTGCCCTTTCGTTAGTTCCACTAAAGGGTGCCTTAGTCATTTTTCCTTGTAAACAAGATTCACATACATCAAATGAATCACATTCATTTTTTTTAAAAAGACCATTCTTTTGAAGTGTTTGTATACGTTTCTTGTTTATATGACCAAGACGACAATGCCAAAGATAGGTATCACTCAAATCCAACTTGAGTTTCTTGGTGTTAGTTTGGTTTAATGAACTATTTAAAGTATTTTCATGAACTAATTCATAAATACCATTAATGAGAATAGCTTTAAAATAGAACATATCATTTAAAGAAACATGAATATCATTTTCAACAAAAGATAATACATAATCATAATGTCTTAATTGGGATACAAAAATAATGTTCCTAGTCAAACTAGGAGCATACAAAACATTATTCAAAATAACATCCAAGCCACTTGGAAGTTTTAGGATGTAGTCCTCACGAGCTTCAACTTTGACTTTAGTTCCATTGCCTATGAAGAGGCTAACATCCCCTTGATTGAAGTCCCTGCTTCTTTTGAACCCCTGCAACAAATTGTAAATATGAGTTCCACATCCGGTATCCAATACCCATGTGTTAGAAGATGTAACATTAAGATCAATATGGATCATGTATATTGTACCTGATGTCTGCCCGACATCCCTCTTTGCTTTCAACTTTTGGAGATGGACAGGACAATTTCTTGCCCAATGTCCAATCTCCCCACACTTGAGGCATGGGTCATTAGTAGCAACCTTTTGCTTCTTCTCTTGTGGTTTGGGTGGCACCCTTGCCACCCCTTTCCCTTTTCCCCATACGGGTCCCTTACCCTTGGTAACCTTTGCCTTGGGTGCGGGATGAGGCCTTTTCTTGTTCCCACCTTCATTGATGGTGAGAAAGGGTAAAACCCTTTTACCCATGGCCGCCTCGGCCGTTTTGAGCATTGAGTGAATCTCACCAATGCTTTTGTCCCAAGCATTCATGTTGTAGTTCAACACGAACGTCTTGAACTTCTTGGTAAGGCCATTGAGGATCAAATCTGTGGCCAATTCCTTCGAGACGGGACAATTAAGCCCTTCGAGGCGGTCAATATGGCTTTTCATCTTAAGTACATAAGATGAAACCGATTGGTTGTCGTCCATACGACATGCATGGAGTGCTCGAACCGTTTCGAAGCGCTCAACCCTCGCTTGCTGTTGGAACGTTTCCTTCAGCTGGGTTATCATGTCATAAGCTCTGTGATGTTCATACTCCTTTTGGAGATCCGGAGTCATGCTTGCTAGAATGAGGCAAGACACTTGGATGGAGTCCTCAGTGTATTTCAGCCAATCATTATAGGCCTCCTCATCATCCTCAGTAGGTTGATCGGGGATAGGGTCGTCTAAAACATATGATCGTCTCTCTTGCTTGCGAACGATTCTCAAGTTTCGATACCAATCAATGAAATTGTTATGATTCAGACGTTCCTTTTGGAGAATCGCTCGTAAAGATTGGGTGGACGTGGATGAGTTATCATGATTATCATTGTTGGTGGCCATCTACAATATTTAACAAAGATTGATTTTAGTATTTTCGATATTAATTAATGCCTTTTGAGGTCATTTTCTTATTAAAATCTAGAACCCAACATTTCATTTAAATTGTGGTTAGGTGACCTTTATCCCATGATTTAAATTAATAAGGTGGTCAACGATTGACGGTTGCAACCATTTGCAACTTCTAGAGGTATGGGATCTACTTGAAACATCATATGTAAAGTCGGCATGTTAATCCCATCAACACCATTTGGAAACCACATCGCGGGTGATCCATTTGACATGGTTTGCAAATCAAGACACCCTACTTATACCCCACGTGTGAGTTTGCCAAAATAAGTGGTTAGGTGACCTTTATCCCACAATTAAGGCATTCTCACCTCAAATCACAAGTTCCCTCAAAGTGGTTAGGTGACCTTTATCCCACTAAGAGTTCCCAAGTGACTCAAGTGTTGTGTAAAAGGACAGTGTTGATCTCGTTTTAAAATATTTAGAGATTTCATAATTCTAGTTTAGAAAACTCTATGTACTTGTATTTGTATGCTTTCAAATACAAGATACCCTATGGTCCTTTGATTAAAACCTATTTTAATCTTTAAAATCATTAAATCAGTTTAATAACCTTTTATTACCTTTTAATGATTAAGAACCATTTAATTAGTTTGTTTTGATTATGGATAGGATTGTTAAAGCAAATATCACATACATGCCATCAACCATAATAATATAAACAAAACAACATAGCATATGTGCATAACCATAGCATCTAAAGTGGTCCACACTTGTTTGCCATCACAAGTGTGGTCCATAGGGCATTCTTAAGGTCATAACAAAACACATAGAAAGCTTCCAAAAGCCTCCCACTTGAAACCGCATCCAAAATGCTCCATGTTTCTCTTATGCCTTTCCTTTGTGCTTCCCACACGTACGTCTTCATATTACAAGATATAAAGTCCTATACAAGATATCTAGTAAAATGAAAAATACACCTAATCTATTTATTACAACCCAATAATAAATAAATTACATTTTTAAACAAAGCACAAATAAATTAATATACAACCCCATTGAATAAACAAAAAAACAACCATTGCATACATCCGAACAACACAAGACCAAAGGCTAGGTTATGCACCAATATAAACATTCATCATATCATCCAAATATAACAAAGAATCCCCACTAAAACCCACAAAATTTCAGCCAACATAAACTGAAATTTCGGGTTTTAAACATGTCCAAACAACATACATATCAACATACATATCTTTCAAGGTTTAATCACAAGCATGTGTAATATAACCTTGAAAGTTTGGGGATTCAACATACAAGAATATTGAAGCCCATAAAAGGGTTATAAAGTCCCATAAAAACGATTTTTAAAGGACAAGAACAAGCAAGCTATCCACATAACCGGCTCTAGATGCCAATGACGGGTTTGTTAGAAAATAAAATCAAAGTTTAACCTCTTAAACTTTCTGAAAAATGCAACGGATATAAGTTTTGAAACATGATTATAAATCTAAAAAAATCATGTTCTTTAGGTGATTAATATATGTATAAAACAAACCCATATAACAAAGGATCATATTATGTGAATAAGCAAGCTATGTAGGCATATGAAACAACATAACATGACAACCACAAAGGACTGCCAAACTACCTTTTCCAGCAGCCAAAATCGACAGGAAAAAGGGGGATGTTGGATGCTCAAAATCGGCCAAAAGCTCCAAGGAAGGACCTCTCAAGTTAGTATACCCCAAGCCCTTGAAGTAACCACCACTCTTGCTAGGGAGAGTGCACCAAAAACGCCCAAAATTACTCCCTTCTTCTTGTTTCAGCCGAGAACCTCAAGGGAAGAAAAAGTGAGAGAGTTTTGAACATGCAAAAGATGGAGAAGTGGGTCTTGGGTTTTTGCAACTACAACACTCTTTCATAAAGAGTGTGTAGTTAATCAATGGAAGAAGTTAAAGGCCATTGGCCCTTAGGGGTGGGCGAATTTTTAAGTGGGAAAGGGGTTTCCCGCCAAAACTCATCTTCCATAACACATTAAATAAGTCACCCACTAGGACTTATTTAATTTATGTGTCATGTATCATCTTAACTAAACAAATTTAATTAAAGGATACTAACATATTATTAGTGTTATTTAAACCCTTTTAAATAATAAAATTAATAATAAAACCCATCAACAAATTATCCTTATAATTTGTTCCATCTCGAATGCCTTTGTTTAGAAAACCCTTTTTCTAAACATGGTGTGATTATTCAATTGCATGACCCCATCATCAATTAAATAATTCTTGGTGATTGCAAAGCTTGTTATTGGGTATAGGTCGACTTGGATCATAACGTACTAACCGCATCAATATTCTCTGTGTCTTGGGCACATAAAATCCAACAGATTCCTCGCCCAGTCAGCGAGGAATGAGTCATGTCAGCGAGGAAACACTGAAATTTCGTCATGTCAGCGAGGGATTATGTAAATCCCTCGTCCAGTCACCTTTTCAGCGAGGGATTATGGATTTCCTCGCCCATGTGGTTAGGAATGGACATGTAACTCGTTTTTTTGTTTTTTTTTCGTAAATTTAATTTTCAATGGTTATATTCGTAATTTATTTGGTCAAATGTTTATTTTGGTAATTTTCCCAAGTATTAATTGAAATCACCCTTTTATCTTTGACCTATTATTACGTATATTACACATGTTAAATAAATAAAATATTAAATAATTAGTAATAAAAATTAGTTAGTTATAAAATGATATTTAAAATAAGATAATAATGAAATTATATATGAGTTAGGAATTCAAATAATTATTTAAAAACACATATTTTAAATATTTTGTATTTTAAAAAAGTTTGATATACTAAAAATAGTCTTATATTATAAAAGTTTATTCATATACAAATTATATTTATAGAAAGATCTATTTCTTCATTTATTAAAAAAATTATTACAAAACATTAAATAATATGATTAGAAATTAATGCAATTTTATTAAGAGAGTTAGGAGGGAAACTTTGATTTATGGAGGCAGATTTATGTCAAGTTTCCCAAAAAAGTTTTTTCTTATTGGTACTATTGGGTATCACCCCCGTTATATAATGCGGTTATAAAAGTTAAAAGATATAATTCTGATCATTTATATGTTAGTATTAACCATCCAATAAAAGATTACGTGCAAAAGGCTGATAAAAAAAGTTTAATAGAAAAAATACCATACAAAAAATACCTCAAAATAGAGGAAAAAATAGCGAACGCTTACATGATGACTTTACTATAATTAATGAGCTTTTTTCTAAATTTATTAAAAGAAAATTTGATATAACTAGAAGGTTTAAGTATAAAACTTAAAATAAGTTTAGCTGATTAAATGTAAATTTTACATAACTTGAATGCTTAAGTATAAGATTTAAAAAGTTCAGATGATTAAATACAAATTTGACATAACTCGAAAGCTTAAAAAGAAAAAAAACGAGTAGGAATCAATTTGAAAAACAAAGAAAAAGAAAGTGTTGTGGTTAGTTTTAAAAAATTCTTAAAGATTTAAATGTAAAACTATGAAAGAAAAAACCAGAGTAGATTTTTTATTGGTTTTGAGAAAAAAATTATCATGGTAACATTAAGAAAACCTACACATTTACTACTCATAAATTTTTCTATTTGTTATATATAGTGATGTATCAGGTGTTATCAAGCTATTTTTTACCTGCCTTAAATGTTGATATTTGAGTATTATTATTATTATTATTATTATTATTATTATTATTATTATTATTATTATTATTATTATTATTATTATTGTTATAATATAAATTTTTAGTGATTATATACTTAAGTCTTTAAATATAATAATACTTAAATCAAATAGTATAATATTATAAAAATATAAATAATAAATATATATATCGTAATATTAATTTAAAATATTATAAATAAGATAATACTCAGAACAAATGTATATTAAATAATATATTAGTTGGAAGAAATTTATTAAATATGGGTAAATTAGAAACTATTATATATAGCACTTGTGCCCTATGTTTAAAAAGTTATATTATAAAAGTATTTAGTAATTATATAGTTAAGTTTTTACATAAGATAATACTTATAAGTAAATTTAAATGTTAATTTAAAATATTATAAATAATATAATATATAATAAATTAAATTATCCATTAGAATTCATTATGTGAAAAAAATAACGTCAGAATGGTCATTAAAACAAGCACATCAAAACGGAAAATACGAATTTTTCAACATGTCGAAGGTTGCAAGAGAATAAAAAAGCTATACAAGAAGAAAACTTGAACAACTTGAACGTACGTGTTTGGATGACTTCCATATTATCACACACAACTGCTTATATCAAAACATGAATAGAAATAACCATTTCGTAATAATATATTAAAAATGTTATAAAAACATAATTTTTAGAAGTTATAAGTGAAAAACAAAAACTATAATAAGTAGCAAAGTGTCAAATTTTGGTCCGTGGAAAGAAAACATGCAAATAGAAAGGCTTGATGTTTGAATGATAAGCGTATTTAAAGTTGAGGGCGCATATATCGTAACTTCATGAGGTGATATAATGTAAATTTACAAACTTGTTTAAGAAGATTGTATCACGTGCTTAAACACTGGTATCATATATATAATTTGACATTGTAAATAGCATTTTTTTAAGATTGTGATGACCTCTACAAATACTAGGTATATAATATATCAACATTTAAGATTGTTTGATTTAAAGAAAAATAACAAGATGAACAATTTAATTAGTAATCTCTAGCAATAAAAACTCAAAACTACTTATCTGTTATATCAAAATGGTTCTGTTAAACATATATCTTCTTGAATTTGACTTGTTACACTCATTTTCAACTTATCACATCAGTTACATTCGTTACTTTTCACACTAAACTATAAAAAACAATATGATGTTTACAGATGATAAACCAAAAATTTAAGGTTTATTCAGTCCATATCAAATACAATATGCAAACCATCTAAATTTGTGATGCATCTTGAGAATTTATTGTGATGGTGTAGGGTGAGACCAAAATAGTAGTCATGGTAATAAATTCGACTTGCAGTGATACATCTTGAGAAAGCTAAGAGTGTATGTAATAGATAACTTGTGATGGGTGGGGTGGGGTAGGGTAGGGTGGGGGTGGGTGGGGTGGGGTGGGGTAAGGGTGGGTATGAACATATGGACTACAAGATTCACGTGCACATGCTGCGGTGTCAGCCCAAAATTTTGAAATAGTGAGAATAAATCTGAGGTTTGAAGCCACAAACCAAAACTCTCAATTAAATGTTTTCACACACTACAAAGGGATCAGATGCCATAGGTACGATATGTCATATATACATGGTGGTGATGGTGATGGTGATGGTGATGGTCATGATGTATGTGGACCTTTGTTTCATTTCATCCACGTAGTACTATATCAAAATGTACCCACATGTATCATTGTGTCGTATGCATGTGCGTGTGCATACATCTGTTTATTTTCGAATCGAGTTAAATGTGCATTCGCTCGTTAAATATGTTCGATTGTTAATTGATAAGATTTGATGAGACGTATAAACAACCGTGGCAGACTAGTATGCTATTCTGTTGTTATCCTATAAGTGTAATACGAATTAATTGTTAATGCCTTATCAATGTATGAAGAAATATTGTTAGGTGTGAAGGGACTCGGGGTTCTTTGACCATTTGATAATAAACTTTTTTACTAGTACAAGTAGTTTAAGTCATAGTATTCTTATAGTTATAAATCAAATTAAAGAGTATCATAAAAACACGGTATATATTATCAAAGGGAGGTAGGCAATAAATATAAAATGCTCAGATGGTATCTTTGATAAAGTTTGAATGTTTTCTTAAGAATCTTTTGACTAAATTGATGATGGAAGCTTGGGGGTTGTACCAAAAAATGATTTTGACCAGTCAACCTTTTGGGTAATACAATATGGTACCATTGAAGTATTGAACATTGACCTACTTGATTTGTGGTCGACAATATGTCTTTCTAATTTATTAGTAACAAATTTAAATAGGGCAAATTGTAAACTGAAAAGTTTTTGGGGTACACGTTACTCATGTAGCAATTTATGTATCACTATCATATTTTTTTTAGACAGAGGTTAACTTATACCTTCAAGAGAGGTGAAGTTTTATTTTGAAATGGTTAAAAGTTATTAACAACAAATTAGATGGTAATTTAATTTTTTTTTTGCTTTTTATATCATTCATTTTATATTATAGAATGATTTCATTGAACAGAATGTACAAATACTTACAATAAAGAGACACGTAAACGGGCAACAAGTTGCGCCGTAACCCCTTTTTGAATAGCGAAACCTAGCCTACTAAACACGAAGTCTTGGCCCTTAAGGGTCGAAACATTGCTATGGATGACACCTTGAACCCGATTCAGGAAGTTCACGGCCTCCGGGTCTAGGAAATCAAAGGTATCAAAAGCCAATGGAATAAAAACATGTTGATTCTCAATACAAGCTTTCTCATGTTTAGTAACCTTTGAAGATTCCTCCTTCAACGCCGTCTGTCCCGCAACAAACCCATTTTCCCTGAGCCTAACCAAAGGAGACACCCCGGTAAGATCCACACAAGCGTGTTTTCCCCGTGTCCACCCAAATACAAGAACATCAGCTGGCGCAGAGTAGACCTCCCCTCTCGCGGATCCGTAAGAAAGTTAACGAGACCTTCCTTTTTGGCTGAAATTCCTGCCCGCTTACGGACATCGCAAACGACATCCCTAACCAAATCATGCCTGTATTTAAAACCAGGCAACTTCTTGCAATGAACCGCATTGTCACCAAAAGCATCCAAACAAACTTTACGTCAAACTGGACAAGACTCATCAATCGAAAACAAGGAAATCATTAACTGATACAATGTATATCAAAATGGTTATCAACGTCTTGTATATCAAAATAGTTGTCAACATCTTTATCTTTATCATTAAACATATCTAATAAGAATATATCATCTTAAAAATGTATACTAGTGCACAAATTAACACACAGTATGGCCAATTTTGTTCCAATGGTATCCATCTCTCAAAGCTTTATGACGTAGAGTGCACATTAATAAGATAATGTCATTTTTGTGTCAAAAGACACAAATCTATTCAAGTTTAACATCAAGATGTGCGAACCAATTAGATAACAGCATGCGAGTAAGTTAACGCATATCTATTTAGTTTTATGCTAATGAGCATAAATCTGGTCATAGTGTTGGTTTTCATGTCACTAAAATGTGTTGGTGGCTAATTTGATAAGTTATAAAATAATGATGTTTTCCAATATGCCCAAATCAATTGGTTTGACAGGGGACAATCTCATAGTATTATAATGTGGAGATCATGTTTTTAAGTCTCATTCGGTATAATATGCTTTAGGTGGCTCAGGGATTTTACCAAAGTGAACCTTTGGGTTACGGGTTTCCTATGATATGGTGGGTGCGCCGGATCACCAGCGTCGTCTGTAGTCTCAAAGATTTACCTGGGTAGCCAGTCTTATAATATCCATTAGTCGTTCAAAAAATAACAAAAAATAAGAATGTTGAGTTTGGTCAATTATTTATTCTTGTGATTTTCTTGTTTTCTTCACGTGATAGGGTTATAACTTTTAAGAAACCATATAGACGGTCTTAAGTAATTACGTGTACAGTCTTAATTGTTTACTCAGCCGTCTTACTTTTGGTATTTGACTCTTTGGACTTGATGGTTGTTTGTAAATTGTGTTATTTTTCTATAAATGTCTATTTTTAACGTCTAATTAGAAAACATAAAAAAGCACGTCCCACAACCTACGATCATTTATTAAGGCTATATGTAGTACATCGTGAGCGTGAGAGATGCAATAGCCACATCAAATCCACGCACACGAAACAGTGTGCCATAGTGCCAAGAGCGGGCCGTGAGCATGGTCTCCTTGGGTTGGCTTACGTTCATGATCATCTAAGGCCGGTGATGTTTTCATTGCATGGTACAGTCTTAGCCACGCATCAATTGGTAGGCCAACATGCAAGAACTTCACGTCCATTAACAAGAAAAACTCGACTTAACTAGGATCTTGAGTCTGCCAAAGTTCGCCAGACACGTGCTTATATTTCTAATAAACCCGTATATGGTGATGATTGGTTTAGGATTCGTTTGCACTTGATTAGACAACTATTTTTATGATTAGTTATGAATTTTGTGCGAGAGGTACCATATTTTTTTAACAATGGTATGATACAAGTGTGGATTACAAACACAAATATCATCTAGCCAATGTCACCTTGATTGTTTACATTCACACACGAAAATAAAAGAGATAAATCAATTGAAGTGGATCGATAATAGGCAACGGTGATGTGAAAGGAGGATGATATTATTTTTCGATGGTGATGTGAGAGGAGGATGGGCATCATTGATTGATGGAATGGCTTCTATATACTATAGATAATATTATTGTTGTTATAGTTACTCAATGTGTAACATGTTCTTAATTTTGATTGGACTAAAGCTAAGCTACCTTTTATTGTCACGTGATTTTAGCTCACTTTACTTTATGAACATCTTAATTATTGGGTTCAGATTGGGACATCGTAGGTGTCTATGAGGAGAAACCGGAGCTAACCGTCACGGTTAGGCCTAACCGTGAGGGTTTGAAGTCTAAAGGCCACGGTTTGGCCAAACCGTGATACTTTGAGATATTTTTTTGAATCAAAAGGTCATGGTTTGGTCAAACCGTGACACTTTGAGATATACTAAAAATAATATTTTTTATACTAAAAATAATATTTTTATAATAATAATAATAATATTTTTTATACTAAAAATAATAAACATCTAGTTATATTGTGTAAAAAGAAAATAAAACGTCACGGATACGTACGTGTACAAACCATGACGTTTTAAAGCTACACTAAACCATTTCTAAATCAATTACGATCATCTATACAATAATAATAATTATAATGACGATGATAATAATAATAATAATAATAATAATAATAATAATAATAATAATAATAATATACTCTAGTAATAATAATAATAATATAATAATAATAATAATAATAATAATAATAATAATAATAATAATAATAATAATAATAATAATAATAATAATAATATTTTTATGTTTGTTTGTGTTTGTTGGTTGTTTGTAATGGTAATTAGATACGATGTTTGTAATTTTGATAATGTTAATTGTATATGTATGAACCAACTTGTTATGTGATTGTATATAATGTTTATGATAATTTCTACATTTGCTTTTATATATAAAGTCGTAACGTCACAAAAACACAAACTCGTAATGTGATAAAATAAAACACAACCAATTTTTATGATAATGTCAATATTCGTTTTTATGGTTTTCGACGAGACTAAGCGATGACAATCAAACAGAAAAAATACTCGTAATATGATAAAAAAATAAACACAAAACACAAACTCTTATGTCACAATTAGGTTTAACCACGTGATAAATAAAAATAAACACAAACTAGTATGATTAAAAAATTAAATATTATACCCAATATGTCACGGTTTGGTCAAACCGTGACATATATACCACCAAAACCATAAAACCCACTCCCAATAATTAACCCAATCCACTCCTAATAATTAACCCAATCCACTCCTAATAATTAACTCAATCCCGAGGGGCAGAACATTCTCTGAAGCCCAAACCGTCACGGTTAGGCCGAACCGTGACCTTTAGGCTACAAAACGTCACGGTTAGCCCAAACCGTGACGGTTAGGTCCGTTTTTTTCAAATTTCCTACGGTGCGCCTAAAATTTTCGTAATTATTTCAATGACTATGAAATTTGACTAAAACTCATTGGTGCATACGTGCCAAAAATAGTTATTGTTAATGAAAAAAAATTAGATCATTTGAAGAATGTCACTAAAGGATATGCTCTCATGTTTTTAATCAACAAAAGAATTTAATAAACAACTTCAGAAAAAATAACAAAAGCCCTATGTTCATTGGATACATCGATCATAGAGTTTTTGTTTCAACACTATACGAAAAACTACACACTTTAGAATACTTTATTTGTGCATAATGATCATATGTTCAAATAGGGGTTAAAATTGTAACTTCGGGTTTTTTATTTGTGCATAATGATCTATACTTTATTAGAAGTTATGGATTTGTTTTTGGTTGATCGAATGAAGGCTTCTTAGGAGTTATGGAATTAGTTTTGTTTCTCACATTCACATCTAATGCCCCTTAAAAACGTTGGTGATATTTAAGGTAATATATTTCTTATGTATCTAACATCTCTATTGTCCCCAACTAATATAGGATTTGTTTAAGCTATTGGAACCACCCTTTTTGGACTCATTGCAGTGATGAAGTTTACCCCATCATTCCAATCAATGACAAGGAATATGCCTAAGGCTTCATAAACACGCAGGGGATTCGTCATATACTCCATGAGGTTTGCTACAACATCTCGAAGAAACAAAGTGACTTTGATATCATTTGTAACACCCTACCTTTTATACCAATTTATATAGTCCAGTTTGCTCACTAAAAATTTACTGACTTGTTATTGGTTGCCTAAGTAAAAACATCCGAGGAAGTCACCTATCATTGCATTACTGCCACTCAAACAAATTTAACTATAGAGTTTTCCTTTTATCCACAATCACCATGCCTGACACGCGTTGGTAATATTTGAGGTGCCCGCTTGGAGCTCAAGAGTTTGTTTTTGACTCCAGGAGTCTTCCCGGGCACGTATAATTTGGAGTTCTGATATCATCAATAGCAAATGTGCTCAAAATGGGTGTTATGACTAGAATTTGTAGGGATGTTTACTTTGAAGAATATACTTTTAAGTTATATGTGTTCTTAGAGAGCCAAACAAAACCAAGGAAGAACCAAGAATTTCAGTCACAAATTGAATGCACAGATCAGTCTCTAAACTCTCTTCTAATCTTCAAAAGTGATTAGCATCATCATAGAACCACTAGTAATTAAGCCTCTTACGGACTTAACTCTTAATTTATAAGGTTTCAAGTGAAAATAAGAACCATATGTTGATTACTGGAAAGTTATATATCTATGATGCCTCATACCTAGGAATTATCAGAAAAGGTGATTGGATATTGATAAAAAT
Organism: Flaveria linearis; assembly: GCA_024085815.1. NCBI lineage: Eukaryota > Viridiplantae > Streptophyta > Magnoliopsida > Asterales > Asteraceae > Flaveria > Flaveria linearis. The sequence continues at coordinate 68,660,492 of CM044009.1, forward strand.
GAATCCATTGGCTTGAAATGTGACTTTCATCTAGAATTTATAAGAAATATGTTACAATCATCATAACTTACAGAAACTTATTATAATTTATAATCACTAATGATGATTTTGGACAAACATAAATATATACCTAATAAAAACATGTAACTGAATGTAACTGAATTTAATCATTTCGGAATGATCTGGTCATCGGTGGATAGTAGTGAAATTTTCTGCTAGGCAAACCGAAGAATAATTGTGCTTAATAAATCACCTCAGCGGGCTGGGTAATTGACTTTTAGGTGTCAGCAAGCTAGAATAAATAATTTCAATTGATCAATGATTCTTAACTCAACTGACAAGTAAATATTGATAGGTTATGGGTTTAAATCTCAATTTTAGCAAAATACTTAAAGTTAATACAGGGGGTTTTCTTAGTAATGGATTTTTTTCTGAGAGGGTTAGGGGTGCGGTCCCGACTGGGAAATGAATAGGTGGACCAGATTAAGAGAACACATATCCTTCAAATCAGAGGATCGCACATTTGTCATACAAACAAACAAACAAACAAACATACACTAGTATATCCCACTCAAAAGAAGAGTCTAGGGGGTAGGTGTCGGCGAGTCTTTACTCTATCTTGAGAGATAGAGAGACCGCTTCCAAGGAGACCCCCGATTCAAGGACGATAGCAAGTGTAGTATATAGCATACAACATATAGGTATATATCACATAAAAATTTAGAATAATAATAGGCAATATTCTTAAATATATTATAAGTAATTCAAAAATAATACTAATAATTTCAAATGAAGAGCTTAAAATGCAAAATGGAGTATACAACTTCTCAAAATAAAGTATTATTAGAAATACTTGATTATTAATTATTATGCATTTAACTAAACTGCATATTTTTATTGTTTTGCTAGTAGCTTCATTTTAGCGAATTATGTTTTATTTTCATATGTGATAGGTTGAGGAAATTATAAAAGGGTATGTTTTTTAGTAAAACTGTATGAAAGAAAACAAAGGCTTTCTTTAGTAAGATTCACACTATGTGATACATTTAAGACTATCTACACATATAGATAGATCGAGAAACAAATTAGGAAGCACTATTTCAAAAAGCTAAATTCAATTGGACGTGAGGTATGATTATATGTAGAGTAATGCCAGTACATTTTAATGGTTGTTCAGGGTTATCCTAAGGAAGTATAAGCTAGACTAACGTATGTGTGTGGACCTTAAGACAGTGATTCTCCTAAACTGGTCGTACGTTTAAATTTAATAACGAGGTCATCTTAAGAGTTAAGCGTACACTCGCTCAACGTAGGTGTACATTGATCCAACTTTCTAATGTGACTTCACATTTAGATGAATTTCTTATCTTGTAAGGGGTTTCAAGTTTAAAGACGATATGTAGTGGCTTAATTATAATTTATATATTCTTAGGGGAAGAATATATTCTTATATTCTTGTTGGTGGGTGTAGGTAAGATGACATGATGGTGGTGGATGATTGCTGTGAGGATTGATATTGATTTGAAGATGGAGAAGGTTGAAGTCTTGAAGAACAAAAATTAGAAAACCTAAAAGAGCTATATCATTTGTTGAATACAAATTAATGAAAGTATCCACTTTTTAGCAAATTAACAAAAATAAATGATGAACTAAATTAAAATTAAAAAACAAAATCCTATATGAAAATTAATCATTTTACTTGGATAATGGTGTAAGAAAACCAATAAATATACGAATGAGCATCTTAATCCATAAATTTAATAGAAGAAAACATGGGATCTATACAATTTACTCAAAATGATTTAGTAAGTTATAAATTTAAGAGTAAATTGCTATTTTCATCCATATGATTTGGTAAAATTATCACTTTCATCTAATAATTTGTTTTTTCGTATCTGTGTCCCTGTCATTTACAAATCTAGCCATATTCATCCAGTCAGTTAACTCCATCCAAAATTTTTGTTAAATGAGGGGTATATTGGTCATTTTACATGTATGTTTTTATTTTTCTTATTTTTAAGCCTGATTTAATATATCCTCTTTAAATACATTATTATTTTAGTCCCTACGGTTTGGACATATTTACCAATTCAGTCTAAAAAGAACCACCACACCACCATCCGTCACAAGAACCACCAACCACCGCCACCACCCCATCATAAAGCCTCCAACACCACACTAGAGCGTCCACCATCACCATGCTCACCGGATCGTCACTGTCATGTAAACCCTAGAAATCGACAGTTAATATTGAACTTGTAACATACCGCTTCGAAGATGCAGATTAAACCCTACTAATACCTCTACAATACTCATTTTAAAGGGTTTCATATATGTTTCCGAAGGGGTTTGTTACAAGTTCAAGATTAACGTGTGGTTTCTAGGGTCCACATGGTCGTGGTGATCTAGTGTGTGTGGTGATGGTGGAGATCTAGTGTGTGGTGGTGGGGACGGTCTGTTGTGGTGTTGGTGGTTTTATGATAGGGTGATGTTGGTGGTTTTATGATAGGGCGGTTGTGATGGTTTAGAGGTTCTTGTGATGGTGTGGTGGTGTGGTGGTTCCATCACGGGTGGTGGTGATGTGGTGTTTTATGATAAGGTGGTGGTTTTTTTTTTAACTGAATTGACAACATGTCTAAAGCATAATGACTAAATTAGCAATGTATTTAAAGAGGATATATAAATTAAGTTTAAAAAATAATAAAAATAAAACATATATGTAAATGACCAATATGCCCTCATTAACGGAAAGTGTTGATGGAGTTAACAGATTGGATGAACATGACAAGATTTGTAAATTTACAGGAACCCAAATGCAAAAAAAAAAACTATTGAATGAAAGTAAATTTTCACCCAACCACAATGACTGCTTATGCAACTACAGCGCTATAAAAAAGAAAAAATGGCAGGGGTCATCCTTTCGCATCATCGGCGATGAAATCGAGGAACGAAAATGTGACAACCCGAAAATTTTTCGTGATTTAATATAAATTTTATATGAATTACAATTATTTTTATATTTTTATTATTATCTAATAATAGGGTAATAATAATAAAATAATAACAATAATAATATAATAATACTATTAAAGATAATAATATTAATAATGGTAATAATAAACAATAATAATAATAATAATAGTAATAATATTACTAAGAATAATAATTTATAAAAAAAAAAATATAATAATTTATTAAAATGAATTTATAAGTCCAGGGGGGATTTTGTAATTTCCAAAACTTGTTTAAAAACTTAAAATACAAAAATTAAACATTTTAAAACCCAGGGACCATTCTGTAAATATCCCAAACCAACCCCCCTTCCCCGTCGATCCCACCGCCGGCAACATCGGCCAAAATCCGGCAACCGCGAACCACCAAAAATACGCGTTTTTAATCCAATTAGATGCTACCAACCCGTTCGACAACAAGATTCGAACTAAACACCACAACAATCAAACAAATTTGAGTGCGATCGATCCAACCGATCCACGTTTTCTTGTCGGCCTCTTTACAGCTTCAAATCGCACCGAAAGCTAAACAATAATCGAATTAACCTCACCTACTCAATGTTATAATAATCCTAATCGTTCTACGCATTCAATTGTACCATAAAACACACGAACATCTCCATTCAATTCCTTCCTGTACCGCGGACCTGCAACACAATCGAATTAGACCTTACGAGTTTCAATTCACGAAGTTAATAGAGGGCTTTCGATCATTAGCCTCATTGGAAGCTACTGTGAAGTTAATTGCATTTCCATCCACGTTTAATCATTGTTTAAACCCTCCCAAGCCGCGACTGTTCTTCGAGTCATCTGGACGATTTGAACAACGAAACAGGTAATTGAAACTACCTAAATGCTCGATTTCATATGGGAATTGAAAGCCCTATGTTTGATTCCATAAACAATTGCGAATCGAGGTTCAATTTGATGAATCTTCGAATTAGGGTTCTTGATTTGGGGATTGATTTGGGCTTGTGTTTAAAAGTAATGGTAACCAGTTTATACCGCGGCTTGTGCCTTGGTCTACTGGTTTGTGCGTGTGAATTGCGAACAGAAGGTCAGGGGTTCGAACCCTGCCCCTGACATGCATTTTTTAAGGCTTTTTGACCTTTTAAAAAAATATAGAAAAATTCTGAAAAAATTATAAAAATAATTTTATAACTTTAATTATTTTGAAAGTAAATAATTATTTTCTGGAAACTTAACTCTTTAAAACCTTATTCATTTATTTATTTAAATAAATAAAAACATATGTAATAAATTGTAACTTTATAAAAAAATTGATTTTAATAATAATTTAAACCATTGAATCATTAATGAACATCATATTATTTTTATGAATCATAATAATGTTTAAAACCTTATTTATTTATCTGAATAAATATTACAAGTGTTATAAATAGTTACTTTTATAAAAATGGATTGTAAATGATGATTTAAATTATCAAGTTATTAATAAAGATTATATTATTTAATTATGGATTTAATATGATAAATGAAGGAATTATATTTAATAAATTTCATAAATTATTTACAAATACGAATATATCATTATAATTACGATCACGCCATTGTTATTATTAATATCAATATTGGTAAATTATTAAGACATGATGTTGTTTGTATACCAAATCGTGTACGTCAAAACCGAACCGACCCGAATCCGACCAAATATATTTATTCGCGTTGAACACGTTTTAAAAAACTTAATTACAATTAATAATAGGTGTTGATCGTGTTTGATCGTGCATTGCCTTATTCTTTGAAGTTCTTGTTCATTTCATTACATCAAATCAAGGTGAGTTCAAGCCCCACTTTTACCAAATCTCTTTTGAGTAAGTTCATTTTATTAAAAACTCTTTTGGGGGAGATAGCATACTGGTAATGTTACAAACGTTTTCATTATATGTTTAGAGTGTATGATATAAAGATAGTGCTGTTGATCATTATAAAAGTCCTCACACTTTCGAATTGTTAATATGGATAGCGGGGAAAGTTGGGTAGTACTACTGGGAGTGACGACCCCACCTGTATGACTCGAGGTCAGTCGGGTGCAATTTGTCCTATGAACATTAGTCACGATCTGACATCGTGGCTGGAGGCAAACATAGCACAGTCAGCTTCAATGTCGAAATCACTATTTAGTATCGTTTGGGAATGGGCTAGCTAGCCATTACAATGCACATGCTTAAATATACGCTATTGTTAAACTGGGATGTTTAACTGTGAACTCTTGAACTGATCAACCGTTGGGTTGATACACGCTATTGTTAAACTGGGATGTTTAACTGCAAACTCTTAACTGATCAACCGTTGGGTTGATACACGCTATTGTTAACTGGGATGATTAAACGCAAGCTCTCGAACTTACCAACCATTGGGTTGATACACACTTTTGTTAAACTGTTTGTTAAACATAAACTCTTGAACTCACAACCGTGTGTTGACTTTTAGTATGCTATTCTCAGGTCATTAAATCTGGACTGCTGTTAGGAGCACTACACGGGTCAAGCATGCATCCTAACGCTTAACCAATGATATATTTATGTTTATCTTTATATTTTGGGTTTGTTTAATTTGTTTAAACGCTTCCGCATGTATTACAAAGTTTGAACTTTGGTTTGTTATGTTAAACGTTGCATATAGAGTCGTTCCAAGTAACTATTGACTGTGATCCTGGTTTGTTCACACGCCTCGCGGTAGAACTCCGCACGTGGATTTTGAGGGTGTGACAGATTGGTATCAGAGCCATTGGTTATAGAGAACTAGGTTGCATACACACTAGACTATAACCGCACACAGTTAGTTAGTTACTTGTTTCTAGACTTCCTAAACTTAACTGATTATCTTAGGTTCAAATCCTTAGACTTTATGTCTAAACTATGAAAATCATATCGAGGTTTTAAAATTTCATGAACCAAATGAACTTGTGTGACACATAGACACCTGTATTCTGGATTTCCTGGCAAAAAGCCTTCGGGCTAAGGCTAGCATATCGCATATATCTCATTACGAGACCTGGTATGCTTACCTGGGGATTTCTGGGATGAGTGATAAACTATGGTCAATACACAAGTCCATAAGGTAAATGGGATACCTTTTTACCGAACATGGAACAATACCGAGTCCGGCGACTCACAAGCAATGTCTATACACTACAGCACGACACAGCTGAATGATTCTATTCTATTTCCTTTAAACGATTCGGACTACGTAGCGTTTCTTTATTTTGGAACCTATGTGGAAAGAGTTGTTTCCCCACCCAAACAACAAACTCAATTTGTTATAAACATTGTGGTGGTGATGAATTCATTATCTCCTTATTGTTTACTATAATGAGATAAAGAGGATTGATTCGTTACTCATTATTGTATTTGTGAATATAAAGTGAAATAATGGACGCCCAAAGACGTGGACGTGGTCGTGGACGAGGGCGCGTGCGTGGACGTGGTGCCGGTAACCAAGGTGCTGGTGACCAAGGCGCTGGTCCTATTAACATGACCCCTGCGGAATTAGCTGCTCTAATCAACATACAAGTTCAGGCAGCGGTAGCTGCTACCCAAACAAGACAGCCAGCAGGACCACCAACGTGTACCTACAAGTCCTTCATGGACTGCAAGCCTCACACCTACAGTGGAACCGAGGGAGCTGTAGGGTTAGTAAGGTGGTTTGAGAAAACGGAGTCCGTATTCTCAAAATGTAACTGTCTGCCTGCTGACCAGGTGAAATACGCTACGGGAACGTTGGATGGTGCTGCATTGTCTTGGTGGAATGCGCAAGTGCAAATGCTAGGGCAAGCCATGGCAGATCAACTCCCGTGGAACGAGTTCAAAGATATGATGATTGAGGAATACTGTCCACGAAGCGAAGTACAAAAACTTGAAGTGGAATTCTGGCAGCTGAAGATGCAAGGATCAGAAATTGAGACTTATACCACAAGAACTCATGAGCTGGCCACTCTATGTCCAGGAATGGTAAACGAGATGCACAAGAGAGTGGAACACTACATCCGAGGATTGGTGCCAGAGATTAGGAGTATGGTTACTTCCTCAAACCCGGCTACTATCCAGCAAGCCATCCGCCTAGCCCACAAACTGACTGATGAAGCTGTGGAGGAAGGACGATTACCAAAACGGGGCGCTGCGGCGAGCGTGTCTGACAACAAAGAAAGTGGGATACCTCTAACAACACCACAACAACTAGAACATCATCGTACGGTGGTCAACATCAGCAACAAACACCACAACAACAACACAGGAGGTTCGACAACAATCGTAACTTCAACCAGTCAGCCTCGAACAATCAAGGATCGAGCAGTTATGGTGGTAAGCAGCCGAGGTGCCCACGGTGCAACTATCATCATGTTGGAAGATGTGACAATTACAAGTGTCAGCGGTGTGGTAAAATGGGACACTTGGCTAAGGATTGCCGTGGTGAGTTGGTTAGGAAGCCACAGCAAACTCAGGAGACTCAAAGGGTTGCTTTGAGTGTGGGAAAGAAGGGCACTACAGGAACAACTGCCCGCAGCTGAGGAAGAACGGTAATGGCACTGGCCAAAACAACAACAATCAAGGCAACAACAACAACAACAATGGTAACGGTGGTAACAATAATGGAGCCAAAGGGAGAGCCTTCGTCATTGGCTCAGGTGAGGCTCTAAATGATCCTACAACTATTACTGGTAGATTTTCTGTCAATGGATGTTTTGCTACGATACTGTTTGATACTGGGGCCGATAGGAGTTTCATATCCTTAAAGTTCTGTAATTTCTAAGTAATATTCCTTCTGCCTTAGAATCCAAATATACCGTAGAATTGGCCGACGGTAAACAAATCCATGTAACACACATTCTTAGAGATTGTAAGATAGAACTCGCTGGTCATACTTTCGCTATAGATCTTATGCCTGTTACACTAGGAAGTTTCGACGTTGTGGTAGGCATGGATTGGCTCTCTAATAAGCAAGCGGAAGTCATATGCCATGAGAAGATCATACGAATCCCTGTTGGTGATGAATTCTTACAGTCCGAGGCGATAGGAGTGGTGCAGTAATGGGTATTATCTCTTACATGAAGGCGCAAAAGTTGTTACGAAAAGGGCGTGTGGCTATTCTGGCACTCGTCACCGACCAGCAGTCCGAGGAAAAGAAAATAGAAGACATTCCCGTGGTAAGAGATTTTCCAGAGGTGTTTCCAGAGGATCTCCCTGGACTACCACCTCATCGCCAAGTGGAATTTCAAATGAACTGACTCCCGGTGCAGCCCCGATTGCTAGAGCACCTTATCGATTAGCACCAAACGAACTACAGGAGTTGTCATCACAACTTCAGGAGCTTTTAGATAAGGGCTTTATCCGACCTAGCTCATCACCTTGGGGAGCCCCTGTTCTTTTTGTTAAGAAGAAGGACGGCACTTTCCGAATGTGCATCGATTATAGAGAATTAAACAAAGTCACAGTCAAGAACCGATATCCTCTACCTCGTATCGACGACTTGTTTGATCAGCTTCAGGGATCAAGCTATTATTCGAAGATCGATTTGAGGTCTGGTTATCATCAACTCCGAGTCCGTGAGGAGGACATCTCCAAAACCGCATTCCGTACTCGTTATGGTCATTACGAATTCTTGGTCATGCCTTTTGGGTTGACTAATGCACCTGCGGTATTCATGGACCTCATGAATCGCGTGTGCAAACCCTATCTCGATCAGTTTGTTATTGTGTTTATTGATGACATACTGATATACTCTAAGACCAAGGAGGACCATGAAGAGCATCTACGATTGATCTTGGAATTGTTGAAGAATGAGCAACTGTACGCCAAATTCTCTAAGTGTGACTTTTGGATACGTGAAGTGCAATTCCTAGGTCATGTTGTTAATGAGAAGGGAATACATGTTGATCCTGCCAAGATTGTGGCGATAAAGAATTGGGCTACCCCGAAGACACCGACTGAGATAAGGCAATTCCTGGGGTTAGCAGGATATTACCGACGATTCATAGAGGGATTCTCTAAGATTGCACAACCTCTCACCGCTTTGACCCACAAAGGAACGACATACAAATGGGGTGAAAGTCAGGAGGCGGCTTTTCAGCTATTGAAACAGAAACTCTGTAGTGCACCGATATTGGCACTACCAGAGGGGACAGATGATTTCGTGGTGTATTGTGACGCATCCATTCAAGGATTGGGTTGTGTCCTGATGCAACGCGACAAGTGATAGCTTACGCCTCGAGACAACTGAAGGTTCACGAGAAGAACTATACCACCCATGATCTGGAATTAGGTGCAGTGATTTTTGCCTTGAAGATTTGGAGACATTACTTGTACGGTACCAGATGCACCATTTACACCGATCACAAGAGTCTCCAGCACATCTTTGAACAGAAAGAGCTGAACATGAGACAACGTCGTTGGGTTGAATTGTTGAACGACTACGACTGTGCGATCAAATATCATCCTGGCAAGGCTAATGTAGTGGCAGATGCCTTGAGTCGGAAGGAGACACCCAAGCCAGACGAGTTCGAGCATTACAACTCACCATTCGCACCGGATTACCCGATCAAATACGTAATGCTCAACTTAAGGCATTAAAAGACGAAAACTTGAAGGCTGAATCGCTACGAGGCATGGAAAAGAAACTGGAAACCAAATCTGACGGAATCCGCTACTTCATGGATCGAATATGGTTCCTTTGTGTGGAGACCTACGCGAACTAGTAATGGACGAAGCTCACAAGTCACGGTACTCCATTCATCCGGGCTCAGACAAGATGTATCACGATCTAAAAGTCCTTTACTGGTGGCCGAACATGAAAGCTGACATTGCCTCATACGTAAGCAGATGCTTAACCTGTTCTAAAGTTAAGGTGGAGTATCAACGACCATCTGGTTTACTCCAACAACCAGAAATACCAGTGTGGAAGTGGGAACAGATATCCATGGACTTTATCACAAAACTACCTCGAACTCCCAGCGGGTGCGATACCATTTGGGTAATTGTAGATCGTCTGACAAAATCCGCACATTTCTTACCGATTCGGGAGACTGACCGCATGGAAAAGTTGACTCGTATCTACCTAAGGGAAATAGTCTCCCGACACGGGGTGCCAATTTCCATTATCTCTGATCGTGATGCTCGATTTACCTCACACTTCTGGCAATCTTTACAACGAGCATTGGGGACGCGGTTGGATATGAGCACCGCGTATCATCCACAAACGGACGGTCAGAGTGAGCGTACCATACAGACTTTGGAGGATATGCTACGTGCTTGTGTGATTGACTTTGGGAACAACTGGGAAGTTCACCTGCCTTTGGTGGAATTTTCCTATAATAACAGCTATCACACTAGCATAAAGGCAGCACCTTTCGAGGCTTTGTATGGGAGAAAGTGTCGATCACCAGTTTGCTGGGCTGAAGTTGGTGATAGTCAACTAACGGGTCCAGAACTAATTCATGAAACCACTGAGAAGATCGTGCAGATACGGAATCGTATGGCAGCAGCGCAAGATAGACAGAAAAGTTATGCTGACAAAAGACGGAAACCTCTAGAGTTCCAAATTGGTGACAAAGTGTTATTAAAAGTCTCACCGTGGAAAGGCGTAGTTCGGTTTGGCAAGCGAGGAAAGCTGAATCCGAGGTATGTTGGACCATTTGAGATACTGGAAAGAATAGGTCCAGTAGCCTATCGACTAGCCTTACCTGATTCACTGAGTGGAGTCCATAATGTGTTTCACGTCTCAAACCTAAGGAAGTGTTTAGCCGATGAATCACTTGTTGTGCCTTTAGAGGAACTACAAGTAGATGAGAAACTCAGGTTTATCGAGGAACCAATCGAAATCATGGATAGGGAAGTTAAACGCTTAAGCATAGCAAGATTCCAATTGTTAAAGTTCGGTGGAACTCCCGGCGTGGTCCTGAGTTCACTTGGGAACGAGAGGACGAAATGATGTGCAAGTATCCTAACCTGTTCAAGGATGCATCTTAATTTTCGGGACGAAAATTCCTCTAACAGGGGGATGATGTGACAACCCGAAAATTTTTCGTGATTTAATATAAATTTTATATGAATTTACAATTTATTTTTATATTTTTATTATTATCTAATAATAGGGTTAATAATAATAAAAATAATAACAATAATAATAATAATAATACTATTAAGATAATAATATTAATAATGGTAATAATGAAAAATAATAATAATAATAATAGTAATAATATTACTAAGAATAATAATTTATAAAAAAAAAATATAATAATTTATTAAAATGAATTTATAAGTCCAGGGGGGATTTTGTAATTTCCAAACTTGTTTTAAAAACTTAAAATACAAAAATTAAACATTTTAAAACCACAGGGACCATTCTGTAAATATCCCAAACCAACCCCCCTTCCCCGTCGATCCCACCGCCGGCCAACATCCGCCAAACTCCGGCAACCGCGAACCACCAAAATACGCGTTTTTAATCCAATTAGATGCTACCAACCCGTTCGACAACAAGATTCGAACTAAACACCACAACAATCAAACAAATTTGAGTGCGATCGATCCAACCGATCCACGTTTTCTTGTCGGCCTCTTTACAGCTTCAAATCGCACCGAAAGCTAAACAATAATCGAATTAACCTCACCTACTCAATGTTATAAATAATCCTAATCGTTCTACGCATTCAATTGTACCATAAAACACACGAACATCTCCATTCAATTCCTTCCTGTACCGCGGACCTGCAACACAATCGAATTAGACCTTACGAGTTTCAATTCACGAAGTTAATAGAGGGCTTTCGATCATTAGCCTCATTGGAAGCTACCTGTGAAGTTAATTGCATTTCCATCCACGTTTAATCATTGTTTAAACCCTCCCAAGCCGCGACCTGTTCTTCGAGTCATCTGGACGATTTGAACAACGAAACAGGTAATTGAAACTACCTAAATGCTCGATTTCATATGGGAATTGAAAGCCCTATGTTTGATTCCATAAACAATTGCGAATCGAGGTTCAATTTGATGAATCTTCGAATTAGGGTTCTTGATTTGGGGATTGATTTGGGCTTGTGTTTAAAAGTAATGGTAACCAGTTTATACCGCGGCTTGTGCCTTGGTCTACTGGTTTGTGCGTGTGAATTGCGAACAGAAGGTCAGGGGTTCGAACCCTGCCCCTGACATGCATTTTTTTAAGGCTTTTTGACCTTTTAAAAAAATATAGAAAAATTCTGAAAAATTATAAAAATAATTTTTATAAACTTTAATTATTTTTGAAAATAAATAATTATTTTCTGGAAACTTAACTCTTTAAAACCTTATTCATTTATTTATTTAAATAAATAAAACATATGTAATAAATTGTAACTTTATAAAAAATTGATTTTTAATAATAATTAAACCATTGAATCATTAATGAACATCATATTATTTTTATGAATCATAATAATTGTTTAAAACCTTATTTATTTATCTGAATAAATATTACAAGTGTTATAAATAGTTACTTTTATAAAAATGGATTGTAAATGATGATTTAAATTATCAAGTTATTAATAAAGATTATATTATTTTAATTATGGATTTAATATGATAAATGAAGGAATTATATTTAATAAATTTCATAAATTATTTACAAATACGAATATTATCATTATAATTATGATCACGCCATTGTTATTATTAATATCAATATTGGTAATATTATTAAGACATGATGTTGTTTGTATACCAAATCGTGTACGTCAAACCGAACCGACCCGAATCCGACCAAATATATTTATTCGCGTTGAACACGTTTTAAAACTTAATTACAATTAATAATAGGTGTTGATCGTGTTTGATCGTGCATTGCCTTATTCTTTGAAGTTCTTGTTCATTTCATTACATCAAATCAAGGTGAGTTCAAGCCCCACTATTTTACCAAATCTCTTTTGAGTAAGTTCATTTTATTAAAAACTCTTTTGGGGGAGATAGCATACTGGTAATGTTACAAACGTTTTCATTATATGTTTAAGATGTGTATGATATTAAAGATAGTGCTGTTGATCATTATAAAAGTCCTCACACTTTCGAATTGTTAATATTGGATAGCGGGGAAAGTTGGGTAGTACTACTGGGAGTGACGACCCCACCTGTATGACTCGAGGTCAGTCGGGTGCAATTTGTCCTATGAACATTAGTCACGATCTGACATCGTGGCTGGAGGCAAACATAGCACAGTCAGCTTCAATGTCGAAATCACTATTTAGTATCGTTTGGAATGGGCTAGCTAGCCATTACAATGCACATGCTTAAATATACGCTATTGTTAAACTGGGATGTTTAACTGTGAACTCTTGAACTGATCAACCGTTGGGTTGATACACGCTATTGTTAAACTGGGATGTTTAACTGCAAACTCTTAAACTGATCAACCGTTGGGTTGATACACGCTATTGTTAAACTGGGATGATTAAACGCAAGCTCTCGAACTTACCAACCATTGGGTTGATACACACTTTGTTAAACTGTTTTGTTAAACATAAACTCTTGAACTCACCAACCGTGTGTTGACTTTTAGTATGCTATTCTCAGGTCATTAAATCTGGACTGCTGTTAGGAGCACTACACGGGTCAAGCATGCATCCTAACGCTTAACCAATGATATATTTATGTTTATCTTTATATTTTGGGTTTGTTTAATTTGTTTAAACGCTTCCGCATGTATTACAAAGTTTGAACTTTGGTTTGTTATGTTAAACGTTGCATATAGAGTCGTTCCAAGTAACTATTGACTGTGATCCTGGTTTGTTCACACGCCTCGCGGTAGAACTCCGCACGTGGATTTTGAGGGTGTGACAGAAAATGAAAATTTTACTCTAAATTTAATGTCCTATAGAAACAACTGAAGCGGTAAGGTGTTTTGTCTTTATATTAAAACTAGTAAAGAACCCGCGTGATACGGCGGCGGGGACAATTTATATCACAATATTCGTTTTCTATTAGTCTTTTAAATCCTTACATTATATATTGTGTAATACTTTGTTAATTTCTTTTGCGTAGCATCATTATAATCTACCTAGTTTTTTTTTTTTGACAAAAAGTAAAGCAGTCATATATCAATGTCTCCCAAAAAACATATATTAAAGACATAAGATCCGATACAAAGACAAACCTTTCATCACATACTTCAAGATTCAACTTAACAAAGTCGAGCTATAATGTTCAAACCATAATGAATATAATAGAACAATAAAAAGGAGACTAATTCATCAATAAATCCCATGATAAATTTATACTTTCATACCTTCTGCAAATAGAATTCAAACTTCAAATCTAGAAACCACTATCTTGTGGAAAATCAAATCGCTCCACCCTCTCTTCGTGTTTTTAACCACTGTCAAATTCACATACATGCATAACAAATAATATAATTAAAATAAGAGTAAATTTCATGTTTAATTCTTGTGGTTTCAATAAGATTTTACTAAAGGACTTTGTTTGCTTAAAATGAAAGAAATGTCAATGGCAATGATCCAAACATTTTCCATAAATGAAAGATCATTTTGCAAATTTCTTATGACTAATGTGTATACGGATTAAAGTGGACCAAACAAAATGATATGTCGTTGCAGTGGATCAAGTAAGCAATTATAGTGGGTCAAATGTGAATTTGAATACAGTTATGTCAAATTAATGAATCAAATGCAATTGCATAAAATCGCTGAGTAAATAATCAACATTTTAGCCAAATTAAGCCTTTGAACCAAACTGTAACATTGCGTTGCAATTAGATGTGAATTTGAATAAACTTGTCAAATTATCCAAACTCTCAAATTAAACATGCAATCTGTGATTTGTTTGAGTCAAATTAAGCCTTTTAACTAAATTGGTTTGCTGTCAAAATAAGCCTACAAACTATCAAATAAAGTCAAATTACGCATGTAATTTGTTTTTTGAGTTGGTGATATAATCCAGCATGTCAAATTTTTTTTTGAGTTGGGATATGATTACCTAATTTTAAATACTAACACCAAAATATATAGATTTACTTCAAATGCTACCTAATGTTCATAAAGAGCATACATATAGGTGAACTTTGGAGTCCCAAAAAACATGTTTTGGCTCTAGTTGTGATCTTAAATTACCTAAGTAAAGGCCGAACTACAAATCTGTTATGCATGTTCAATGAGGAACCTACAAGACAAAAAGAAACAACAAAGATATTATCCGAAAGCATGGTTAATTGAAATTTCAAGACACGATTACCTTATAAACAACCACCAAATGGAACCATGTGACAGGAACAAAACAAACCTTCCTTCATAAAGTGATAGTAGACCTGAAAGGAAAACCAATTATATCAAATGACGCATAGAATATAGATCTATCATCTGGTGCGTCGGTAACTCATTCATGGTTGCACCAAATAAAAGTTAACTTCAAAACTTTTAATGTATAAACTACCAATTTACTTGTCTTGTATCAAAATTTTCCTTCAAAGAATATAAGTATGACCTGAAAGCGTTGAGATTCTTAGGATTTGAAAAATAATCAAGCTTGTCCGGTACAACAATCTTGTAATCAGGTAGTATCTGATTAGCAACATGAGAGGCAATGAAGCTAGCAGCCCAGTGATAAGGAAGTTCTTTGGTGTGTAATTAGCCATACTTGATCTGTCCACATGTAAATAAATCAAAATGTAACTACAAATATCACATGATGAAAACCTTATGAATCTTAAAACACTGACAATCTTCATTTAACAGTTCTACATCAATGTAGATCAACAATTATATATGATAAGAACAAAGCTAGTTAATCACTAATCCACAAGTTATCCTATTTACACTGAAAAGAGGAGACGTTAATTTTCTAAAACCATAATATAATTAAAAGCAAGAGGGTTTATAAGAACTCATCAAAGGAGATCACCATCAGCATCCAAATCAAAATCAAGCATTGAACTAACCTACCTGGAATCAGATTGGAAGTCAAACAAGATGGCAACCAACTAACACTTCAAATTGAACAAAAATTCACCAGATCTAGAAAAAAATAAAAATCATCTAGTATCAAATTGAGGTTTAAAAAAGTTCGATTCAACAAATCAAACACAAACCAGATCTAATAACCAATCGTCCTGGTAAAATGAAAAAAAACTCATAATCGTTCAATATACAACAAGATCGAAATCTACCATGTTTGTAAACAACAACGTGTAGCTACAAATAAAGAAAATTAACACACAGAAACATGTACTCACATAAAATTTGAATCCTAATTGCTAAATATAGCTAATCTCAACCAAAAAGGTGATGAAGAAATCATGAAATTTCTTGAGAGACTCACGTAGTGGCAACCTTGATAGAATCAAAGCAACAATGTAAAAGCCCACCTGAAACAGAAAACAAAAGCAGTCATATGCAAATATAAACCGACCAAAAGCTCACCAACCTTGAAAGTCGTCGACATCGTAAGCCTGGAAGGAGATAAAATTAAGTTAGTTGATATTGACAGTGTCCGCTTGAATTCCTGAGCAGAAGATGGAAAGGGGACGGGGAGAAGGGAGGGGCATTAAGCTGAGTTGGTTATCCGAGATATGCTTTTTGAATAGGGGTTTGTTTGCATTTTGAAATTTGAATGCTCCTCCTCTCTTGTTAATTCCTCTCTTGTTGCTTTTAACATGCTTTAGGTATTATACACAAGGCTTTAAGGGTTGTAAAACTCTTAAAATTAAAAATTTAAGTCAAATGACCATCTTATTCCTCTAATATGTATATTAATATAGTATAGATAAGATTTCAAACCCTAAAAGTAGGCAAGTACTTGAGTTGATTATGAGTAGATTAATAGTCTTTCTAAAAAAAATTAAAGTACACTAGACATCTTTTAAGTTTCAAGTTTGTAACAAATATGCCTTTATGCAGTAACTGCCTATATAGATTTATCCATGAAATCTAATCACGTGCAATACATATGAGAGTATTTTTGTCTTTAAACTCTAAAATGACTATTTTTTTATATAATTAAAAGATCATCATATACCTAAAGTACAAGAATTGTCCTTTTGCAGTGTACGTTACCGGATTTAATGGGAAAATCTCACGACTATTAGTGTAAAAAAACATATTTGTTACAAACCTAGAGCTTAAATGATATTCAATGTACATATTAAATGTAAAGGATCAGATTTATAATTTATTATATGCATAGCGAAGGGATTTTGTAATTTACTTAAAATAAAATATAAATGCAAAAGTATTGCTTTTTAATAGTACACATTGGTATAATTCCTTTGTGTACAATATAAGCCTTATATTATTACCAATATATTTGAATGGAGGAAGCATGTGGGATGAATTTCTACTTCAGATATGATTTATATTGAAGTTATTGAATGAGTATAGATGGTCATGTGACACGTTAGGTGGACCATGTGAGTGAACCGATCAAGTGTCCTCATAAATAAGAAAAATGGAGTCCAAGGCATCAAAGACCACGGTCAACCCACTGTCTTTCTACTTATGTTTTTCTAACAATGAAACATTGGTGTCGTAAACGAACCGAACAAATATACAAATGTGATTTGTTTATATTAGTTCACTTAATTTTGTTCGAACAAGCTGATGTAAATGAATGGATTTTTTTATGTATGGCCGTTTGTGAAGTAAATGGGTATCATCGATCTTTGGGTAATCATCGTTAATAATATCTAAACAAAATAAATGAATGAATATTAATAACTGAATGAAACTGATTGAACATAAACAAGGAAAATAAAGGTGCTTAAGTTTGTTCGTTTGTTAGTAGATTACCATGCTTGGTTTTGAAATTTGATCGTGGTGATGATGTTCAATTTGTATTACTAATAACTAGCAAATAAATTTAAATGAATATGTAAGCAAACAAAACTAATAAGCGTACATGAACCAACATAGCTGAACATAAATAAACAAAACTCATGAACAGTTTTGGTGTCATCGCCGAACAAAGAAACAAAAGGGCGAGAAACTATGTGATGCTGGTGCCTGGGAGGAACAGTGTCGATGCAGAAGAACGTTGACGTGATTAAAATGAAATAAATATCCGTAAGTGAAAGACAAAGGTAATTTAAATGAAAATAGTGTTAGAAAATTAAATAAAAAAAGATAAGATAAGATAAAACAACTCATCACAGCACGGGTTTGAACCCTCAACCTGCTAGCGTTACACACTTTAAGAGACTGAAGATTGCCACTCGGTTAACAATATTTGAGTTTCACTTCACTTCACTGAATAAATATTTGTTCAACTTATTTCGGAAAAATCAAAAATAAAAATATAAAAAAAAGTTGCGGCACAATAAGATAATAACACATGGCAAGGCCTGTGGAACTCCCACCGACTTTGCTAAATGAGTTATAGCCAGTGTTTGTGTCAAAAACATTTATCAAACGCAAGAATTTGAATAACTTACAGATTCAACATTGAATCTGTGATTAATTTTTAATCCCAAACTTCACAAGTTACAAAGAGTTAAAAAAACAAATCGAAGAGACTACAAACACTCAACCTAATACTCACAAATCAATGATTCAATGACAATCTGGAACGAAACACTACAAATAAAGAAATCAAAGACCTAACAGATTAGAGGAAGAAGATAGTCAAATATCCATTGCTTTCAAGACGTTTTAATCCCGATCAAACAGATCACACCGTCATTGTTGAAGAAGCGTGTTCTTGATGACGAAGATCATATGAGATGACATGTAGAAGATGATCTTATGCTTGATCAAGAAGACAGGAACAAGATGGGTTAAAATCCCAAATGGAACCTGATGATGTAAAACCCCAAAAACATTAACATAGTATGCAACTTATATATATTCCCTTGCATACTAATGAGAGCCCTATTATCTCTTCTTCACGTATAAGGAAAAGCCCAATAAAAGCCTTCTGTAAGCCCATCTCCAAATCAATCCAATAGCAAAGCTTCAAAAACTCAATCCTAACATGCAATACAAAATATAAAACAAAACATTAACAAAAATAAACATAAAATAAGGTTTTATTTAATATTGAATTGGAATCGTTTATATATTTCAACACCCCCCCTCAATTCAATAGACAAACACAAACACAACTTGCAAACGCAATATTTCAAAGAAATATGTTTGATAACTTTTGTAAAATCAGACATTTTTCAGAAAAACAAAAAACCCTTTTTAAAATTTGTCTTTGAGCCCTCATGTAAATAACAAGGGCTGGTAATATATTTCACAAAACAGATTAATCAGCAACACCGTTATTAACTTTATAAAGAATACTAAGCAGGAAACATGAAACATGCAAGAAACTTCCCTTAGAAACAAGCTGCTGATGTCAAACAAGGTTTCCTTTGATGCGCTTTCCTTACACCTCGCTTTTATAGCTTGAGAAAATCAAATCATTGTCATTATACAACTGCAAAACTTTGAACTTTAGTCTTTCCAATTCACACACTTCATTTTCAATTTTCCAAATTTTATAAAGAGTTGATAGCTTCAATGTCAAGAGTTAACCTTCCAGCAATTTTCCACACAAGAAGTTAGTAAACACTACAATTCTTGAATTTTTCCCTTTTTTTTAAAAAAAGTATGTCTACAATACTTTGAACTTTTAATACGTAGATATTTTCCATTTGAAAGCATAGTTTTCCAACTTTTAATACCATTACTAACCAATTTAAAATCTTGTTAATTGTAACAAAAAAAACTAAATAAAAAAACTTTTTGAATTCAACAAGAAACTTCTTTAAAAAGTTGATAAACCAAGGAAAAATTACCAATTGCATAGTGGACTTTAAATCCACATCCAAAAGAAGAAGAACCTTGTTTCCGATTGTATCTATTTATCGAACAGAAAGAAAATCAAAAAGCATTTGCCAAGCAAGCTAGAGGTTCTTATCAACAAAAATGTCAACATAAGTGTTGCACGCTACGATAGAACTTCTAAAAAAACATCTATAGATTTCATTAAAGACAGTTTAACAAACCCATAGTCAAATAACGAGATAAAATTCAAAGTATAGCACCTTAAATAACGAGATAAATTCAAAGTATAGCACCTTTAAAAAAAATATTTTGCTTCATTCTTCGAAACAACTTTTAAGTGTAGACGAAACAAACATCAAAGCTCGAGAGAAAGTTTTAATCACCATATGTCAAGAACTACATCTTGGTGTTAATAAAGAAATCTTACATTGTAAACCTCACACGAAAACAATAAGTAATAAACAAATAAGAGAAACAACCAAGACATAACTCAAGTTATTTAAAACTGTTTTTTTTTATTAATCCTTTCTCTCAACTTATATAGTTATCCCAGTAATTTTAATCAACCATGAATATGGATTCACTATTGACATAAAATAGCCACAAAAAATGCCACACACATAATCAATGATCATCATAGAAAGAAAGAAACCAACACTATCATGTGATGAACCGTAAGATAACTACATGATAAAGAAACAAACCAGAAAATTATTCTGGTCACACATTGAATCACAAGATTCAATAACCAAATGAGAAAACAAGTCAAAACCAGCAACATGGCTTGTAGAACTTGCAAAGACAATACAAAATATGTCACAAGACATATATCGACTTCCCATAACAACAAGAAAGAACGAAATCAGAAGTATAAATTCCGATTAACCAGAGAAAGAATCATAAGATCCTACAAAGAACCGCAAAAGAATTCGAAGATTTCATAACTAGCAAGTGGACTTTGAATCCATCACTAATATGACATACCGAACAAGTCATAAGGCATACAACCCATGACCATATAAGATAATCAGATACATATCTGATAAAGACATGAGATCACACGACCTTCAAGATAAGACATTTATCAACTTTCTTTAACAATAAAGAAAGAAGAAAATGAAGACATCAGAAGAACTTTTTCTGATTAATACAAAGAAAGAATCATATGATTCTTTAAGACTATCAAAAAAATGTTTGATAAGAGAGAACAAAAAACCACACGGTTTTTTAGAATCATAAGATTCGATAAGACTACCATAAACATATTTGATAAGAGAGATAAAAGTCACATGACTTTTTATAAGAACTCAGAACCATGTCTGATGACAAAGAATTTGTGAAGAGCCTAAAGACTAATTTTACTTGACCAAAACTCTTACAACTTTACAAGAGAATTATCAAGAGAGTACTTGTAAGGAACATAAAGACTAATTGATTCAAGCAAAAAAACTTTTACAACTTCACAGACAATACCAAATCAAACGATTCAAGAATAAGTCTGATAACAATAGAAATAGCATAAGCTATATCAGACAAACAAACAGCCACACAAATTGTGTTTGAACACAAAATCATATCAACCATAAATACATCTCACACAAGAGAAAACATATAGGTTGCCAACAATCAAGAAAACTCTTGTCAAAACTACTGGTTACAACATGTGAACCACATAGTTCGACTAACCGGATAACCAGACAACATATAATACGACAAGGACAGGGACGTCATAAAATTAGACATATAACAGATGCAGACCAGGCTATAAACCTAAACATATACTTCATTAACCAATTTAAGAGTTTTAATTCCTTATAAAAGAACAGATTCCTCTATGAAAGAAAATTGATTTTGCACTTAACAACTTTGAATACATCATATATATATACATATATTACATACATACACACACACACATATATATATATATGTATACGTATACGTATACGTATACGTCGTATACGTATACGTATACGTATACGTCTAGGTATACGTATATGTATAGGTATATGTGTATGTATATGTATATGTCTATGTATATGTGTATGTGTATGTGTATGTGTATGTATATGTATATGTGTATGTATATGTGTATGTGTATGTGTATGTGTATGTGTATGTGTATGTATATGTGTATGTGTATGTATATGTATGTGTATGTGTATGTGTATGTGTATGTATATGTATATGTGTATGTATATGTGTATGTATATGTATATGTATATGCATATGCATATGTATATGTATATGTATATGTATATGTATATGTATATGTATATATATGTATATGTATATGTATATGTATATGTATATGTATATGTATATGTATATGTATATGTATATGTATATGTATATGTATATGTATATGTATATGTATATGTATATGTATATGTATATGTATATGTATATGTATATGTATATGTATATATATATGTATATGTATATATGTATGTATGTATGTATGTGACCTAACTTGACACATACATAACCATGCTACTGTAAAGAACCAAATAACAATCCAAGTCGGCCAATAATCCAAAAAGATATATCAATATCGATAGTATATATCCCTTTTCTTTTCTTCTCCTTTTTTTTAATATCATTTTAGTGAGAACCTTTTCATGCATTTTTAAAGAAACACACATAATTCTAGCTTATAATAATATTTGAATTCTCAACTGGACAATTTTCAAACAAACCTGATTTCCTTTAACGAGACAACTTGACAGATCACATTAACAACAATTTGTGAAACTCAATCACCATTTATAACTGATATATGTTTTTTGAAACTGAGTCATAAACTTTAAACTCATTTTATAAAAAAGGTTCAATCAGGTAAACACAAGTAAAGAATCAAAGTATGACTAGAACATACTGACTAGTAATATCAAACTTTTAAGGATTATCGGATGAAGATCATCAACTAGAACATACTTACTACTAATGAGAGAAGACATACATCAGTGATATAATATCTCAAATAACCACAAAAGACCAAGTAGATATATGTAACTCAAAATCTTCACAACTAGAGACAAGCAACCCTTTAACTTCAACAAACCAAGATCAAGCCCAAACCAAATAAATTAAAGCAAGAACACAAAATCTCACATATTGAAACAGTAAAACACGAGCCCTGTTCGTATTTCGAGTATTCAGAGACGGGCAGTTGATTCCTGTCTTGGCACAGAAGCTCGTCACGTGAAGGAACTAGTTACGAACCAGGAAGGAACGAAGACTTACAGTGATCCATTAACGTGCAAGACCAAATTCAGTTTATTAATAATTAGAAAGAGCAAGAGGCTAATCGGATTAGTAAAGAAGAGGCATTGGTAATACAAATCTGCACTCCGTTTCTTTCATGTATAAATTGCTCCTTTCAAGTAACGGAACTGCATAAATTTTTCTTGTCGCCAAAGATATTAAGGCCAAAAAATGACCTTGAACCATAAGAAAAATACATGCACGTCGTCTTCAAGCAAAACGACATCCCTAAATCTCAATCTGAATAAACAAAGTTCACCAAAACATTGGTGAACGCCTACCCTGGATATTTGAATCGGACGTGAATAGATCAGAATAACACCAATGGCAGAGGTTACAATAACAAAATATTCCAAGATCAGGATCACAAACCGGCGAAACCTAGACGTAAGATTTCAAAAGATTAACGAACCTCAACCGTAATCACCTAACATTTCAAAAATACACTATTTTAACAGCGGAAGACATATGAACCAAGAACCCTAAAATGGGGTGGGTTGTCAAACCAATAGATCTATCATTGTTACCGTGGTTGTGTGAATTAATGATCATGTTATCAAGTTTATCTAGATGTGAACACATAATTGCAAGTAATAACATAACACGTAATGAATTGAATATTAGTATGAAATAGAATAAAAATGAATAAACATGGTTGCGTATAGTATCACATGATTTCCCCAAATAATAAAACATGAAAAATGGGCAATGAATACTCACTTGGTATAGCAATATGGTGTGATTAATATGCAAGATTGGACACCAACGTTTTCCTCACGGTTTTAACCTAAGGAATGATGTCTTAGATTTAAAACAATATAATGATTAAAGAATAGATATGAATTAAGGTTTCAATTGGAGTTTGTGAGATTATATAAAAATATTGTAACTCATTTGATATATTGGTTAAATAAAACTAGAATAAATATTTGAATAATAAGTAATTCGTTAAATAGAATTTATAATTGATTTAAATAACGTTGAAGATCAAGTATGATAAATAAATAAATAATAATCTTTTTTATGATTAATTATTAATAACTTGATCAAATAATTAGTTGAATAGTTAGTTAAGGTTTTATAAAAAAATAGTTTTAAATAATTTGAACTAATTTATATTTGATTGAATTTAGTTTATAGGAATTTAAACGTTCAAAGAAATTAAATATGTTTTTTTTTATAACCTTTATTTTTTTGTTTGAAGATAACAATATATAATTTATACCCTTTAGAGGTTTCAAAAAATTTAATACTTTATGGAGAACAAAATAATTCTTTTATATTAATTTAATAATACATTAAAATTTTCTGGAATAGGAATGAATAAAATAAAAAACATTTAGCTTAAAAAAAATAGTTGGGGTGGACAAGGGTCGAACCGGGGTCGATTTCAGAAGGGGGTGAGTTCTAAACCGGTGGGCTGTAAGCCCATAATCTGTTATGGAGTTCGTTTTATAGTTTAAGAACCAATTTTCAGAAATCCCCAAATCAATCATGAAACCTAGTTTCAATTTGATTTCCAATTGAGCATGAAACTTAATCAATAGCCGAATTAAGCATAGGGCTTTTGATTAGCATCCAAAAACGAGTGTGTGTGTGTAACCAATTACCTGAATGGTGATGGAATCGATGGTTGAAGGATGAACAAGTCGCGACAGTTGAGAATCAATTCGAGTTGATTTTGATGATGAAATCAAATTAATGGCACAGAGAGCTTCTCTTGGACCAGGCGATCAAAAGCCCTCAATCAATTTCTGTTGAGGTTGCTTCGAATATGGAGTTCGACCGAGTGCGGGTTGCGAGTGAAGATGGAGATCGAAAGAGATGGTGGGGTTTGTTTTGTTTGTAATTGAAGTTGCAGAAAGTTCAAAGTGATCGAATTGAGGGTGTCACTATGCGTTTATAGTCCGATTGTAACTGTTTCAAATCAAACGAGTTTAAGGTTGATTCGGGAGTTTCGGGTCACGATTCGATTATAATTACATGGTGTTATTAGTAATTATTGGTATGTTTGAATTCGTAATGCTCACAGAATCGTTTTTCAGTTGATTAATTTGATTGTTTGCGTTGATGATCGAGTCGAAACCGTTTGAAATTTGAATGTGGGTTTCGGTTTTAGTTTGAACGCTCATAACGATCATTGATGTCGAGTAAAAACATAGTGACAGTTCGAATCAAGGTCGCGAAAGGTTTTAAATGGTTTAATTTCATTAAACCTCATGTTCGGTTGAGGTTTGGTGGTCGCCGGAGGCCGCCGGAGTCGACCACCGAAAAACGGGCCGGTGAAAAGGGGAGGGAATTACTAATTTTAATAATTGACAGTTTTGGTCCCTGCGGTTTGAGTTTTTTATTATTTCATATGCAAACTTCCCTTTTAAGTTTTCCAAATTGGCATTAAAGCCCCCTTGACTTCATAATTCAAGTTTTAAACATCTTCCCATCTCATTAGTTATTACTTTTATTATTATTGTTATTATTATTATTATTATTATTATTATTATGTGTATTTTATTAAATTGATTATTAACCATTAATCAATGAATAAAAGGATAAATTACAAGGAGTAACCATAAATAACACTCATGGTTTTACGAATGTCATAAAAGGTCCTTACAAGAATATAACAGGGTTAAATTTTATTTAACGAAAATACGAAATGTTACAGTCTCCCCTACTTTAAGGAATTTCGTCCCGAAATTTGATCACGAAGAGGCTGAGACAAAAAGGTGAGGATACTTGGATTTCATTTGTTCTTCACGCTCCCAAGTGAACTCTGGGCCACGTTTAGACTCCCAACGAACCTTGACGATAGGGATTCGGCTACGCTTGAGTTGTTTGATTTCACGGTCCATGATCTCCACAGGCCTTTCGATAAAGTGCATGGATTCATCAATTTGAACTTCATCAAGTGGAATGCGGAGGTTCTCATCAGCAAGGCATTTCTTGAGGTTGGAAACATGAAAGGTTGGGTGAATGTTGCTGAATTCTTGAGGCAGTTCAAGCTTGTAAGCTACTTTCCCAATACGCTCAAGCACTTTGAATGGACCCACATAACGAGGGGCTAGCTTTCCTTTCTTCCCAAAACGGATCACTCCTTTCCAGGTGATACCTTTAGGAGTACGAGATCACCGACGTTATATTCCATGGGTTTCCGTCCCTTATCAGCATAATGCTTCTGACGATTTCTAGCAGCCAGCAAGTTATCACGAATCTTGTGAATCTTATCGGTTGATTCCTGAATCAGTTCAGGACCGGTGATTTGTGCATCTCCTATCTCAGACCAACATATGGGAGATCGACACTTGCGACCGTACAAAGCTTCAAATGGTGCCATTTGGATACTTGTATGGTAGCTGTTGTTGTATGAAAATTCGATTAACGGTAGATGAGAATCCCAAGAGCCACTAAAGTCAATGACACACGCTCGAAGCATATCCTCAAGAGTCTGTATGGTTCTTTCAGTTTGCCCATCGGTTTGAGGGTGATAAGCTGTGCTGAGATTGAGTCGGGTTCCCAAAGACGATTGAAGACTTTGCCAGAAATGGGAGATGAATCGACCATCACGATCGGAGATAATATTTAATGGCACACCATGACGGCTGACTATTTCATTGATATAGATACGAGCTAATTTCTCAACTCGAAAATCTTCATGAATCGGTAAGAAGTGTGCCGATTTAGTCAATCGATCACGATGACCCAAATACTATCATAACCGCTAGAGGTTCGAGGCAATTTGGTAATGAAGTCCATGGATATGTCTTCCCAGTTCCACACTGGAATATCAGGTTGAACAAGTAATCCAGACGGACGTTGATGTTCGGCTTTAACTTTTGAACAGGTGAGGCATTTGGACACATACAAAGCTATATCCTTTTTCATGCCGGGCCACCAATACTGATTACGGAGATTCATAAACATCTTATCCGCACCGGGATGGATGGAATAACGAGTTTTGTGAGCCTCGCTCATGATGAAGATTCGAAGATCATTGCGTTTAGGAATCCAAAGATGATCCAGAAAATACAACAAACCATCAGTTTTGTTTCCAATTGAAGTTCAGCGCCGCATGACATTTCATCGTACATGTTACACTCAGTGACTGACTCGTGTTGGGCTTCGAGAATTCGAGTTTTAAGTTCGGATTGAATCGTCACACTTTGGAGTATGACATAATCCTTACGACTCAATGCATCGGCTACGACA
This sequence comes from Flaveria linearis, assembly GCA_024085815.1. NCBI lineage: Eukaryota > Viridiplantae > Streptophyta > Magnoliopsida > Asterales > Asteraceae > Flaveria > Flaveria linearis. The sequence continues at coordinate 68,687,741 of CM044009.1, forward strand.
TTCGTTTTTCCAGGGTGATAGCGAATTTCACAATCGTAGTCATTGAGTAACTCAACCGATCGCCGTTGTCTCATGTTTAGTTCTTTTTGATTGAAAATGTGCTGAAGACTCTTATGGTCAGTGAATACAACACACTTGGTGCCGTAAAGATAGTGTCTCCAGATTTGAGTGCGAAAACCACAGCTCCTAATTCGAGATCATGAGTTTGTAATTTTTCTCATGGATTTTGAGTTGTCTTGAGGCATAGGCTATGACTTTTCCTCGTTGCATGAGGACACAACCAAGACCTTGCTTGGAAGCATCGCAGTAAACAACAAAATCATCATTTCCATCAGGGAGGGTCAAGATTGGAGCATTGCATAACTTTTGTTTAAGTGTTTGGAATGCTTTTTCTTGATCTGGTCCCCACTGGAAAGACTTATCCTTGTGGGTCAAGGCAGTAAGAGGCACAGCGATCTTTGAGAAATTTGGGATGAAACGCCGATAGTAGCCGGCCAAGCCAAGGAATGAACGGATCTCAGTGGGAGTTTTAGGTTCCACCCAACTCTTTACCGCCTCAATCTTTGCAGGATCCACATGAATTCCTTTATCATTTACGATGTGACCAAGGAATTGTACCTCCTTCAACCAAAATTCACACTTAGAGAATTTGGCATATAGTTTCTCCTTTTTCAATAGTTCAAGAATCAAACGAAGATGATGTTCATGCTCAGATCTTGATTTTGAATAAATCAGAATGTCGTCGATGAAGACGATCACGAACTTGTCCAAGTATGGTTTACACACGCGGTTCATTAAATCCATGAACACAGCTGGTGCGTTGGTCAAACCAAATGGCATAACTAGAAATTCGTAATGACCATATCTTGTACGGAAGGCTGTTTTGGGAATGTCGTCATCATTCACTCGTAGTTGATGATAACCAGAACGAAGGTCAATCTTGGAAAAGTATGAAGCGCCTTGAAGTTGGTCAAACAAATCATCGATTCTTGGTAGAGGATACCGGTTCTTAACAGTAAGCTTGTTGAGCTCCCGATAATCGATACACATACGAAATGAGCCATCTTTCTTCTTCACAAACAATACCGGGGCTCCCCAAGGTGAGGAACTTGGTCGAATGAAACCTTTATCGGAAAGTTCTTGAAGTTGACTAGCAAGTTCTTGCATCTCAGATGGTGCAAGACGATATGGAGATTTTGCTACAGGTGTTGCACCAGGCACAAGATCGATACGAAACTCGACTTGACGAACAGGAGGGAGTCCAGTTAAGTCATCGGGGAACACTTCCGGAAAATCACGAATGATCGGAATATCCTCGACTTTCTTTGACTTCTCACTCGTTTTCACGACATGTGCTAAGAAGGCCACATAGTGCTTGCGAAGGTACTTTTGAGCTTTGGTACATGACATAAGTCGAAGGCCTTTGGAAGGTTTTTCTCCATAAATATTTAACACCTTTTCGGGCGCAAGAGGGATCCGGATGATTTTCTCGTAACAAACAACTTCAGCATGGTTCTTAGATAGCCAATCCATGCGTATAATGACGTCGAAATTTCCAAGTTGCATCGGTGTGAGATCGATAGGAAAATCATGCTCGCTAAGACTAAGGATACAGTTTGGAATAATTGAATCGATTGTGATAGGTTTCCCGTCGGCTATCTCTACCGTAAATGGTTTTCTCAACTTAGTCCGTGCACTAGCAAGTAAGGGCTCAAATTCTAAGGACACAAAACTTTTGTCGGCGCCGGTATCAAATAAGACTGAAGCATAATGATTATTGATTAAAAACATACCGTTCACCACATCGCTATTGGTTTGAGCTTGATGAGCATTGATGTTAAAAGCACGTCCTTGAGCCGTAGGCACCGTGCTTACAAGTTGAGGGCATCGATTGCGGAAGTGGTTCGGATCACCACATTGATAGCATGCACGACCCTGAGTAATTGCAGGAGGATGTTGAAGAACAGGTGCGGTAGCCGGAGTCTTAGCTGCGCTCTTACACACGTTGAAAGTATGACCAAAACGACCACAGTTGGTGCAGCGACGGCATTGTGCATTAGCAGGGTGGTGGTACTTGCAAATATTGCACTGTGGGAAAGTTCCGGTGTAAGGTTTCTTTGCCGGGACTTGATTGTTGGAGACTGGTTGGTAGCTTGGTGCGACTTGATTAACTGAAACAGTAGGGGTAACCACAGTAAAGTTTTGGGATTTAACCTTCCTCTTCTTGTTTTGAGAAGGTTCAGGTTTTTCCTCCTTAGGGGGTTCAGCTGAGGGTTTCTCGGGCACCTTCTTAGCACCCTTCCTAGTCAGGGTTCCAGCCTTAACATGATTGTCAGTTAACTGAGCAGCTAACCGGATGGTATCTTCCAGAGTTGCAGGATTCCTACCCCACACCGTGTCTTGAATTTTCATGGGTAGACCACCGATGTACTTTTCAATGGCCCGGGATAATGGGGTAACCAAGTGGGGAACAAGTAGGCTCAATTCATGAAATCGGTTGGTGTAAGCTAGATTTTCTCCACTTTCTTGAGCTAAGTCCCAGAACTCAGCTTCTAACTTCTTGATCTCATTTCTTGGACAGAATTCCCGAGTCATGAGTTCTTTGACTTCATCCCACGTTAATGCCAAGGCAGCATCAGTTCCACGGGTTCGTTTCTCCCCGTTCCACCAAGTGAGTGCTCTTTTTTGAAGAACACTTGTAGCATAGCGAACTTTGAGATTCTCGGGACACTCACTATTGAGAAAAGTGTTCTCAATACTCTCAAACCACTGTAAAAGACCAGTGGCTCCTTCGGTTCCGCTAAACTTAGTGGGATTGCAAGAACTGAAGTGCTTGTAAGTACAAACTCGTGGAGGGTTTGGTGCAGCTTGATTTTGAACAACGTTGTTGCCTTGGTTCAAATGAGTAAGCAGTGTTGGGATGACCGCAGCAACTTCACGTGCCACTATAGCAGCAATCTTACGGCCAGAGCTTCTAGATCGGGAGCGGTTTTGACGGGAAGACATGCTGTATATATGGAAAGAAGAAACCTTTGTGAGAAACGGGTAATTGGTTTTTAAAACTTTTCAATAAAATCGTTAATGAGATTGTTTAAAATAACAATGAGAGGTGAGGAGTGAAAACGTTCGGTTCGCAAACCAAAACGAATACGGTGACTTATCAAAGTATTTGTGTCCACCACAACCTTAATGAGGACATGCGTACCTATAAGCGAATACTCATCTCGAGGGTTCCCAGGTAAGGTAATCAAGTTGTATGAATACCTTGCCTAGACAGAACACCTTAAGATACAGGTATCCCACTCTTCCAGCATTGCATGTTCTCGGTCATGTGACACAGACTTTGACGAGATTTGAAAAACCATGAATACCAAATCAAAATTTAAAATTTGAAAACAAATTGATTTAGGCACATAATGCCATATAATATGATTTGAGAATTTGTATGTGAAAGGTAAGAATCAAGATATAAGGGAATGTCATAATCACATAAACATAATAGGCATAAGTGACACATATAAGCCCTATCTAAACATATAGAATACATGAGAGGACTCATGTGTAAAGGTACTTAGTTATAGTCTAGGTCATTCCATTTCTAATAACCTAATTCCCTATAAACTTGGCTCTGATACCAATCTGTCACACCCCGACCGATGGCGGAATCATCAAGGCGGACGAATGTGAATCGATTGTTCATAGCACAAGGTAATAAATACGTTGAAATAACATTTAATAACCATTTATTTATTGAATAATGTCATTCAAGTCACACATAACAACGCAATTAAAGTAAAACCATGAAATATAATATTGTCTTCTTTATTTTTGACTAGGTCCAATCCTATATGAGCAGAGAGAATTCCACTAAATAGCATTTCCTGAAATCATGTGAAAAAAATAACGAGTCAGCTAAGGAATAGCCGGTGAGTAATCACAGGTTTAAACACACACAAAATTTGATTGAATAACTTGAAAACAATTCAATTCACATGGTAATGTTATAACTAACATGCAGCAATGTATCATAAATGACAAACAACACGATCAAACCTAATGACTGAATTGACTCGGTCCACAGACGAAGCCTTATAGAATGTATGTTTCCGGTTTCAATCACCACGCGACTAAACAAATGGGGTGGGTTGTCAAACCAATAGATCTATCATTGTTACCGTTGTTGTGTGAATTAATGATCATGTTATCAAGTTTATCTAGATGTGAACACATAATTGCAAGTAAATAACATAACACGTAATGAATTGAATATTAGTATGAAATAGAATAAAAATGAATAAACATGGTTGCGTATAGTATCACATGATTTCCCCAAATAATAAAACATGAAAAATGGGCAATGAATACTCACTTGGTATAGCAATATGGTGTGATTAATATGCAAGATTGGACACCAACGTTTTCCTCACGGTTTTAACCTAAGGAATGATGTCTTAGATTTAAAACAATATAATGATTAAAGAATAGATATGAATTAAGGTTTCAATTGGAGTTTGTGAGATTATATAAAAATATTGTAACTCATTTGATATATTGGTTAAATAAAACTAGAATAAAATATTTGAATAATAAGTAATTCGTTAAATAGAATTTATAAATTGATTTAAATAACGTTGAAGATCAAGTATGATAAATAAATAAATAATAATCTTTTTTATGATTAATTATTAATAACTTGATCAAAATAATTAGTTGAATAGTTAGTTAAAGGTTTTATAAAAAAATAGTTTTAAATAATTTGAACTATTTATATTTGATTGAATTTAGTTTATAGGAATTTAAAACGTTCAAAGAAATTAAATATGTTTTTTTTTATAACCTTTATTTTTTTGTTTGAAGATAACAATATATAATTTATACCCTTTAGAGGTTTCAAAAAAATTTAATACTTTATGGAGAACAAAATAATTCTTTATATTAATTTAATAATACATTAAAATTTTCTGGAATAGGAATGAATAAAATAAAAAAACATTTAGCTTAAAAAAAATAGTTGGGGTGGACAAGGGTCGAACCGGGGTCGATTTCAGAAGGGGGTGAGTTCTAAACCGGTGGGCTGTAAGCCCATAATCTGTTATGGAGTTCGTTTTATAGTTTAAGAACCAATTTTCAGAAATCCCCAAATCAATCATGAAACCTAGTTTCAATTTGATTTCCAATTGAGCATGAAACTTAATCAATAGCCGAATTAAGCATAGGGCTTTTGATTAGCATCCAAAAACGAGTGTGTGTGTGTAACCAATTACCTGAATGGTGATGGAATCGATGGGTTGAAGGATGAACAAGTCGCGACAGTTGAGAAATCAATTCGAGTTGATTTTGTTGATGAAATCAAATTAATGGCACAGAGAGCTTCTCTTGGACCAGGCGATCAAAAGCCCTCAATCAATTTCTGTTGAGGTTGCTTCGAATATGGAGTTCGACCGAGTGCGGGTTGCGAGTGAAGATGGAGATCGAAAGAGATGGTGGGGTTTGTTTTGTTTGTAATTGAAGTTGCAGAAAGTTCAAAGTGATCGAATTGAGGGTGTCACTATGCGTTTATAGTCCGATTGTAACTGTTTCAAATCAAACGAGTTTAAGGTTGATTCGGGAGTTTCGGGTCACGATTCGATTATAATTACATGGTGTTATTAGTAATTATTGGTATGTTTGAATTCGTAATGCTCACAGAATCGTTTTCAGTTGATTAATTTGATTGTTTGCGTTGATGATCGAGTCGAAACCGTTTGAAATTTGAATGTGGGTTTCGGTTTTAGTTTGAACGCTCATAACGATCATTGATGTCGAGTAAAAACATAGTGACAGGTTCGAATCAAGGTCGCGAAAGGTTTTAAATGGTTTAATTTCATTAAACCTCATGTTCGGTTGAGGTTTGGTAGTCGCCGGAGGCCGCCGGAGTCGACCACCGGAAAAACGGGCCGGCGAAAAGGGGAGGGAATTACTAATTTTAATAATTGACAGTTTTGGTCCCTGCGGTTTGAGTTTTTTATTATTTCATATGCAAACTTCCCTTTTAAGTTTTCCAAATTGGCATTAAAGCCCCCTTGACTTCATAATTCAAGGTTTTAAACATCTTCCCATCTCATTAGTTATTACTTTTATTATTATTGTTATTATTATTATTATTATTATGTGTATTTTATTAAATTGATTATTAACCATTAAATCAATGAATAAAAGGATAAATTACAAGGGGTAACCATAAATAACACTCATGGTTTTACGAATGTCATAAAAGGTCCTTACAAGAATATAACAGGGTTAAATTTTATTTAACGAAAATACGAAATGTTACAAGTAGTAGTAGTATTAATATGATAATATTTACTTTTATTGTAATTATTTTCAAAAGTTATTAGATAATATGTCATTAACTAACATATTTTACATAAATATTTAAATTATTAAACTCATAATATGCCTCTAGAAAATATTAGTATTATTGTTATTATAAATATAAAGATATATATTAGTTGTATACTTAAAAATTTAAATAAAATAATACTTAATTTAAATAGTAGGTAGTTACAAAAATATAATTAGTATATATATATTTAAAATAGTATCATAAATAAAATAAAATAAAATTTAATAAAAATTAAATAATATCATATTATAAAATAATATATTAATAATTGTATTAAATAATATATTAATTATAAGAAGTTAATTAAATAGAGGGCAAAAGTTAAACTATTGCATAAAGCACTTTTTTTCTACGCTTAAAATGTTGTATTAGGCATCTTACACTTTGAATTAAATTACCATCTTGTCATCTTAAGATATATTTATCATATAGTAGTTTGTCTCGTGCGATGCGACGGGTGTCACCGAGTCTCACTTGAAAAGCGCGATCTAACCTGATCTGACTTAAACATTAATTATATTTTAATGTTATTATTATTGTTGTTGTTGTTGTTATTGTTATTATCATTATTATTATTATTATCATCATTATTATATTATTATTATTATTATTATTATTATTATTATTATTATTATTATTATTATTATTATTATTATTATTATTATTATAACTATGTCATATTTAGTAGTTATATACTTATACATATAAATAAGATATTACTTAATTTTAATAAGATATAGTTATAAATATATAAATAGTAAATGTAAATTTAATTATTATTTTAAAAACATTATTAATAAGATAGTACTTAATTTAGTGAATTAAATAATCTATTAATTAGAAGAAGTATATTTAATGATGACAATTTAGGAATTAATACATAATACACTTGTATATTGTGTTTAAAAGTTGTCTTAGTGTCTTACATTTTGAATAAAATTATAATTGTATCCTCCTTAAATGCTTTATATAATAGTATAGATTTTAATAGAAAAATTAAGTGAATATTTTTGTTTGGTTTTTTAATTTAAGTCACATTAGTTTTAAGTGTTTTCACATCTAAGCCTAATGTTTGGATTTTTTACTTTGGTCGCTAAAGTTTAGGATTTTAGAGTGTGGTCACCAAACTACATATAGCAAAAAACCATTAATGTTTAGGTTTCTAAAGTTTTGCCATCTTTTTTTTACTTTGGCCGATAAAGGTTACGGTTTTAGAGTTTGACCACTAAATAGTGAAATTTTATTTTTCAAAGTCTTCCCACTAAATATATAGTATTTTGAGTTACGTCATCAAACTTTGGTTTTATTAGTTTCCACGAACCAAATAGATAATAAACAACTAACTAACCAAACTCACACCGTGTAACACATGAAAAGAAAGTTAAGATTTATTGTTATCTAACAATAATCTTTTTCTTCAAGTTTCATGTGGTCTTTCTAGAAACTCAGATGTTCATTGTTCATTCAAAAATTACAGGTGGGATGGTCAAAGATTATGAGCATTCACCAATTGTGTAATAATATATTATTCATGTAGTTCCTAACTGTTGAACTAAGGATCGAATCTTACCATCAAGATAGAAGGAAAAATAAAAATCCAATTCATACAACCGATACGTTTTCCTAGACATGTTCGGATTAGGATATAACTCCAGTCCGAACATAAACACTCCTCAGAATGTTTTGCCGAAAGTAGAACCTACGCTCTGGAGAACATGTTGCCTCTAGAGGCCAGGATCATAATAACCAACATGTTTTCCTCGATCATTCCGTTATCTTGGTGGTAAGGTTCTATCCTTAGTTCAAAAGTAAGAAACTTGTCCAAATATAACATGAATAAAAACCTAAACAAAACAGGTTTTATATTTTTGATGTTTATTAGACAGCCACAAACGCGAGTGTTTTCACTCGTGATGATGTGGATATCAAGGTGTCAACACCCTTCCACATACAATACTTTCGAAATACAGTTTTTCAACCTCAGTTTTCCCTCACAAACACTCATACGCGTCTTTTTTTTCTTTTTTTAAAATGGGTATAAAAGCAATGGATATGTGAAAATAATGAGACTATGTGTGAGGCTGAGTATAATAGTGTTGTGGTAAAACTAGTTTGTAAAAGAATTGAGAAGCTGACGCGACATGCTAACTAAATAATCATGTGGAATTGATGACTTCTAATGTTGCAGACAGTCTAGATATTATTAATTTTAGAAAATTAAATCATTTATCAACTAACCCTGTTATAATACTTTGAAGAGTAAAAAATATATATAATTTAAAAACCCTATACTTCTAACCGTATAGAAAGAATCTACGTATGAAATGATGCAAATTGCAATCTAATAATTAGGGCTGCAAACGAACTGAACGTTCAGCGAACAGTTCATGAACAGTTTGGCGGTAAGTTCGTTTATGTTCGTTCGTTTAGTAAATAAACGAACACGAACAACAAAATTCTGTTCGTTTAGTTAAACGAACGAACATGAACACAAGCCGCGTTCCATCATTTATGTTCGTGAACGTTCGATAATGTGTTCGTTTATGTTCGTTAATGTCCGTTCATGAACGTTCGTTTATGTTCATTTATATTTTAAATTTTTGTGTCAGTTGACTATTATATCAAATATTTTTTATATTTATGTTAAGTATTTATTTATTTTTATTGATTTTATGTAATGTTTGTAATAAAAATGTAAATTTTATTTTTAAAATAAATCTATAATCATTTGTATTCGTTTATTTTCATGAGCTTCTTTGTGTTTGTCATATGTTCATGAACATTTTTTATGTTCATTTGCTTTCGTTTGTATTCGATAAGTGTTCGTGAACAGTTCATGAACATGTTTATTTTCTTAATGAACGAACACGAACAAGAAAACAATTCGGTAAGTGTTCGTGAACAGTTCATGAACAGTTCATGAACAAGTTTATTTCTTAACCAACGAACACAAACAAGACCGCAAATTGCAATCCAATAATGTTTGAAATGATGCATGATTAGAAACCCCAATAGTTTTGTTTTTTAAATTATTAATGACATTATCTAGTTTTAAAGGCTCATTGATAAATTGTTAATGACATTAACCAGTTTTAAGGCTTATTATTACATCCAATACAACAGAGGAGCACGAAATCAGATTTTAGGCGACACTGAATATGGTTCCGATTGAGTTGACGCTAGTGAAAACCAAATTGAATGAAAACTGGACCATGAAAACGAACCAAACGAACATGAACAAGGCCTTGTTGGTGTTTGTTCGTTAAGAAAATGAACTTGTTCGTCAACTGTTCATAAACACTTACCAAACGGGATTCATTGTTCGTATTCGTTAATAAGGTAATGAACATGTTCTTGAACAGTTGAACGGTTCAAAAATACTTACTGAATACGCAAACATGCAAACAAACACAAATAAAGACAAACGAATGTAAACAAATGTTCATGAACATAAACGATCACAAACAAAAGCTCATGAACTCAAACGAATACATCGGTTTCGGATAGGAACCCATATCATGAACCGGTTCGGATGTGGACATTTACATTAAAAAGTTACGTGCTAATAAAGATGGCAAACCGGACATATGATCGAAAATGGGCCGGTTCTGAAAGGGACGATGCCATCCAAAAACTTTTTCCTTTTCTTTTTACATTTTCATATTGGGCCTGTTAACATGTTTTGAATTTTTTTAAAAATGGTAAATTAAGTTATTAGGGAAGTCAAAAAAAAAAAAAGGAAATCGGTGCATCCGCTGATAGCAATAGCGGATTAGGAGAAAAGTTTTGAAATAGTCTGACACTCAGACTGACAACACAGAACTCGGTTAACACCCCACACATAATCCGCTATTAAGAATAGCGGATTAGGACAAAACTTTACCCCAAGTTTAACCCATGTTAACTCCGTTAACTTTTAACGAGAAAAAAACACCTAATCCGCTATTACTACAAGCGGATAACGCTTAAAAAAAATTTCTTCCTAATCCGCTATTACTAATGGCGGATTACACTTAAAAAATTTTTTTTTTCCTAATCCGCTATTACTAATGGCGGATTACACTTAAAAAAAATTGGGGAGCCAGCCAGTATCAAACCCAGGTCACTTCTGTACTCATGCGTGCACCCAGCCAATTAAGCTGAATGTCTAACCCATTTATAATATGGTTCTATTTGTTATTATATATTAATGGACAGAATTAAATATGAAATTTTTTAATGTTTACTTTTTTAATGCTACTTTAAAATTTTTTACTTAGTAAAATTTAAAATTAATAAAAATTTTTAAAACTAAATTTAACCCTCACTTTAATGTTTACGTTTTTTTAATATTAACTTAGTAATTATTTAGTATATATATTTATGTTACTTATTAAAATTTAAAATAATAATTAATATGTAAATACCACTAAGTCTACTAAAAAAGAGAAACACGTGATTGACATTATAAATTAATAAAACATTGGAATTACAACAAACGTATACTCAGACACATGATAATAAAATACAATTAATTATTTTATCGGTATGGACATTTGTTGACACTGTGACACGTTCTTTTACAACCGGAACACTTACGACCCGTCCTTTTCTCAGCATAGCTGGCGTCCATCTCGTTATGCATCCTTCTCGCAGGCATATGTGCATAACTTACTTAGGTTTTGATTCAAAATCAACTGATTTAAAAAATCATATGCTAAAACTCAGTACTTTGTTAACATTTATTTTAGATTACCCAATAACTTATGGGAAGGCGGCGTGCGAGAAGGATGCATAACGAGATGGACGCCAGCTACGCTGAGGAAAGGACGGGTCGTAAGTGTTTCGGTTGTAAAAGAACGTGTCACAGGGTCAACAAATGTCCATACCGACAAAATAATTAATTGTATTTTATTATCATGTGCTTGAGTATATGTTTGTTGTAATTCCAATATTTTATTAATTTATAATGTTAATCACGTGTTTCTCTTTTTTAGTAGACTTAGTGGTATTTACATATTAATTATTGTTTTAAATTTTAATAAGTAACATAAATATATATACTAAATAATTACTAAATTAATATTAAAAAAAGTAAACTTTAAAGGGTTAAATTTAGTTTTAAAAATTTTTATTAATTTTAAATTTTACTAAGTAAAAAAGTTTATAGTAGCATTTAAAAAAGTAAACATTAAAAAATTTCATATTTATTTCTGTCTATTACTATATATTAACAAATAGAACCATATTATAAATGGGTTAAACACTCAGCTTAATTGGCTGGGTGCACGCATGAGTACAGAAGTGACCTGGGTTCGATACTGGCCGGCTCCCCAATTTTTTTTAAGTGTAATCCGCCATTTGTAATAACGGATTAGGAAGAAATTTTTTTTTTAAAGTGTAATCCGCCGTTAGTAATAGCGGACTAGGAAGAGAAAAAAAATTTAAGCGTTATCCGCTTGTAGTAATAGCGGATTAGATGTTTTTTTCTCTTTAAAAGTTAACGGGAGTTAACATGGGTTAAACTTGGGGTAAGTTTTGTCCTAATCCGCTATTCTTAATAGCGGATTATGTGTGGAGTGTTAACCGGGTTCTGTGTTGTCAGTCTGAGTGTCAGACTATTTCAAAACTTTTCTCCTAATCCGCTATTGTTATCAACGGATACACCGATTTCCTTTTTTTTTTACTTCCCCAATAACCAAATTTATTTTATAATATATACCATTTTAAAAAAAATTCCATGTTTTTGACACGAATGTTGTCAATAATAATCTGTCACCGAAACAAATTTTATACTTTTTAAGCTATATCAAATACAACTATAAAAATCATATTCTTCCAACAATAGCCAAAAACTTCAAATAAAAAAGGCATATTTAACAACTTTCGATTCTTTTCGAACTCTAGTCACTACGAAGTACGAACCATAAATTTACGTTTTGGGTTGACTAAAACATACAATGGCGGAGGATAGTGAGGGCCCGGGGCCGCCGCCCCTATTTTTTTCATGAATAGTGTTAAATTTTAGTCCGTTAATGTAAATTTTTGACCCGGTGGTTTAAATTTTTATATAAATATCGAGTTCGTCCCCTAAAAAATTTAGTTTAGACCCCGCCCCAAAACACGTACGATATACCACAAAACATCTACCAAAATGAAGAGAAAAAGGCTATTCATATAAACATACCAACACACATAGGATGATATATACATATGGTATCCGTAAGCATATAAAACAATTCAAAAAAACCTAAATAACCTAATTAACCACCTAAGCACAAGCTTTATGTCTTGCAAAAAATATTTCAATCTCCGGTGACCGGAAGTACCCGTTCTTTGGTGGCTCCGGCCGCCTGCCGCCGCTGCCGTACGCCAACCACCGCTTCTTCCGTGGTGGTGGGGGACATACCTCCGGCACCAGTGGAATCCGGCAACCGTCGTGTCTAGGCGTCGCGCAACCGTTCTCCGTCGCCTTCGCTGCCGTATCGCCGTCGTAGCCACCGTCCATTGTATGATATTTTTCCCGCTATATTTTTTTTTTCTTGTAGGGAGATGTATATAAGCGGTGAGATGGAGAGAGGATAATCAGGTAATGGATAATATTGATTTTAAATTTAGATTAGTTTAATCTTTTTATGTGCGATATAATATTCAGTGATTAAATTAATATTAAGCCCCCACGTTACAATGGACCGTAAAAGAGTGTTAAATAGCACTAACGGCACACCATCGCAAGTGATTACTAACAGCGAAAAATCTCATATTAAAAAAAAAAAACAAAGAAAGTAAAACCGAACGAAAAGTAAACGTAAAAACGTTAAACCATGCAGGCGAAACCTAAACATATAAAACAATAAGTAAGTCGATTTAGGGCTAACGCGTTGTGACGGGTCCGTTAGAAGGGAAAAAATAAACGTAAAATTGTTGAATCACACACTCACGTCACGGCATGTTAACTCGTAAAATTTAGACCGCATAAAGATCAAAGATAATTATAATTTAGACTTGTAAATTTTAGACCGGTCTATTTGAATAACATAAAAAGGTAAAAATTATAATGATGGGTTAATCTAGAAGTTAAAGATCAAAGATAATTATAATTTTCAAATTTTGAAGGAAATGTATTCTAATATAAGTGGTGATAATGAGTTAGGTGACCAGTCGAATTACGTTTATCATTTTAATTATTTTTTGCTGTTGTTTGAATTATTTTGAATATAATATCAAATGTACATGAAAGAAGTTATAATTAACAGGCTGTAACCCCTTAAAAATAAGCAAATAATTTAATGATAAGCATAGTTATATTAATGATAAATATTTAAATGATCACAAGTCATCATGAGTCAAATCTTCTAGTACATTAAAACACTTATAACTTTCAAGTTTATAGTCAAGAAGGTGAGTCAATAATTTTTACTTGAAATCGGTCAATTTTGGTCGAATTATACATCATGTTAGATGCTCATATAAAAACATATTAAACGGTGAATTAAATTATATTATGACACGCACTTTCATAAAAAATAACTTTTTTTTAAGTGAAACTAAGAATGCCTTGATCTCATAGGCACAGCTTTTTTTTTTTCCCTTGTTTTTTTGAAACAACAAAGGAATCATATTTTTACATTACACCAAATTACATCATTGTTTGGGTTTGAACCAATACCTCCCCTTTAAAATACAAAGTCTCTACCAAATGGCCTAGCCCCATATTAACAGCTTGTGAAGATTAAAACGTTAAAACATTAGGCAAAGCCTCATAGGGGCAGCTTGTGATCTTGCAAACCAATAAAACATTAAATGTAACTTAGTTTTATTAACCAACTCTCTTCCTGAAGATATACAAAACCCAAATAATTAATACTCTGTTAACTAATAAAATCAAGTAAATCGTATTTTTGTGTTGGACAACATAAATTCGAACATGAGGCCTCTACGAAGATTGACTCAAGAAAGTCATGTGTTTGTCGTCATGTCACGTTGAAGGTTTACTTAAGTACTATTTGTTTGCAATGTCACAAGCCTTCAAAACTTTTGCAATGTTTTCTTTTTTTTTTTTCATTTCTCCTCTAAAAATTACCCCGTCATCTTCATAAATTCAACGCATAATAAACATAATAGTTTTTTTAGCAGCAAATAAATATAAATAATAATTAAGTTTCACAATCGGAACCGCACTCTCAACCGCCTTAGAAATAAACCTATTAGTGGAAAAAAAAAACATTTGATTTAACTCTTATTACCTCTCAATATTTACAATTCATAGAGAAAATAAAAATCCTATATATCGGATTATTATCATTTATCAATTTAACAATTGAGTTTAATTGAGTTTAATAATAATATATGTGTCACTAGAGTGGTGAATGGGGGCACGTGTGTGCACACGTGTTGGCGGTGAGGTTGATTCCCAGTGGCTGTGAACTCGTGGCGCTTTTGTAACATCTCTGCATTTCTACTTTGTCTCGGGAAAGTTATTAAATTGTATGGATATAACCGTCTTTAAAAACAATATTTTGCTTTTAAGTTTTATTTGAAACAATCTGCGGTAAACATACATGTAGTTGGTTAAATTATAAATGATAATAATACGATTAAATTACAACGATTTGTATTTGTGGTTGGCGATGCTAGGTTTAGCGTTACGTTAAATATCAAAACGACAAGCTAGACGTACATCAAGCGAGGGTAATTTAAAAGGTTGAATAAACAAGAAAAAGATGTAAAATTACAATGTGGTTCATTAAACTAAATCTTTATATGTGGTTTGTTAAACGGTTTAACTAAAAATATATATTTTTATAAATCATCCTAACGTCAACTTAGAATAGGCGAAGCGGCGAGTGTGCCTCCCCCGTGATTCATTAGCGGGTTAGGCGACGTTATTTTTTTAAGAAAATATGATAACGTCAGCACAATGGGACTGTTACAGACCAAACGGAAAAACTCAACCCAAAAGACTAGTCTGATGGGTGAGAGAACTCATTTGGCCTATAAATCCCACATCAATTGCCCATACAACCGATGTGGGACAAGTCCCATACCTTGCAATGGTTTCGGTCCATAACATTCGCCCCTCCTTAAGGACCAACGTCCTCGTTGGTCACGGCCACGTTGGTCACGGCTGGCTCTCTCCAGGCCACCACTCCGTGGGCCACCACTCCGAGGTTGGCTCTGATACCACTGTTACAGACCAAACGGAAGAACTCAACCCAAAAGACTAGTCTGATGGGTGAGGGAACCCGTTTGGCCTATAAATCCCACATCAATTGCCCATACAACCGATGTGGGACAAGTCCCATACCTTGCAATGGTTTCGGTCCATAACAGGGGCGTTGTGGCACGTATGCGTAGTTTGTTAGGTGGTTAAGTGTTGTGTTAAATATTGAAGCATACATGAGCGATGGTACATTGAAAAAATCAAATTGCTAAGTCTCGCTTTGTGATCTTAAGGGAGGAGGGGGTACAACCCTAGGGTACTCTATACAACCTGCAATTCACTAATTTCACATTGTCACATCACAAATACCATGAACTATCCTGAAATATCAAAAAAGTTAAAAATACAACTCTGGACTACCCTGAAACTTTTATTTTCACATATAAATGATTTAAAGAGAAAATTAACTTTTATTAAAAATTAAAAATTACATAATTAAAATAAAACATTACATAATTAAAAATAAAATATTACATAAAATATTAAAATTAACATATTCTTCGACCGAAGCGAGGTACGCTATATCTAAATTTGAAAGATGTTTGACAACATCATATCGAAGTCGAAAATGTGTATATTGATCATGTATTTCCGAAAGTGCGTTACCGTCAAAAACCGGTTGCACCGAAGGGTCCATTATGTATACCAGTGATATCGCTCTTCCTTCATCCTTCAGGATCATGTTGTGTAATATCATGCATGCGTAAACCACACTCCGAATATTGTCAACCGTCATAGCCCCCATCGGTCGCCTAAGTATTCCCCATTTTCCTTTTAGTGCACCGAAAGCTCTTTCAACATCTTTTCTAGCCGACTCTTGCACTTTCTTGAATATCATTTGATTCAGATCGGTTGGATATGGAAACAATTTCACAAACGTTGACCAAGTAGGATTGATCACGTCGGTAAGATAGTATCCCCGTTTGTATATATGTCCATTTACATAAAATGCACACTTGGATACGATACCATTCCTTTCAGATACAAATATTAGGGATTAATTGAGAACATTGATATCGTGTTTGACCCGGACAGACCACAAAAACCATTCCAAAATCATATATCATTTGAAGCCACCGCTTCGAGCATGACCGTCGGATATTGGTGATAACCTAATATATTGGCCACGCAACTCGGTCGGACACACTCTCCAAACAAAATGTGTACAATCTATACTGCCAAACATACCGGGAAGGTGATGTTTATCCTCATGTGCCTAGTACAAAAGTGTAACATCGTGGCTTGTAGGTCTACGAAGGAACTCCCTATCATATAAATTAATAATGGCATTGTAAAAAAGTTGTAGACACTCACGCGAAGTGCGAGCAGACATACATAGATACTCATCATACTCGTCTGGAGTGTTACCTATTACGAGTTGTCTGACTGCGGATGTGCATTTTTATAGCGGGGTGAAACTCTTTTTCATTCTCCCGTCAAGGCCGTCTTGGAATCATTCTTCTTTTGATTTGATATCGCTGACTATTTTTAAGAATAAACGTTTCTACATACGATACCTTCCTCAAAACATTTGTTCATCGTATTTCGAATCGTCAACGAAATAGTCGTTCATAAGTAGCTCGTGACCCGTTACACGATCGCGTGGAACATATTTTTTAAGATGAACTGCTTGGCGTATCCTCTCGGGCTTTGTCGACGGAATTTTTCATAAAATATAAACTGCTATCATTCGAATTCAACGAATCCAAATCGTTTTTGGGAAGGTACAAATTTGGAAACTAATCAGACATTGTTGTGTTTATGTAATTGTTGTGTTTGTATGATTTTGTTTAAGTTTGTGTAAATAATAGTGTGTATGTGTGTGAATACTTATAGGGTTAAATTTTTTTTATATTTACACCCCAACGGCTACATTTAACGGCTATATAGTCGTTAAATTCCCCCACCGAATCGGCGAGTACCTCCTGAATTCACCTACCCGCCAGGTACCCAAAATGGGTGGCGGTGGTGTACCCGCACGGGTACCCGCCTACCCTAATGGGTACCCGAGGGTGCCCCCTCCTCCCTAAAGCCAAATATTTACGCTTGTCAAAAAGTTAATCAACAAATATTTTTTAAAAAAAAAGGTATTATTTTGGCATCAACGTTTACGTATACGTGCATTGAGGACCTTTATATTACGGTTGAATGCTTATCTCTATAGGTGAAACTCTCATGCTACGACATGGTACTAAAATTAATAAGAGTCGATTTGCACAACTTGTATATTGGTATTCATACCTTGGAAAAATAAACATCAAAAGGTTGATTGTTACAACGGTAAATCCAGAATTTTATATATAAGTTATCATATGTCAAACATTGCAAGAAAGAAAGAAAAAACTAGAAAAAACGAAACCTTAATAAGCTTTAAGGATTTGTATATTTGTGTATTAATGACTTGTATATCATGGCAAAAAATTCATATTCAACAATATTTACTCTAGTAGAAAAAAATACATACATCGCAACCGTATATTTAAATATTTTATAAAATGGCATATGTAAAAAATAATATAACAAACTATGTTAATAATTTATAATTATGCTAATGAGAACATGCATTAAGGCCATGTACAACATGCATAATAGTTTTGCTTTTTTTCCTTTTAAGACACATATAATTTCAGTTATAAGATAGAATTAGAAACTAAGCCCACACGATGTGGTGTGCTTGTAAAATTCGTTACTCGCATTGCAACGGTTTAACATGATTAAATATATAAAAGAAACATATAAAGTTGCAACTATTTGGTTCTTGAGATTAAGGAATAGATACAAAACAATTATATAACAGTACCAACTTTAGTAAATACGTGTATTACACGAGTTAAATAAATAAAATATTAAATAAAATGAAAATTTATTAATTATAAAATAATTTTTTTAAGATAATATAAGATTAGAACTACATATGAGCAAGTATTATAAATAATAAAATAATTGTATCAACTTTTTAAAAAAAATTTAACTTATTTTTCTTTTTTTAAAAAAATTAAATATTTTGTTTTAAAATAAACCATTTTAAAAAAATGTCACTTTTCGAAATTTACTTTTTATAACTTTCAATTTTAATGTTTTTGGTTTGTAAAAATTTACTATTTGAAAAACACCAATATTAAAGTATTTTATATTTTTAAAAAGGATATATGTACTGGTAAATTTTCTCATTTTATAATAAATATTTATTTAGAAATAATATTTATAAAAAGATCTCTTTTTTATTTATTAAAAATATTTCTAACCTAAAAAAGAATTAAATAATACTATTAGTAGTTAATATAAGTGAGACTCAAATCCATAAATTCTATATTAGAAAACTATGAAGTGTCTCCTCTTAAACCAATTAATCAAAAACTTATGACATTTTTATTATCAGTTAACCATCGACTTTAGACATAATTAGTTTTAAGCTAACTGTTTTTGAAGTGCATTTACATGTTTAGAATAACAAAGAAATATATAATGCTATATATTATTTATATATGTCGGTGTCTTTAAATTTAAAAGTTGACCACAACAATATTAATGGTTCCATAAATGGGCAATTTACAAAAGCTACAAAGCACACCAAAACTTCAAAAATCACCCCAAAAGTTTAAAGAAACCCCCTTCAAAAAACTTTGTGTTTTACTTTATATAATTTAAAATTTTCAAATGTGTGTTCGGATGGTATGGTCAATGTGGCAGGGCGATTGTACTCTATATTTTATCGTATAATTTGTTTATAGTCGGGTCAAATAATTTAATTTCTTATTCGATGGTTTAAATTTGAATTAATCTATGTTTTGATATAAATATAATTCAGAACAAGTAGGGTCAAATGTAGTTTATACTTTCTTAAGTCTCGTAAGACACCGCTGCAACATGCGTCATGTATAAATCCTACTTAGGGCTGTTTTGTAGCATTTGAATCAGACTCTTAACGGTTAAGATGTCTGAATGGTTCAGCACTTAATGGTTCAGACTGTTTGTTTTGCGAGCAAATGTCTAAATGGTTAAGACATTTGTCTCTGAATGATTAAGCATTATACTAATGCTGAATGATTAAGAGGTCTAATTCTGAATGATTAAGAGCTCTTATCTGAATTGATGAGACATTTATCTTTAATTAGTTAATTGATATATTATTTTTTAGTGGTTCAGACCTCTTAATGGTTCAGCTTTTAATGGTTCATAACTCTTATTGGTTCAACACTTAGTCATTCAGAAATTACCAAACAACCCCTTAGTATAACAATTCAAAGGATAAAAGTAATATTAATCAAAATTTTCAAGTGTTTCATTGATGTCACTTAAAAAATTTTGTTTTTAAATTAAGTGTTTTAAACTTGTAATTTGTTTTTTAAATGTTAAATATTTTTAAAATTAATTTACCTAAATAGAACAAATATGAGTCATAGTTACTATATAATAACTATTATTTATATAATACTAATTAGCAATTCTTTGTATATAATAGTTGTGTACATATACTTAACGGTGTTATGCATATGTTTTGTGTCTTAGGATTTTTTTTTCATTTATTTTATCTATATGCTATTTTTATCTTTCAAATACATAACATAACATAATATAGTACCTTTTAAAAAATCTTATATATAAAATATTATCAATATTAGAGTTCCTTTTTAATAAACGTTTTAAACAACTTCAATGGGCACATTCTTGACAACATTCGTTTTTTATTTAAAATTAAGTATGCAATCGATGGTTTCAACACCAAGTTCAACGCACAAATTCCCAACAACATTTTGTTGTTCGTTTTTATGGTTTTACGTTCTTTCAATAGGCGGGTTTGCGACTACGTTTTGATATTAGTTTTTAGATTATTTCACGCCACAACCGCAAGCTTGCAACATAGAGGTCATAACGCTAGTTTTTCCTAAATTTTAGATCGAAAATTATGACATTTGACTATCACTTGATGAATTATTTTCTTAAACCGCTACCTCTTATTTATAATTCATTAAGAAAAATAATCATAGTAATTGTTAATCACATATGTTCATTTATACCATTTACTTTCTTAAAACTTTTATCATTTATAGAAACAACTTTGATCGATTAGAACGCATCATAAAAGTTAATTTTAGAGAACAAACAAATCTTTTTTTAATATGAGATACTTCACAAAATAATAACTAACTCTTAAAAATGTTCCAATTATATACCTCAAGTTTAAAAAGTATTTCAATTAAGTCACTTAGCTTTAATGTTTGACTTAAATTAAAGTTTTAACATGTATTTTTGCATGTTTTCCTTTTTGTTTCAATTATAATATACTAGAAGGGTGCCCGCGCAATGCAGCGGGACGACATTTTACATTTGACACGTGCATTTAATATTTTGTTATTCTTGTATTAGTTTTACAAAAGTTTATTATGTTTTTTCTAAGCTAATTAAAATTAAAAACACCGAGTAAATGAGTTCTGCATGACAACTTGTATATATACGTATTAACTTATCGTACCTTATAAAACACAGATTGTTTTAGCAAAAAGTTTACACCAAAATGTTTAAAAATAAAAACAGATTAAGTTGTAGTCTCAAAACATTTTTAATGTGATAGATTAAAAGATAGAGCTGAAATCTTAAAACATGTTAAGTTTTTTTGATGTATAGTTAGATAATATAAATTTTATGCAAATATTAGTAAGTGTAAGGTTATATGTAACTAATTATAAGGGGTAATGTGTAAATAATGCTATAAATACTATTTTACCCTTAGAAGTGGTTGTATCTTACGCATTGAATATAGTATGTGTTCTTAATTTTATGGTATCTTAAAATACCTCTCTCATATGCTTTATATATAGTATAGATATTTTTCTTTTTTTTATGCAGACATGGAGTGGTGATGTGGATTCTAAGTATATTTTAATATATTTAATATAATTAACATGTTTTTAAATTTTTTAATATAATTACATATATTAAAAATCTGGACCCCCACATCTTCTCTTTTTATTTTTTTCTTAACTCAAAGAAATCCGGTGATGACTCAATTAATGGTTTAATGACTTGATTTGAGCAAAATATGTATGAGTTACCTTATTCAAACGCTTTTAAAACTTGGTTACTATTCAGTAATTACATTTTTCCTTTATATTATTTAGTGACTTGATTTGAACAAGATATACATGAGTGAACTAATTAAAACAATTTTATAACTTGGTTACTATTTAGTGAATTTTTTTTATAATAAAACACTTAAAAATTATCGTGTGAATTACCCCAGTTATTAAAATAACAAAAACCCAAAGTCATGAAATATAAAGATGTGAACTCGTAACCAAGTTATTTCTTCTCCACGCTTTACTTCAAACATATATCTATGTTATACTATATTATAATACATATAAAAAAATATAATTTTATATAAAATTTAAGACTTTAAGTTAAGCCTTTTCATATAAGAGTAATTACAAGTGTTAAAACATATTGTATAATCCTTTAAAGTTAAATCAAAGGTTTATTATTTTATTTTATTTTTTTTTCTTTTTAGTTTGTCTTACATCGTAGTTGCAGCCAAAATCTAGAAAGCCAACCGTTATAAATAGACAAGTCTCACTACTTGAAAATTAAACCATGGATGCCCTTCATGTCCTTTTTGACTAAGTTGAGTAAACAATGAATATTTTAGGTTGATAGAAGTTTAGTTTTCTAGTGCAAATTTTGAAGATTTAACCGAGGTTCATAACTCGCTCTGAAAAAGCTAGGTTCGAGATTGACTCGGTTGTAAACCGGTTAAGTTGGTTCAGCTCGGTTTGTAAACACAATAAGCCCAAGCTAGATTGGGCTCGGCTATGTACCTACTACATCAAAACTTATAAATTAAATTTAAAACAATGATTTAATTCACATTTTTACGGATTTAAATTTCACATAATTAGATGGCGTTTGGTTCGTGGAATTTGTTGAAATTGAAATTTGAATTGGAATCCAAATGAATTTATTTGAAAT
This sequence comes from Flaveria linearis, assembly GCA_024085815.1. Classification (NCBI taxonomy): domain Eukaryota; kingdom Viridiplantae; phylum Streptophyta; class Magnoliopsida; order Asterales; family Asteraceae; genus Flaveria; species Flaveria linearis. The sequence continues at coordinate 68,710,294 of CM044009.1, forward strand.
TCAATATTTTTCATAGGATTTAAAATTCAAATGAATTAAAATCTATAGACGGAATTTAAATTCTAAATGCATTTCTAGTGACAAAAACACTTATAAAGGAATTAAAATTTATCATCCATTACAAACTGTCACCGCCATAATGACAACCGACAATCGTCGCTACTTACCACCGACCGCTGTCGCCGTCACCGCCGACAATTGACCTCGACCACCAACCGATAACGCCCGTCATCGAGACACGGTTTGACATTGGAGGTCGGCAATAGTCGGCAATTAGGGGTGGCGGCAGTCGACAGTCGGGGCAAACAGTGGGTGGCGGTGATCGGTGGCGGTGATCAGTGGCGGTGATCGGCGTCGGGGTTGTGCGGCGTCAGCGGCGGTCAAGGGTGGCGGTCGGTCGGCTACGGGCGACAGTTGGCGGTCAGGGTCGGCGGCAGTGGCGACGGAAGGCGATCGGGGGTGGACGGCGGGGGTCGGCGGACAACGGCGGTGGTCGGTGGTTGGGGACGGCGGTCGGCAGGCGGTGGCGGGTGGCGGTCGACAGTCGAGGTCGTCGTGGTGTCGATTGGCGGTGGGCAGGGTGGTAGGTGGCGGTTCTTGGTGGAGGAGGGGGTCGGTGAAATTTGAAATCCTTCAATATTTGAAAGGATTTTGGAATTCTTCATTGGAAAGAATTTAAGGGAATTAATTCCAATGAAAGAATTTGAGGGAATTAATTCCAATTTCAATTTCAATTCCTTTCTCAACCAAACACGTTTAGAACGGAATTCAAATTCCAATTCCAACGAATTCCTACCAACCAAATATAATGACCAATGGAATTCAAATTTCAATTCCATTGAATTCCATTAAATTCCCGTATACCAAACCCCATTAGATTTTTTAGAGTACTTGCCGATAAATGTTTAAAATTGAGCTCTTCCTTGGAAGATTCCTGTTTTACTTCTTTCGTGGGAGGTGCAAACCGTGAAAGAAGTTGAGGGGTTAGACGAGCATGAAAAGGATTTTCTCCAACGAATTCGAACACGACACAATAAGATTTTTTTATTTTTTTAAGGACTAAAAATTTAACTAGACTAGCAAGATGGTATCGTTACATGGATACAAAGGTGATTCACCGGTAAAAGTATACCATGAAATCCAGTCAAAAGTTAAGACTTCACCCGGTTTATTGCCTCCAAAACTCTATCTCGTCACAGAATTTTATTGTTGAATAGTTCGCAGTTCTTCATCTTCCAAATGAACCATAACGCTGATAATATGAGTACTTCGAGTATGCGGTTTTTTAAAATCGCACCACAACAAAAACATTTTGTAGATGGCATATGAACACCCCAATTTGATAACACTTGACGTGTAGGGATCCTATTTAACTCCTCTCCATCCAAAAAACGGGATCGGTTTTAACTGGTTTTATTTATACTTTCCTTTTAACCCTAGGTCTTTAGAGCTCTTTTAATAATTGTTTGTAATCTCGTTCTCAGGCACATGACATTGATATTCTAATGCATTTCACCCTTTAAGCTAGATTTAACCATGTTTTGGACCTTCTCTTTCAAATTCAAAATGGCGTCCTCGCAGCCACATGAATCTCAGCAATGAGATGTTCTTATCCTTACATAGTGATCGTTCTTGAGGCATTTTTAATGGCCTCCCACGATCGTACAATGACGTATCAATCAGGGTCAGCCTTGGGAATAGAGTGGGCAGAATTTGACCCACAAATAAAAAAACAACCATGAGATGGACTAAACCACTGAAATCACCCACCCAACCAAAACTAGACCAGATCCGAAACAGTGAGGCGGTGAGGATCTGACTTCCGAGTCCAGGTATGAATAGAATATGTTTTCCATCCGTCACCTTTCAGGACCCTTCGGGTCTGGTTCGGGTCCAGTCCAGAACAGGGTTTTCATTTTCTTAATTTTAATACCTACACCGTTTAAGCAAGGATTATGCTTGAACCAGTAGCCTATAAGTTTTGAGAACTTGGTCAAAAAACCGTCTCTCACTTTTTTATTCTAACGAAATAACACCATTTAGACAAGAAGTTAGGCATGAATCAGTAGAAAATTTCGAGTCCTGTTCAGGTCTGGTGTGGGTCTGAACATGCGCTGTTTATAGACGAAGATGTCTTTGGTTTCACCTGTAAATACACTGGTTCAGTATAACAAGCAAAACAGTAGCACCGTTCAGCACCCAAAAGCAGATGCAAAACAAAGCAACTTCAAATCGAGAGAACTTACACACAAAACTTCAGTTACAACTATGTGGCTAGAGCAAAAAGTTGACAAACAATACTAGTAGGCTAGTACATTAGCATAGTAATAGGAACAACCCATTAAAGACTCGATTGACAAGATATGATTAATGACTTACTAGTAGCTCACAAGTTTGGTCATTCTATGTCATCCTTGTTATCCAAAGAGATTCTTCCAGGGTAACCAGCCATATTACCTGTTACAGGAACAACCCATTAAGTTAGTCTGTGATTAAACATTTCAGTTGAGATTTACACAACTGTAACCAAATGAGAGGTTGGGTAATATGTTTGTCAAACAAGTGAGTCAGAATGAGTGATATTTGGTACATGTCGTAACAGGTCAAGTTGGGTTGCATTCATTTTGTCCCTTTGTTTTCTTAAACTTTTATTATAACAAACAGATTTATTTAATATGATTACTGCAACTATATGATTAAAATACTAATCTGAATATTAAGATTTAAGAATAAAGCAATTTTAGAGGTCATAATACTTCATGGCACTCTAGATCCATTTCATTGTTAAACATCTAATTGTTGACAACTACTAATATTCATACCTAACCACCTCCAACCACCACAAATTGCCTCCTATTTTCTCTCAAGCATCCATTTTCTTTTAATTCATTGGTTGTGGGAAATAGAAAATAAGGTGTTGCCTGTTATGTCTGAATACATGTATTTCTTATATGTAATAGTTAAACTTGTAGCTGCTAACAATATACCTTAATGCTATTGTTAGCAATTTCCCTTATAATATAGTCTGACACAAACCAATACCCATCTTGAAATTTAGAATATATCATGTGGTGATTTTTTTTCATAACGTATAAAACCAATCAATGCAAACGAAACAGTTATAAAGCTTGGTTACTTTAAGTTGCTTTTCCTTTCTAAAAGGATGTCATGTAAGTACGTCAAACCTGAAGCAAATGGTTCCAGGTAAACAGTTTCTTATTAGGAAGTCGATAAATTAACTAAATTTCATAACTACTTGTCTACATTTAGTCTCACTCAGTTTAACCAATTATGAAAATTTTGCAATGGTATGAAACTTGAGTGACCTGAATGGAATAATGGTAGAAATTTATTATCTAGCTACTTTTTTCTTTACTTTTAGACAGGAAACAAATAACTAGAGGTACTTATTCAATTATCTAGTACTTTGAATTTTTCAGGTACAACAATGATAATTTAAAATTCTAGGCTGAGAGAAACTAGGAAAAAGAAGATTTATACCTTTTGTCAAGTTCAAAAACATCCACACAAGAGAGCCCCACGAAATATTACAGTAATTTCATTGGCTTTCATGCAGCATCAATACGAGATTCTTAGGCTGGCACCCAACATGAACTAGCACGCAAAATCCGACCCTTCCATCCTTGCAACACCCACTTACCATCATCATCAAACACAAAATCTTTATGATACCCTGCTTTCACCTTAGCCCTGAGTTTTGAAACAAGCTCCCGGTTCAGCGTTTTTACTTTGAACCCAGCCCGTTGGAGTCTGACCTGCCACTGCTTGTAGGTCTCAGGCCTTTCAACCAGTTCACCACCTTCACACGCAATCACATTCATAGCTTCACGCCCAATAAACTCCTTCTCGAAATTCAGCCGTTGTTCATCATCACGGTCTAAAGTAGCATCAAACATATCAAACATGGAGGAGAAATGAAAGAGAGCTTCCTTGAAACGTGTGACAAAATAGGGTGAGCTATAAGATCCATTGACTACAGTTTGAACAAAAATATCAGGTTTCATATCCCTAATCAGTTTCAGAACACCATCACGTGGACTATCCACCATAACCGAGTCATCAAGCAAGTTCTTGAATCGAATTAAAGTGTTCACGGTAAGACATTCGTTTCTCTGAAGTTTGAGATCTTCAATTTTAATTGCTTCCCAGTTTTGAGTTGTTATCGCGTTATACTCAAATGGGACGTTATACTTTGCGCAAAAATTAGCCAAACGCCGCCCTGTCTCCTCTACCCCTTCAGCTGGTCTAAAACCAGGTTTTGGGAACTCGATTCCAGTAATCCTTAACTTGGGTGGACCACCAGGTCTCTCTGAAAGATGTTTAATAAGAACGGGCCATTGGAAACCATATGCAATACCAAAATCTACAATATGAAGGGTGGATGATGTTAAGGCTGCATCATATATCATTTTGTTAGCAAAGAAAATGGCTATCTTTTTGAATGGCGAGGCTGAAAAATAAACTTGATAAGCTTTTAGTTTTTCAGCAGCTGAGATTGTCATGGCACTTTTAGTAGCATAAAGCTGAGAACCAGTGCCAGCTAAGCGGGCCTCGAGACCACTAGCAAAGATATGAGCTAACCTTTGTGGAGCATCACCTGTAGGAGAAGCATGTTGTCTAATTTGTTTTAATTGTTCATTTGCCATCAACTGGTCACCAGCAGCAACTGATTGTGCACAGTTGACCAGTAGAGTCCTAACATCCATGAGTTCACCTGAATTTCCTCCCCAAGAACGAGTAATCCAACCACTGCTATACCCGTATGATTGGGCATTCTTCTGAAGTTTTTTGGTACTTTTAGGAGGTTCTTCACAAGCAGACATTGATGGCCCACCAGGATCAGTGCAGACAACAACTCTATCAAACATCTCTGATAAAAAGTCTTCTTCCACATAAACAGCTGATTGTTTGCTACTTCTTTCTTCCTCATAACCATTATCCTCGATTTGGTAATGCTTTCTACTCCTGAATGAGTTATTTGTCTCCACAACCTCTTCCTTAATAACAACCTCTGAAGAAGTACCTTGTGAGTTTGAAGGCAGGTTGTATTTATCCAAATCGATTACCAGAGGTCTACTAGGAGGAAGGAATTTACTAGCTTCCTCCATCCCTCTATTATATTGCAACATAGATTCAGTATCACTGAATATATTTTCTACAAGGTGTGTGTTTATCATCGAGTCCAACGTGCCATCATTAAAAACACTAGTGGTAGAGCTAAATGAAGACAACAAAGGGTATTCAAGAGAAGGAGTTTGTAGAGTTTGTGATTTGTCCTCAAGAGAGTCACCACCAGACCAGAGAGAATCATTGTTATTGCTTCCACTCGTGCTCGTGTTTGTACTGTGCTCACTTAAACTACTGAAAAAGTTCTCTTCAGGGGTTCCAATGTTTGAAACAGGAGGGTATTTCTCACCTAGGGCTTCATAGAACGATCTCTCAGTTGCTTGTAGAGCTAAGGGATCAGGAAACATACTCTGTTTAGCCTGCATATCCTCATCCGCAAGAATCTGGTTTATGTACTTCATTACACAGTCACCAAATTCATCAGGAGAATATGACTGTGAAGACAAGCAAGAAGACATATCGGAAGGACCAGATTTTGGTGCAGAGTTAGGGATTTCTAAAAAACTAAGATCTAAACGTTCATCTCTGAATTTGTATCCATTGGAAACACCAGGAGACTGACCAAATACAGGCGAAATAATCTCATCATCCAATGTGAAACTATTGACATAATCAAGATATTCATCATCTCTCGATTCCATAACCATCTAAGCCTCGACAAGCACGAAGCCACCTGAATTAACAACAGTAAGCAGAAAAATTCATCTCTTAGTATCGTCCAGTTCTAGATCGAACGTATAAAAAGTTATCAAGCAAGATCTGCAACTAAAACTCTAGAAACAACAATCCATAAGAAATCAGAACATAAACAGAAGAAAATTCAACATAATTCCAATCCTCTTCTCGACTTCCACAAATTCAACAAAGTAACGATCCTCTTCTCGACTTCCACAAATTCAACAAAGTAACTCATAAATAACACCAGCAAAAGGTACATAAAAGTTTCATAAAGTCCAAACAATCAATCAATAGAGTTCATAACGAAAAACAACACGATCAAGCAGAATAACAGAACGACATCAACTCAAAACACACAAAAAGCTTGATCTCCAACCACTAATCACAGGATCATACGTAAACTACAATCGGTCGATCTAATCAGCTACGATCTGCCACGACAGCAACATATATAAAACCTACAACTCTACATAATCACAAATCAGAACCTAATAACCAAAAATTCAGTGAAGATACTGTTGATCACATACCTCGAAACAGCTGTTATGATGTAAATCGAGATCTATAGATATAGAGAGCGAATACTTCAGACGATCGGGAGTTTTCGTGCGTTAGTTGCTGATTTTACATTTTATAAACCGAGGGTTTGGAATGTGAACGAAGGATCGAGTTTGCAATTGAGTTGACTCGGGCGTCGGCTTGTAACCGGCTATAGCCGGTTGACGGTGGAAAATGTTTGACCACTTTTTTCTTAGTTGACGAGAATATCAGAATAACACTTTTTTTTGAAAGGCAAACAAAATCCTTTATTAATCTCCAAAGAAAGAAACAAGGCTGGATAACAGTTAGTTAACCAACCAAACATTACAGCAAACCAAAATACAATTTAAATCCCTAGAGTTGACAATTCGAAATCCACCCAACAATCTCATCTAAGATCCTGGCTTTTACACTGCTACGCATCCATAAAAATCCAAGAAGCCTGATTTCCTCTATAAGGTTTGCCACATTTATTCGCTTTCGGTTAAATACCATGTCATTCCGACGTTTCCAAAGCCCCCAGATTGCAGCTTGAATGACCAGGTATAGGGTCTTTTTCCACTTCTTCGAGCCCCGGTTTTGGTTATGTACATGAACCAAATCCTTGAGATCCAAAACATAAATCGGTCTTATCCTACACCATCGGGTGATGAACTCCCAAACCTGTTGTGCGATGCGGCAAGAACCGAACAGATGAAGTGTCGTTTCTTCTTCTTCGTTGCACAACTTGCACCGGGTGCTAGGCAGATGCACGTTTCTTCTTTGAAGAGCAATCGATGTTGGAATCCGATCTTGTATTAGTCTCCAAACCAAGAAGTTGACCTTGATTGGACACCAATTATTCCACTCGAATTCGAGCCCCAAATCGGTAAAAGAAAGTTGTTGGATCTGTTTGTTCAGACTCTTAACAGAAAATATGCCCGAACTCTCCAAGCGCCAACTCCACTTGTCTGGTCCAGACCCGAGCGTGAAATGGTTTAGTGCAGCCAGTAGTTCATTTATTTCTGTTTCCTCAACTTGACCCATTGGAAGTCTACTCCACATAAAACTAACAGTGTTCACCCCATCTTTCATTTTTAATCTATCAGCCACCACTGCATTTTTCTGAGCCTCAATCTCAAAGAGATTAGGAAATTTTCTGAAAAGTGGTTCCTCAAAAAGCCATACTTCTTTCCAGAAACTTATTGTGACTGACAACCCGGCACACTGCGGAACATAGAAATCAGATCCAAAACCTCTTCGAGGTCACTAGATATCTGCGCTAATTGCTTCCAAGGACCCGGCATGGACAACTTCACTGGGATGAAGTTCCACAACCGTGTATTATTGTGTAAACCCCATATTACCCTCTTCCAAAGACCGTCTCTATTCAACTTAAATCTCCACCACCACTTTGCCATCATTGCCAAATTGGCCTCACGCAACGACCCAAAACCCATTCCCCCAAGTCTTTGGGAGTAATGATATTTTGCCAAGCTACCCATTTCAATTTCGCATGCTCCGTTGTTGTACCCCAAAGAAAATATCTCCTGAGTTTCTCCAATTGTTTTATGATGCCGATGGGAGCTTTATAAAGAGAAAAGTAGTAGGTTGGTAGTGCGTTAAGCACAGATCTAACCAACGTAACACGCCCACCAAATGAAAGTGTGTTCGCTTTCCACAAGGCAAGTCTCTTTTTAAAAGTGTTGATTACCAGTTCCCAATTTTTTAATAAATTCATGTTGGCCCCTACTTGTAAACCGAGATACTTGAACGGAAAAGTTCCCTTCTTACACCCCAACACCTTGGCCATGGCTTCCACTTGAGTCTCTCCAATGCATATCCCATACAAGTTACTCTTCAATAAATTCACCCGAAGGCCCGAAGCAAGATAAAAGCATCTTAGAAGCCTTTTAAGATTGAGTACGTTTTGCAACGACCGTTCCCCCACGAATACTACGTCGTCGGCATAAAGAAAATGCGACACAGACAGACCTTGTTGTGAAATGGACACACCTTTGTATATGCCGAGCGAGCATGCCTTTTTCAATACACACGTCAACGCTTCCATGGCAAGAACAAAGAGAAAAGGAGATATCGGGTCCCCTTGTCTCAATCCCCTATGACACAGGAATTCTTGGGTAGGTGAGCCGTTTACAATTACCGTGGCCCGCGCCCCTCTTACGATTGCCATAACCCAATTTCTCCATTTTTGATGAAAGTTATTTGTGTTAAGATTGACTCTAGAAAGTCCAATGATAATGAGTCATACGCCTTTTCTATATCTACCTTAAAGATCATACCCGACTTTTTCGATCTCTTCATCCATGGTATTAATTCATTTAAAATAAGCGCCCCGTCTAAAATGCTACGGCCCGATAAAAAAGCCGTTTGCTCCTCCGACACTAGACTTTGAATAACCGGTTTTAGTCGATTGACTATCACCTTAGAAACAATTTATTTATGCACCCAACAAGACTAATCGGGCGAAAATCATTAAGCCCCATAGGATCTTTCTTCTTTGGTATCAAGGCCACAAAAGAGACATGCATCCCATATTCAATTCGGCACTATTATGGAAATGTGTGAATAGATCTAAAAAATTATATTGCAAGTAATCCCACCATCTTTTTATGAACGTAAAATTAATTCCATCAGGCCCTGGAGCCTGGTCCCCGTCACACTCCCAAACTGCTAATTTTATTTCCTCTAATGAAAAAGGACTCACCATTATACCAGCTTCGCCATCCGAGATCGTGTTCAAGTTTGGACATATTAATGTTGGTCTTGAGTATATCGGCTCCTTAAACTTTTCTTCAAAAAACATGAATACAAAGTCTTTTACCAATGGCGGATGAGTTGTCCAAACCCCTTCAATAAAAAGACCATTTATGCGGTTATTACTAGTATTAGCATTAACCACACTATGAAAGTAACTTGAGTTCTCGTCACCGTCCTTCGCCCATCGGACCCTTGACTTTTGCTTAAGGTCCATAAGTTTAATCCTATCCGCATCCATAATAAAACTTTTGCATTCCGCTCGTTCCTCGAGTTCCTCCCCAGTAAGAGGTCTAGTTTCGGCTAACAACTCCAACGCATCAAGCCGATCCAAGTTACTAGCATACGACCCGTCCTTCGCCAACTTATAATTACTAACCCATTCTTTTAGCCGACGTTTTACCCATTTCAATTTGGTAGCCAAAGCGAGGTCGGGAGGGCCTTCAAATCTGAAGCTGGAGAAAAGTCCCTCCACATAGTCTTTCGCCCTGGGATATCCATCCATGAGTTAAACAGCCTACACGGGATTGGTCCATAATCCGTTTGGATTGTGGAAAGCAAAATTGGACAATGGTCAGAAACTTTATTTGCAAGTGCCAACACTGAAGCCGAAGGCCACTTGTTCATGAAGTCCCGACTCACCAAGAATCTATCCAACTTGCTAAATTTTTCGCCATTATCGGACCGGTATGTGAACCTCCTCCCGCCCATCTGGTATTCCAACAGATCTGCCTCGTCAATAAACGGTTGAAAAAATATGAATTTAAGGTTATGAACTCAGAATTCAATCTTTCCTCCGGACATCTAACGTCATTAAAGTCACCTAGGAAAACCCACATTCCTTGTAGTGAATTTTTCAATTGGAGCAACTCTCTCCACAAAATTCTCCTAGCTCCTGGTTCATTTTGGGCGTGAACATTTACTATATTGATCAGTTCCCCAGACATATGTATCCGACCCGATACAACCAGAAAATGTCTTTGTTTTATGACCCCCAACCTTTCAAACACACACGGATTCCATACCAACAAAAGTCCCCCCGATCTGCCTACTGACTCAACGGCCTCGAACTCAAAAATAGTTCTACCCCAGAAGCCTTTCACAAAAAACCAATGTTACCAGCAACCCTAGTCTCTTGAATTGCCAGCACGTGCACCCCATACGAAGTTTTAATTCCTCTCACCCAATCCGATTTTCTTGAGTCCTTGACTCCCCGCAAATTAACAGAAAGATAATTCATTGATTACCTGCTTGATCTCCATCACCCAAACGAAGCTCTTCTTCCTCAATCGCTTTTTCAACCATCTCTTGTTTCTCCTGTAACTGAAATCCGAATAACATGATAGAGAATATAGAGAAAGAAGAGGGTGCTTTAGCTTTACCGGTTACCACCGACCTTTATTTTTAACTTATTTATCTATTTGTAATGCGTAAATATAAAAGAAATTTTTTTTATTAAAGACCAACTTTGAATTGAACGTAAAAATACATGTATTCAAAAGTTTTAATTTATTTTTTATTGTGTTAATTTATGAATAAGAAGGTATATAATGTCTATTGTCTTGTTAAACTATTAAGAATGAATTCACGTTTACAGAAATATTTAATAGATTGTCAGTCTCATGAGAAGTAGTTTAAGACAAAGTTACATTTTCGTCATTCAAGTGTATATAAATATATATTCTTGATTTATTAGTTACACACATGCAGCAATTAAATCTAGTCATTGCAATGTACATAAGATCATGTTGCGAACCCACCACGAGCCACGTTGTGGTCTTGTGTGGCAATGTGGAAGAATTAGAGAGTTTTTAAGCAAAATACATCATTTGGATGTAGTAAAGTGGTTAAGTTGGTGAAACATGTTTAATAGATAAAAGCCAAAAATATGATTACGATGGTTTTGAGGGAATTTGACATAACTTGGTTAAATGACTAAAACTTGATAAAATACCATCAAATACATGTTTGATCCATCACATAAAGCTTAGGTTTGAATTGTGAAGTTTGGTGAAGTTTCTTGTCAAAGTTACTTATTGTAGTTATCATGCTAATTGCCGGTGATTAAAAATTGGCCTAAACGAATAGGGGTGACTTATCATGTAAAACTCTAGTTAAATGAGTTTTATATGATTAAAGTGAGAATGGAAACGACTCTAGGTAGACTTTGTAACTTGTTCATTAAACAGGTTGAAGGTTAAAAAAAGACTCATAACCGGTTTAACTTGTAAAGTGTTGATAAACTTATGATAAGTTGGTTAAAGATGGAATTAGTTACATTAATCAACGTGTTGTGACAGCTCTTTACTCTTCTGAATTGGTTTTTTTATTATAGCCCCTCAAGTCTAGCTATATTTACCTTTTATACCCTAACTTATGATTTGTTTATTTAACATGTTTACAACTTTTTTTGTTTGTTTTCATCTTCTAAGTTTTAAATTTAATATTTACAAATTTAAAATATGTCGTTACGACAGGCTTATTTGTATATATGTATTGATGTAAATTTCATTCAAAACAGTTTTGTGTATCAGAATGTACAATTTATCAAAGCAAAAATGTTCAAAACCCTGATCATAACACAGAATATAGAAGTTATCGATTTTTTTACGGTTTAATTTTCTCTTCCTCATATAACTTTTGGGCGTTTATAAAATCCCAAAGGGTTTTGTTTATATTTATCAAACATTAGCATTTTTATCCATTATGTTCTTTTTGTTGTTACGACGCATCTATTTTATCGACATTCGGACGTAAATTTTTGCAAGGGCTTTATTTTTTTCATATAAACTTTCAAGTATTATCAACATACCCACCGTAATGCACGGGTATATGACGTTCTTTGTATTTTATATAAAGTTTTTAATGTTATCAACAACATGACCATTCCGTTTTCTTATATAAATTTACGTATGGTATCACTCCCCTTTCAACCAGAGGGATTGCGAAACGTTAGTATTTTTACGGTCTTACGTCCCCCTACTCTCTTCAAATTCTTCAACGCTCGGGTTCACCGTAACATTTTGACATTAGTTTTTTCTAGTTCTGTCCCACCGTAAAATGTAAAGCAGTGGTCTTAACGCTATTTTGCTATATTTGTCACTATAAACTTTTGCAAAGTTACAAATGGTCACTAAAAAAATCCTTTTAGCTTATGGGATAGAATATATATTACATAAATAAAACAATCTCAAATATTTATTTATTTTAGTAACAAAAAGATTGATGTATGGTGGAGGAAGCATATCCTTTCCTCTAATATAAAAAGAACTCAAAAGATAAGATACGCAACGTGTTACATGCTATTGCCGGTGACTTATTCATCAAGTATTACGCAAGATTGATTGATATTATTTTGATAGAATACTTTTAATTATTATTAATTAATATTATTTAATTATTGACGCACCTTTGGCCAATCAGAAGCCTCGTACGGGTCCACATGCCTATAGGAATCTTCCTAGTGCTCGAAACACGCTTCCGTTTAAGAAACCTCGTGGATGTGATTTAATAATTGTCAAGATGAGTGAAAGTTTAAGCCTTTTAGGTAGGATTTTTATTTATTTATAATGGCAAATTGGCAATCCTACCAACCACAAAGCAAAAAGTCCAAGTTACAAACCCCTTCTTCACACCAACCTCTTAGCGGAAAAAATTATTCATTTTATTATCAGACTGGACCAGCCGGTTAGATCGGGAATCGTATATATCGATTGTCCCATGGAACACTTTTGGGACGCTTCCAAATTGGTTTGTAGTTTAGAATGACTGCTGACAGTTAAACCTGAAGGGTAATAGTTGGAAATTTTGATTTCTATTGTTAACATACAACAAATATATAATAAGGTGCAACAACTTTCTCTTTGTATATAGAAGAGCTAGGACCGGAATACACAAAACTATATGTTTATAAAACTAGTTTTAGTAACTCATGTATTACACGAATTAATATTAAATAAAAAAAATATTATTTATTTTTATTTTTATTTTAAGATAAGATATAACTGAAATTACGTATGATAAGGACCATAAGTAATAAAACAATGATATCAACGCTTTAAACTTTTTTTATTTTTAAATAATAATTATAACTTTTTGTTTCAAAACAAACCGTTTAAATTCTAAAATTTCCTTACTATAACAATAAATGTTAATTATTTTGGTTTATAAAAATTTTACTTTTCAAAAATACCAATTTTAAAATATTCCGTGTTTTAAAAAAAATACTTATTTTATAAAAAAGTTGTTTTCATAAAATAACATTCATAAAAGAGTAAATTACTCTTTGCATTCCTAACATTTTTCAAAACCAACTAGTTGCATCTTTAAAGTTTAAAAACATCATTATGTCCCTTAACTTTTAATTTTTCTCATCCATTTGAATCCTGAAGCCTGAAGGTGTTCTGTTACCTTCCACCCACTTTTCATCTCTATTTACCCACCTAATAACTCTAAAAACAACAACCCTAAACCATCATTTCATCTTCGTCTCTCTTTATCTTTTCTCCCTCACCTACTTCAACTCTTACTCTTTAATCTTACTCGCCTACTTCATCTTCCTCTCACTCTCTCTATAGATGAAGAAGAAATATGGTGTGGTGTTTATTGTACTCAGGTAGTAGTCATAGTCGGTTGTGATGATGGTGTTGGGGCTATGGTGGTGGTGATAGGGGCCTGTGGTGGTGGCGAGGGGTTGTGGTGGTGTTGGTGGGGTTTGTGGTGGTGTTAATGGGGCTATGGTGTCACACCCTCAAAATCCACATTCGGGGTTTTACCGTGAGGCGTGTGACAAACCAGGATCCCAGTCATTAGTTACTTAGAAGGACACTATATGCAATATTTCAAACAAATCTGAGTTCAAAACTTTAAAACTTTTACGAAAGCGTTTTGTAAATAATTCAAATCTCAAAGTACTAAAATATAAATTGCGCAAAAACACGCGCCCAAACAAATGTATATAAATATGATGTATTCAAAATTAAAACAGTGTTTGAAACAAGCATGCTTGATTCGTGCGTGCTCCTATGGGCAGCTGCTAGATACGACCTGAGAAAAGCATACTAAAGTGTCAACACGATGGTTGGTGAATTCAAGAGTTTGTTATCATCATAAACAATAGCATTAATAAAATATAAACAAGTGTATTGAAATAGATAGCTAGTTTAATTTCATTAGTAAAGAACAATAGTGATTTCGTGATCGAAGCTGACTATGTTTGTTTGTTTGCCTCCGTCACGACATACCAGGTCGTGACGCTGTTAGTAGTTTAGGACAATATTGCACCCATTGACTTCCGGTCATACGGGTGGGGCTTGTCAGATCCAGTAGTACTACCTAAGATTTCCCGCTAGATTCCTTAATTAACGATCCGAAAGTGTGAAGGGTGGTATATCACACTATTTTTTTACTTAACATATGTCTTGAAAGTAAAGCGTTTAAAGTAGTGTATGCTTTCTCCCCCAAAAAGAGGTAAATAAAAATGGGGCATTGAACTCACCTGGTGCACAACGAACAATAATAAAAGCTAACAGTGAGCGGAAGACAACCTTCAGAGGTTACCTAGAACACACAAGTACATAAGTTGTGTACTTAAAAAACTTAACAACCCTAGGTGCTCAATAAACATGTTGACCCAAGGTTCTGAAAAACAAGACACATTTGACCTAGTTAACCCATTTGACCCGTTGGTGACATTATAGTTGAAATTCCATTCAATCAAGCATAATAGTTCATCATACATGATTATCATAAAAGATGTTCACATATGTCACTTCATCAACCACTTGTTCCACCTAGATCATCATACAACTAGATTATCATACAAGTTGATTATCATCACATTGTTCAACAAGAATTATGCCACCCAACATACTCAACAATGATCTACAACAATCCCAAGCATGGTCCTATCATAACCTACATAATCCATTACCATGTGTACCCACCAAAATGATCAAAACTCTAAATAGCCAAACGAGCATTCATACAACCCAATTAATCCATTCCACCATATTAAACATCAACAATGAACATGCTAACATGATCCTAACGTTACAAATATGCCTAATTCATCATATCCAAGAGTTCATACAATTAAAGTTTCCCTTTTGGGAAAGTGCATACCAAAATCTATCTAACACTCATTACATTCATGAATTCATCAACAATACACTAAATCAAGTCCATACTAACATCTAGACATGACCAACATCATCAAATCACCATAATTCGTAAATCTCATGTTCAAAAGTTTCTACTAATGGCAAGGTATGAACTACATGATTAATACTTGGATTCCTAGCATAATTATCATAATCCCAACATTCATATAACATCATTAACATCCTAATATTATCAATTCATCATCAAATCACCATTCTCATGCAATAAAGTTACTATTATTAGTAACGTATGAACAACACATCCAAAATCACCAATTTCTTGCACAGTCAACGTAAACTAGCATCAATACCATCTAACTAACATCATACAACCAACAAATAACATTAATTTTATCAATCTTGAAAGTTCCCCAAATCAAAAGTTTCTACTTTTGACCTAATATGACCTAGAACACCAAAATTCACATCAATACTTGTAATTATCACATAATCTAACATCAATTCAACAATACTAACATAGATTCATCATCAATTTCATCTTTTCATCACAATTTTCAGATTAGGGTTCACCAATATAAAAAATTATGAAAAAGCTTGATAAAACCTACCTTTAGACGTGTAGAAATCAAGACTTGATCTTGCTAACACCTTGGAACCCTTGAAAGTAGATCAAATCGACTTCTATATGTGTGTTCTTGATTAATTCGAAATTGATGAGGGGTTTGGGGGTGGTTTGTGGCCGAATGGAGGGTGGGGGTGATTAGGGTTTGTTTTGTTTAATTAGATTTAGTTACAATTACCCCTTTAACCATTGTAATTTGTATTTTATAAAAACTAAGCTTTTACAATCTTTTTAAAAGGTTTTTAACTAAAATAACAAGCATATAAATTAATAACAATAATCATATGCATTATCTTTATTAGTTACAAAACACACGAATTTAAATACACACGTTAACACGTTATGCGATAAAAATCACAATTTTTATTTAAATCGCGTAAACACTTAAGCGTAACACAATAATCACATTATTGATTAGATTATTATTAGTTTATCATTGTTAATTATTATTAGGTCACCAACGTTTAACGACAACTAGTGTGTGCTCACGACACGTGTGTGCAAGACCTAACGGAACTAACGGAGTTTGGTAACGGAAAATTACCGGATGTCACATTACAGTGGTGGCGATTGTTGGTTGTGGTGGTGGTGTTTGGGTAGTGGTGATGTCGATGGGGCTGTGGTGATGTCGATGGGCTGTGGTGGTGGCGATTGTCGGTTGTGGTGGTGGCGTTGGAGATGTGGTTGTGGCGATGGGGGGCTGTGGTGGCCGCGAAGGGGCTGCGGTGGTGGCAATGGGGTTGCGGTGGTGACGACGGGAGGTTGTGACAGGAGGTTGTGGTGGTGGGTATCAGTGGTGGTGGAGATTAGGGAGGAGCGAGAGAAAAAAAATATGTGTGTTGTGTGTGTGAAATGATAAAGTGAAGTTTTTATAGATAAATTGAATTGGTAAAAAGATGGAGGTGGGTGGGTGGTGGAATTTTTATTTTTTTTTAATTTTAAGGGTAGTTTAGTGTTTTCACTAATTATTTAACAGAAAAACTAACGGTGTTAGCCTTCGAGATTCAAATAGATGAAAAAATGAAAAGTTAGGGATATAATGATATTTTTAAGCTTTAAGTATTCAACTAGTTAGTTTTAGGAGAAGTTAGGCTTGCAAATAGTAATTTACTCTTAATAAAAAGATATATTTCTAAAATTTATTAAAAACATATTTGTGAACTAAAAAAATACATAATATTATTAGTCATTAATATAATTATTTAATAAGAGAGAGAAACGAAAAAATTTTAATAAAAAGAAATGTGATCCTTAATCTGTTATTAAAGTAGAATAATTGGCTAATTCAATAATTCCACGTATTATGAGTGGTTGTTAAGTTAGTTTAATCTTAGAGATGAGAAGATGGAACTCGGGGTGAAGTAATGGCTTGGTAGGATTTGCAAGCTGATCATTACCATCAACCATAGTGAACTATCTTATGCCTTTTTACAAACAAAACGAAAATTAAAAGCTAATTTTTCATTTGAGATTGGAACATTGGATTTGTTGTATAACTTGTAGCTCCCAAATTATCACAATAACTAGTAGTGTAATGGCAGACCAAAACAAAGTTTCAATAAAAAAGAGATCTATTCGACTTTAGAGACTTTACTAATTTTTTAATTTGAGTTTGCCTTTTATGTTTTTGACAATTGGGAATTAAAAAAAGTCAAAAAACAAGATGAAATCGGCTTTAACATATTCACCATTTATATTAGCTAAAATAACTAGCAAAACATAAGAAAGCATAATTTGGATCTATGGTACCGGAATACCATACGCCATTGTTTCGAATGTTATTTTGATGCTTGTTTAGGAGCCATGATTTCTAACAATCAAATTCAAATTCAAAACCATTAAGGCATTGTCATATAATAAATAACAAGTAAGTTATTACTCAAATTAAGTTCTAAAATATAAATTCTAAATTTCTAATAATTACTCAATTCTAAGTTCTAACATCTAAATTCTAACAAAACACATAAATGACATAATTTATATAACTATACAAACTGTAGGGACCTTAATATACAAAACAAACTAAAAATTAAAGACAATTAAGAAGTAACAATTACCTTGAATCATTTGTGTGATTAAGTGATTGGTTGCACAAAGGTCACGATTGGTTGCACTGTCCAAAGCCACAATTTCACAAACAAATAACACGTCAACAGTCGTGTAAAGCACTGTAAGTCGCAGCAGCTTTTTGTTCCCCTTGTGAATGCAAACGATTTCTATTATTTTATTAGGTGGGTTGCTAATTGACTTAATTAATCATATAAAACAATTAAACAAAAACATGGTCCATGGCCTATGGGATTTGAGTATTTTGTTTTTTAAGAGTAATTAGGTTAATTAAATAGGGCCAAAAATGATGTTTGGTTTAATCCATAATTGTGTTAAGATTTTTATTGGGTATAGCTTATAACTATATATATATATATATATATATATATATATATATATAGGATCAGGATCATTACAGAACCTAATTAAATCTTCAGAACCGAAAGAACCATTTATAGCCGTTGATTGATAAATATTTTATTTTTGGATTTTATATCAATGAGGGTAATTGTGTAAAAACACAATATTCACAAATTAAAATCCCTTTTTTATCTCATTTAAGTTAGGTAAGTCTGTATCATCGGATCTCTAATTACCATTATGATCAATCAATTGAATTCATCATCTTCGCATCTTCATCCTTCCCGTCTTTGTGTAAGTGATCATTTTCGTTGTTTCTCACAATCGATCTTGTCATCATAATCGATTAATCAATGCTTGAATTATATAGTTCTACAATTTTCTGAAACAGAAATCGAATTCATCATCTTCGCATCTTCATCCTCTGCTGTATTCGTAAATAACCAATTTCATACAATGCTCCACAATCAGATTTTTCATTTTATAATATGCAGGTTATTTTGAATCTTAACGATCATTCAGCCACTTGTTCATGCATGTTGTTCACAAGGATTGGGTATTTATGTAGACATGTTTTTTGTGTTTATAAAAACCAGAACATTCATGAGATACCTAACATGTATTTATCGAAGAGATGGATGAGGAATGTGTTGCCCAAAAGACTTTTTAATATGGAAAACAGGTATGGGCTGATTACAAATGAAAAAACAAGATTGAGGCATGAGGCTTTTGATTTGTTTGAACAATGTGCGGAGCATTTGGGTGGCAACACAGATGGTCTGCAACTTCTGATAGACAATCTTAAGGAGCTGAATCGTAAAATCATCGAAGATTTCCCGTACCAAACGCGTCGACAAAACAAGGATGTTGTTATTGAGGAACTTACTGGACATTCGAAAGAACAGGAAGTAGATGTTAACCTACCTCAAGGCATTAGGAACAAAGGTTGTGGAACAAATAGAAGATTGATTGGACCTGGTGAGAAAGCTATTACACGCAGTCAAAAACCAAAGAGATTTTGTCGGACATGTAATACATATACCAATGATCATGATTCTCGAAATTGTCCAGAGAAGATAAAGGCCGCTGAAGCAAATCCATCAGTATAATTATTGATCAACAGCAAACGTCCCCCTACGTATTACATGTTTTCTCATTTTTACATTTTGGTCACTATCGAAGATTGGTTCATTTTTTTTTGGAGTTCATTTTCTGTCAGTAAGGACATGTCATTTACGCATTTGTACTTTACATTTGTGTAAAATAGTCTAAATATTTCAGTATTCACTTTTTTAACAGTACACGTTTTCTATTTTGTTTATATCGATAACGACATGTTATTTATGCATTTAAGGTACACAAATTTAATAACATTTTAGTCATACATACAATCTTCTTCATTTATGAGCAGTGATTGTACATACATACACATTTACAGCTGTGTAAACCAATATATCAATGTATACTGCTCAGGATCCCAGCCGCCTACTTTACACATATGTAAACCAACATATGTGTAAATGCAACACTTTTATTAAATCAGTTATAATGTACATTGTATCAGTTGTTTTATAGCCATATGCCACATTCATGCTTATGTTTAGATTCATTTACAGCTGGGATCCTTAGCATGAATGTTGGTTTACATATGTGTAAACTAGGCGGCTGGAATACTTATATGTAAACCAACATATAAGTTCATGCAACACTTTATTAAATCACTTATAATGTACATTTTTACAGTTGTTTTATAGCCATATGCCACATTCATGCTTATGTTTAGATTCGTTTTCAGCTGTGTAAAACAATATATAAATGTATACTGCTCACGATCCCAGCCTCCTAGTTTACACATATGTAAACCAACTTATAAGTTCATGCAGAACTTTTATTAAATCAGTTATAATGTACATTTTTTTTTGTTTTTTAAAGCCATATGCCACATTCATGCTTATGTTTAGATTCATTTACAACTACATCAACAACAACTTCTACACAGATGTCACGTTAACAAACCCTTTTTTAGGCATGACCATTATTTTAATAACATTACTAAAATTTACATAAGTGTAAATTATTATCAAGCATCTCAAAAATGCATACCTGCAACTACATAATATATTTACATTTCAACAATTCAAGGATTAAACAAATTACAGAATATAATCAAAAAAGACATATACTTCATCCAAATTAAAAACATAAGTCCATTAATCAAATCCCAAAACATATTGGTTTACATGTTCAACAAAAGAAACCATTAAATTTCTACTAAATCAGATATTCATAATGTTTCCCAACAAAATATATTTGTCTATTAAAGAAACATACAATCCACACTTAACCATCTTTTGCTCTCAACCAAATTCAGCCACCAAGTCTATGGTTCCAGCCTCTTGTTTAACCTTGTCTTTGTGTATGTTCGCATTGGATGTAAGTATCTTGTACGTGTACTTGATCCTTAGATTTTTCAACTGCACATCCTGTCCAGGCTCTTCCTTCTTGAAGCCACAACTCCAACGCTTTACTTTGCTTCCCATGTATGACTCCATATGCCTCATAAGAAACACCCCACGGTCAATGGAATTATTTTTTGTCGCCCAACTCAACATCCTTTTCACAGGGTTACAAGCCCTTAATCCTTCAACCTTCTTATGCCCAATGTACATCAAGTATCTTGTAAATATATCTTTCTACAAGGTCAATGACATATTAGTTCAATTAGTATTGTTTTATTTTATACATTTCATTCATTTTATTATAGACTTACGTCTTACGCATCAAATATGTGTCATGCTTGTGACTAATTTACACCTTACATACCATTTGCATTATTACATGTTCATCATTATAATAAAAACAGTAGCCTAATATTTTTTTGGATTAACTAATGCTCAAACACATCTAAGTTAATCTGCTTCATATTTACATACATGTTAACATAGCATATGTGTTGCTGTTACATATGTCATTCTATCACATAATTACACTTTATTGGTCTATTGAAAAGATATACTTACCACTTTCAGCACTGTGTCCTTCTTATGGAAATCATTGGAATCTGTCACACCAACAAAGCTTCTAGTATGATGCATGTTTTTCTCGACTTCAATGTACGGGTCCTTCAGATCAAAACAAATTAAGTAGTAGTGGTTCGACTCTAATATTGGGAACATAACAATATCAACATTCTTCATGTACAGTTTATTCTCATCACCATCTACGACACTTCTCAAGTTGTCTCTAAAGGAATCAAGCCGGGCAACATTATCAACTTTAGGATCTTCTAACATTGCATTAGTCTGCGAAGGAACATTAAAAATGTTATTTTACATTACAATTATTCACCAATGTAAATTACCATATTCAACAAACCACAATTTTTACTTACTATCACTCCCGTACTCATGAACAACCTATTAGGTGATTCAGCACTTTTGTTTATTTCTTCTAAGTTCAGTACTGATGCCCAACAATCTATCACATTGCTCAAAACAGTCTCCTCAGGTAGCAGTGACCTTAGTAAGAATCTTTTTGTTACAAAATCATTCTTTGTTTCAAATACTTCATCACTGCTCTCATTAACGCATGTAAACATAATATTAGAAATATTTAAATACACTTTACAAATGTAACAAAAAACACTTATTACTTACCTGAATTCATTAATAACTTCTTTCAACTCTACTGCTGTTGCATCCCCATCAATCCTACATTCAAAGATACAAGTAATCATTTTTTATGCATAGTACGAATGGCAAAAAACAGATTTAATAGCTAATATACAATAGTTAGAATGAACTTACTCTACATCATTTGTTTCTTTTATTATATAACACCACACTTTCAATTCATCATCTGTAACAGCCTTATTTATGTTAACTGGACGAACCAAGTATGGCGACTTGCATGCATCAGCTAGTTTCTTTAATCTTTTGGGTCTACACTGATCATTTTCTTTAACCCTTTCTGTTTCCTTATCTTCTCTCATTGATCTTTCATCTACACAGTCACTTCTTACAACATCATTAAATTCGTGTGTTAACCCTAAGCTAAAACTTGGTATTGGTGAAGTAATCATGGTTGTCATCAACTTCGAGTTTCTTAATAAGGTACTGTTTATTCTATTTTGGGCCCAATCAGCTATTTTAAACGATGATTGCGTCAGACTTACACCCTCATCTACCGCACCACTATACACAACCAATCTGTTCTCCAAAGGCGTATGAAACACAACCGTTTGCTTATCTACTGCTGTTGTTTCTGATCCCTCTCTATTTTCTTCTCTAACAGGAGATTCCAACTTAGCTTCCTCCACTACGTCAGTTCTCGCAATGTTATCTATACATATACCATGCTTGAATCCATCATTATATTTCTGTATACAATCCTTAACTTCGCTACTACCAGGATATTCTCTATACGCATCAATTACTAGCTTCTCGAACCTTTTCCTCTCTGTTAGCAACCAGTTCAGATGGGTCTTTAATTTTGACACCGTACTCTGTATGATCATGATTCACAATTAGCGTGATAAATTATTAATAAATAACTATATCACTTTTACATATGTGTAAACTGGGCTGCTGGTATACTTAGCAGTATACATTTATATATTGGTTTACACACATGTAAATATGTATGTAGGTTTAATTACTGTTGTCTAATGAAGTAGATTATATGTAAGAATAAAATGTTATAAAATGTGTACATTTTTACAGCTCAGGATCCCAGCCGCCTAGTTTACACATATGTAAACCAACATACAAGTTCATGCAACACTTTTATTAAATCAGTTATAATGTACATTTTTACAGCTGTGTAAACCAATATATCAATGTATACTGCTCAGGATCCCAGCAGCCTAGTTTACACATATGTTAACCAACATATAAGTTCAATGCTTATGTTTAGATTCATTTACAGCTGTGTAAACCAATATATCAATGTATACTGCTCAGGATCCCAGCAGCCTAGTTTACATATATGTAAACCAACATATAAGTTCATGCAGCACATATGTAAGAATAAAATGTTATAAAATGTGTAACTTAAATGTTTATGAAATATAACAATTTTACATATGTGTAAAAATACATATTAAATGTCATTTTCATTATGTTTATATATTACATAATATATAACCACATTACCTCCAACCCAGGAACTTCACAGACATCTGCTGAGTAATCACTTCCTTCATCATCAACGTTAGTCCCCTCATCATTCGTACTTTCTTCTTCATTCTCTTCTTCATCACTTTCGACATACAACACCCGCATGTACCCGTTGCCAAATCCTCCGTTCATTATTTCCAAATCTTCTCTCATCACTAGGTTCTCAAATGTCCAGAAACTAATAGGACTCATTGAACGCTGATCGTTTATTCCTTTGCAAGTAGTCCCATCAACATATAAAAGATGCATTAAGAGTAAAACAGTTACATACAAACAATACAATTTATATTTTTTGTTTGACACAAATGTAGATCAATACCGTAAGTATTTTTAAGGCGCCTTGGAAATGAGAGTTCAAGTCTCTTCTCCTCCATTTATTTTTCGATTTTCTGATCCTAGACACGATATAACCGCACCAGTCTATATCTGACAATTCCACATCCTCACTTATAAGATCTAAAACACCAACTTTACATTTACTGTTTTTATGACACTCTACCATTGTGTTCAAGAACAACACTATGAAATCCAATTTGAACATTATACCGTCGTCATCATTTGAAAATGTTATGTTCCTAACAATATCCCTTAAACTAATCAGCTTAGATTTATATCTATCCCTCCACTTCTTTCCTAATTCTATCCACACTGTTGTTTTTTCCACTAAAACCAAATCAATTCCTGAATTTGGCAACCCTAACAACGTGTGAATTGCATCGCTATCTACCTTCAATGATCCTCTCTTGCACGTTATCTCCATTGTCTCTGTGTTCAGATTTTCTACCACAAAATACCCTAATTTAGTAGGAATTTGATGTGCTTTGAGTTCTAGTACTCTACCAAATCCTATGTCTATAACTGCTTGCCTTTGCTTCCTACCCAACGAACCTAAAACCGAACATAACTTCATTGGTATACATCGAGCTCTTATACTGAAATAATCATCATCATTGCTTGATTTTTTTTCTTCGAAGAACCCTCTTCATCCATTCTCAATGCCAACCTCTTCTTACCTGCAAATAAATATTTCATTTCAGTAATTTATACATATAACAAATCATGTTTAAACACGTATGTAAATCAGTTTACAAATACTTATACCTTTACAAATAGTTTCTTGCCTTACACCACTTTTCATCACCAACTTTAATTTATCATCACCACCTTTCATTTTTTTCCCCTGATTTGCAACTTTTTCATTTTTTCCTCTTACACATTCTTTTGTCTTTTTTTTCCCAACTTCAGATTCTTTCAATGATGAGCATTTACCCAATCTTTTACTACTCCTCTTACCCTCTGTAATATATACATTTTTCACAAATAATATTATTTTTCCATAGGAATTTATTTACAATACTTCATATTCATATTAAACAGATATATATTGAACACAACTACTAAGGTACACATATTATACTTGCTAAATAATTTACATCAATGTTAATCTTGTTTTGTATAAATTAAATGTATGCTTTTTTTACTTACTCTTTTTTGTCTTTACATCTTTTCACTTCTTTTTTGATCTTTTACCTGTTCTTTTATTTACAAAACTATCATCCACATCCGCACCGTCATCTGTCAAAAAAATATACACCAACATTCATTGTTTCCACAAAATATTAAAATACCAAGTTATATTTCTTAAATCATAATATCATACCTGCTGCTTCATTTGACTCATCATCTGTATTTTCAGGCGAAATTTCTTCATCCAACAAAATTTCTTCATTGTCTTCACATGGCTCTTCATCGTAATTTCCTTCTGAAGACTCGCTATTGTCAACATCTGACTCTCCAACTATAACAGGGCTATCAGCCTTATTTTTAAACTTTGAAAAAGAAGTTTTCCTTGCAATTCTACCGCTTTTACGTCCTGCATACAAGTATATGCTCATTTCATATATCACTAACTTCTACATTTAAAAAGTTATTTACAAAATGTATAAACTTACTTGACAAAGAATGAAACGTCATTTTTGTTAACTACATAAAATGTTTACCATTAGTAAAATGTATGCACACCAACAATTATAATGTAATGTATATGTTTTAAATAAAAACTGTACACTTTGTTACAAACAAGGATAATGCACATATTTACATATTAATTTACACAAGTGTATTTACATACATTTATACAAACATATTACAAATTTACATGTATGTTATGTTCATATAACAAGTATATTGATTTGAATGAACTACAATCATTATATACAGTTAAAATATATTTTCTAAGGTTTCTCCTTATTTCATCAATACCATTTGTTTTACACAACTGTATTTACAAATCAAATATAAAAACTTATACAGGTTTACATTTACGTAAATTCTATACAACAATGTTTCATATACTGAATAAACTTCCAGGAATCGTACACTTTGTAAACAGCTAAACGACATTGAATACCATTTGATTGATTTACACAAATGTATTCCTCAGCACATAACTTAAACTATTAAAATATCAGTTTCATGTTCAAACCCTATCAGTTTCAGTAAAACATAAACACTAACATCCCAAACGAACAGATTACCTCCATTACTATTAATCAAACCATATGTAGTGTACTATTTGTTACCTTGTATCATTAACCACGATTTTACAACTTACACAATACCGTCGACCAACAAAACAAATTACAGGTTTACATGTACGTAAATTCCAAACAACAATGTTTCATATACTTGATAAACTACCAGGAATCGTACACATTGTAAACAGATAAACGACATTGAATACCATATGATTGATTTACACAATACCATCGACCAACACAACAAAGTTTTAATCACGGTTACAAATATGTAAATTCATAATCCTAAAACTATAATCAGATTTACTTACTACTGTTCTTCGACGCCAAATGCCGCAAACAGAGAATAGGGTTCGACGGGTTCTTCAATTTTTCCTTTTGATGCAATCGGATTAGGGCTCGATGTGTCTTCCTTCCGATTATGTAACCGCAAACCCTATGATTTGGGGATTTTGTTCCTAAAACCCGGCAACTTCCGTTTTTAAGAATATTGGAAAAGACCAAAAAGCCCTTTTTTATTACTTTTCTAATTTCTTTGGTGTACTAAAGTTTCAATTTCTACCCTTAATCACATCCACCCTTGATTCTAAAAATCAATGGTTATAAATGGTTCTTTCAGTTCTGTTTTTAAATGTGGTACTGCAAAGATCCTAACCCTATATATATATATATATATATGATTGGGTTCTAGAGTTAACCCTTAATTAATGTGAGAACTCTTTAACTCAAAAGAACCAATCAGGATTTGACACATCAGCAACCTTCAAAGAAGCCGTGAGGGGTAGTTTGGTCATTTCCACCCAACCACCATTTGCATGTCATGCTTTGTGTCAGTACTTTTTGTACTATGTCAACACCCTTTTCACCAACCAATCACATCCATATTCTTTTCTAAAATCTCGAGACTCCATATGTTGTATTATATCCTCCCACACTTCTATTCCAAATCAAATTGTATCACATAAACCACTTTACACATCCATCTTCCACGATTTTTCATCACTTACCTTGTTTCTTAATTTTCCAAGATCAACCGGTTACCTTCTTCATGGGTGACGGTGATGTTACTCCTCCACCCACTTCACAACCATTGCAAGTTGTCGACGTAAGTGTGCATCCACCCGTACTGAACCCCGTTCCTCCATCAACAACTGCTCCTGTCGAGAATTCGGATAAGGGGGATCGTGTTCATGATGAAGAATCTCCTGCTAATGAAACCCCTCCACGTGACCCTGTTTATTCAATTTCTCCTCGGCGATACGTCGGTTATGATCGTCGTGGTTAGATTTTAATTTTTTTGTTCTTTTTTTTCAGGGTTTTTATTTCTTGTTGTTAGTTTTTTTTATTTTTTCATGTCAAAGTTTATTTTTCTTATTCTTTTTGTTGTTAAAGAAGTTTGAACCACATTAATCATTTGTATTAAATGCTTATCATATTTTTACAATATTCATT
Source organism: Flaveria linearis (assembly GCA_024085815.1). Classification (NCBI taxonomy): domain Eukaryota; kingdom Viridiplantae; phylum Streptophyta; class Magnoliopsida; order Asterales; family Asteraceae; genus Flaveria; species Flaveria linearis. Next base: position 68,737,736 of record CM044009.1, read on the forward strand.
CAATCCCTTTTTTGGTGTTCAAAAGTTTGTCAGTTTGTAGTTACCAACCTAATAATGATTAATATAAGTGTCTTTTATAACAATGTATTTTTTGGGTTGTTATTTATGGTGTTTTGACTTGTTCTTTCAACCATCCCCAAAACCCTAACAAAATAACACGTTTGTGTTAGCCTTTAGTTTATACAATTTTCTTTTACCTATTCGTAGTAAAAATGTTTGTGTGATTGTATTTTAACATTTTTATTTTAAGAAACGCACTGTACTATGTATTTTTGGTGTTGTTTTTTTTTGTGGTAATGACCTTTAACATGTAATATTTTTTTAAATAAATAAATGATGACTTTTTTAAAAATAAGAACTTATCAGTGGCATGTATGTTGATGTTGGTTTTGTGGGGTGGTAACGACTTTTAACATGTAATGGTCCTAAATACATGTAAGATCATGTAATAAAAAACTTGCCTTACATAACAGCACGTCTAAATGTTTCATTTTTTTATTTATAAACACTAACTAAAACTTGCTTTAAGTTTTTTTTGACTTTCACTTTATCAGCACACACTGAAAACTTTGTACGTAATACATGTAATTTCATGTAATTACATGTAAGTATATGTAAGGAAAACATGCTGTATTAAATTTTCATGTAGTTTAATGAAGTTTTTTCTATAAAAAACACATTTAAAACTTTTGAAAGTAATATCAGTGGTAATGACTTTTTAAAGTGAAAGTCATGTAGTTTAAGGTCACGTATTTAAAAAGTTGTTGTTCAAAACCGAATGTAACACCCGTATATTTCTTTTAAAGAAACAAAAGAATAAAAGAGAAAGAAAATGGGGGAAAAGAAAGTCAACCCCAAAGTTGAGGGACCAAAAGTGTTAAAAATGATAAAATCTTGAAAAGTTGGTGTAAAAGGCGATATGGTCGCCCATACCCACTGCACACTTTTTTCTTGTTCGGATTTTAGAGAGAGAAAGCAGAGAAACTCTCGGGTTTTTGAAGAACAAGAAGAAGAGTTCGATTTTTAGGTAAGGTTTAATGTTTTTAAGTTGTTCTTGACTAGATTAGCCTCGGTTAAATGCTTATGTGTGTTTCTACGTGTTCAAATGCGTGTTAAGAAGGTTTCAAAGTGTTGGAATTGGTTGAAGAAGCTCGGGAGAAGAGTGTAAACTTAGAGGACAATTAAGGTGAGTTTCTAGACCCCCTTTTTACACGTTTTTAAATGATTTGGGGCTGGAAAATGCATGTATGTATGTTTTTATGAATTTGGGTATGATACCCGTATGTTATGTACATGTGTATGTTTATAGAATATGATTTGGGGGTGAACGTATGGTTATGTTTATGTTAAGTTATGCCTGGAATCGTATGTACATGTTTAGAACTAAGTATTATGATGTTTGGGGACTGGAATATGAATTAGACACATGAACAGGCTACTAATACGCCTAACCAGCCCAAATAGTAGTCATGTGTCTGGAATTTGGACTTAGAAAACTAAGTACAAGGTAATGAGTCCCAACAGTACTCATAAGTCTAGAAAATTTACTAAGTATGGGGGGGTGAAAAGTCTGAATAGTGGTCGTATGACCAGAAAATTTTTCTAAGTGTAATGTGAGAAGTCTAACAGGGCTCATACGCCCAACAGGGCTCATACGCCCAGCAGTGCTTATACGCCCAGAGTTGAAAAATTTTCTAAGTGTAAGCTGGTAAGTCCGACAGTGGTGAAACGCCTAAACAGGGCTCTTACACCCAAACACTTAGAATTTTTAACAGAATTTTCTTGGAGTTTGTGCAGTAGGGTTTCGCATAATTAAATGACTAGGGTTAATTAATAATGATGTTTTATGCATGTAATGATGATAAATGATTAACCCTTATTATTACTGATACTATTATCAGTATTTTATTATTGTTAACAATATTATTATTTAAATATTGTTATGTATGGAATGACATGATGAAGAATGTTTAAAATTTAACGAAGAAGTATTATAATTAATAAAGTGAAAGATTAATGATAAAGAAGAATGGAACGTAAATGAATGAACGAAAGTCTTGCAAGCAAATGTATGGAGGTGCACACCCCTGGCAGGTGTTAGCTCAACTGTGATGCGGGTTCGCTACCCCGAAGGATGCACACAGGGTCAATCTTTGAGATTGACAATGGGTGAGCAACTTTGTGTTGCAAAAGACCGCAGAAGACTTACAACCAGTGAGGTTGGTAATGGGTGAGTGACTCAGTGTCGCAACAGACCAAAAGTCTTGCAATCCTTGAGATTGCTAATGGGTGAGCAACTATGCGTTGCAAAAGACCGGAGGAAGAATAATAAAAGTACGAATTGAACGATGGTGAAGATAATAAAAATATTACCTAAGTGTATGTACGATGTATGATCACCTACAAGAATGAGGAATGGTTTTGAATGAAAAATAAAGTATTTTGATTATAAAACTAGAACTCACTTAGCAACGCTGACTTTTATGTATTTTCCAGTTGGCAGGTAACAGGTTGCTGAAGATGGCATACGGGGATGGCTACTCGGCGGGCAAGACTGACATCCATTCACTTTTTGACAATACTGTTGTTTTGTAATTCATTCGACCAATCATTTTGTGACCTATGAACTAGAATGTATTACTTAGCAACAGTGTTTTAAATGAATGAATGGTTTTTGTTAAAAATTAATTCCGCTGCTTAAATTTATAAAACGTATGTTTTATGCTGTGAATGACCAACTGTGAGGTGCCCGGGAACGGGGCCTTACAAGTTGGTATCAGAGCTAAAGTTTAAGAGAAACGGGTAAATTTTCAAAAATAAACCTTAACTTAAACTGAGAATGGGACGGAAAGAAGGATGTCAGCCCGAGTAGCCATGTGCCATCAGGTATTGTTTTTCTTAAAAGTTAATCAGTGTTATGTACGTGTGCTATGTGATTTATGTGTTCTTAGTAGATTTAGATGCTGATGTAGTCAGGATAGGAAGTGCTTGGGGTGTGAAGAGTAAAGTAAGTGGCTAATCACAACTGGCCACTGTAATTTGGGACTTACTATACTTGACATAAACTGAGCTATTTCCTTGAATGACTGTTTTAGTGTTTGAATCTTATAGTGCATAGGAAATGGCTGGGAAGAAACCTTCTAAGGCTGCTAGAGGTAGAGGTCGTCTGCGTACGACTAGGAGCAGTGCTAAAGCTCCCAAGGCGACTCCTGTGAACCCTGAGGTTCCTGACCGGACTGAAGGAAATGAAAATGCTAGCCTGAATGCCTCAGCTAGGGAGGCGATTGCTGATGAGGTACACCAGGTCCTACAGGCAGTTATGCCATCTGTAGTGACCGATGTTATTCGTGCTGTGAGGAATGAGGAGAGAAAGAAGAAGGAAGACAGGAGAGGGTCAACTGGGAAGGAAAGCAAGGGAGGAGAGGAACGACCGAATCCTGAGATAGTAGTATCTGATGAAGAGGAAGATGATGTGGTAGGGGTGACGACCAAGGGATGCAATTACGGGGCATTCCAGAGGTGCAGGCCCCCGACTTTCGATGGAAATGGCAACGCTGCTGCCGCACATCGATGGGTAAGGGAGATGGAAGCGGTACTCGAGATCAGTGAGTGCCGGGAAGATCAGAAGGTGAAGTTTGCCACCCACTCCTTTACTGACTCAGCACTATGTTGGTGGGACAATATCGTCCAAGCTGAGGGCAGCAGGGCCATAGGAAAGATGAAGTGGTCCGAGTTGAGGAAGCTGGTAATTGAGGAGTTATGTCCTCACAGGGAACTCGATAAGATCGAGAGGGAGTTCCTACAATTTGAAGCGGGAACCATGACCCACCAGCAATACACTACCAAATTCAATGAGATGGCTAGGCTGGTGCCAGATCAAGTAACACCGGTGTCATGGAAGATTAACCGGTACGTTCAGGGGCTACCAGCCGACATTCGTAGGCATTTGATTGCTGCACGACCAAGCACTTTTAGGTCGGCAGTGGATTTGGCTGGGAGGCTCTATGATGAGAGGGAGGTAGCGGATGCAGAGGTGAAGAAGGCTGGTGGGGGTGACCGAAACTGGAATGGGAAGCGGTTCGGACGTGGTGGCTTTACCCCGAATAACAAAAGGATGACAGTGGATGACCGTAGGGTGGGGCCATCAAGCTCAGGGCCCAAAAGGTGTGGCAAGTGCGGGAAGGAGCATACGGGTGAGTGCAGAATGGGGCTCAAGGTGTGCTACAGGTGCGGGAAGCTGGGCCACATCTCGAAGGACTGTAAGGAGCTGAGGTGTTTCACCTGCGGTGAGGCGGGCCATATGAGCAAGGACTGTAGAAAGCCGAGGGTGGAGAGTTCCGGTGCGAAGAAGACGGCCGGGGCTGAAGGGAAGAAGGCAAGTGCCAGAGCTTTCACCATGACCAGGGAGGAGGCTAGGACGGACCCCGATGTTGTGTCAGGTACGTTTCTAGTAAATCAAACTCTTGCTTCTGTGTTATTTGATTCTGGTGCTAGTAGGAGTTTCATTTCTGCTACTTTCTGTGCTAAATTGCCTGTTAGTAGTAAGTGTATTGATGAGCCCTTTGATGTAGAAACTGCTATTGGTAAGTCCACTAGAGTCACGGATATGATAGAGGACTGTGCCATAGAGTTAGAAGGCCATAGGTTTGCTGCTAGATTACATGTGATGCCCCTAGGTGGATTTGATGTGGTGTTAGGAATGGATTGGTTGGCAACCTACGAAGCGAATATCGTATGTCGAAAGAAGATGATTAGACTGACGGCATCTGACGGAAGTCCGGTAACGATATATGGTGATCGGGTAACGATGATTCCGAAGGTGATTTCGATGGCGGTGGCAGGCAAGTGTATGAGGCGTGGGTGCAGCGCCTACTTATGTTACGTAAAGGATGTGGAAACGCCAACACCACAACTATCCGATGTTCCGGTTGTGTGTGAGTTTCCAGATGTATTCCCGGAAGACTTATCGGGATTGCCACCTGACCGCGAAATCGAATTCCAGATCGACTTGATACCCGGTGCCCAACCTGTCGCTAAAGCACCGTATCGATTGGCTCCAACTGAAATGAAGGAGTTGATGGAGCAACTGCAAGAGTTACTTGACAAGGGCTTTATTAGATCGAGTATCTCTCCTTGGGGTGCTCCGGTCTTATTTGTGAAGAAGAAGGACGGTAGCATGAGGATGCGTATCGACTACCGTGAGTTGAACAAGTTGACAATAAAGAATCGGTATCCGTTACCGAGGATCGACGACTTGTTCGATCAGCTCCAAGGTGCCAGTTGGTTCTCGAGGATAGATCTTCGATCTGGCTACCATCAATTGAAGGTAAAGGAGCAGGATATTCCTAAAACAGCTTTTCGGACGCGCTACGGTCACTACGAGTTTCTCGTCATGTCTTTTGGGTTGACCAATGCACCAGCTGCTTTTATGGATTTGATGAACCGAGTGTGTCGGCCAATGTTAGATAAATCAGTGATTGTGTTCATTGATGATATCCTGATTTATTCGAGGAGCAAAGAAGAGCATGCCGGCCACATTCGGGAAGTGTTGGAAACCTTGAGAAGGGAGAAGCTGTATGCTAAGTTCTCCAAATGTGCTTTTTGGCTATGCGAGGTGCAATTTCTGGGTCACGTGGTAAATGCAGAGATGCAATGGAAATCACCAAAGACGCCATCCGAGATTCGTAGCTTCTTGGGATTGGCAGGCTATTACAGGAGATTTATTCAAGACTTCTCCAAGATAGCCTCACCTTTGACAAAATTGACTCGTAAGGACGTGAAATTCGTGTGGAGTCGAGAGCAGGAGACTGCCTTTGAGGAGTTGAAGACAAGACTAACACAAGCTCCTGTTTTGACATTGCCCGAGGGGAATGAAGACTTAGTGGTCTATTCAGATGCATCTTATTCTGGGCTAGGTTGCGTGTTGATGCAACGTGGAAGGGTAATAGCCTACGCATCTCGACAGCTGAAGACCCACGAAGTCAACTATCCCACACATGATCTAGAATTAGCCGCGGTGGTTTTTGCGTTGAAGATTTGGCGGCACTATCTATACGGGACGAAGTGCACAATCTTCACCGACCACAAAAGCTTGAAGTACTTCTTCGAGCAGAAAGATCTAAACATGAGGCAAAGGCGATGGTTGGAACTCATAAAGGATTATGACTGCGAAATCCATTACCATTCGGGCAAGGCCAACGTGGTGGCAGATGCCCTTAGCCGAAAAGAAAGGCCTGAGCCGATTCGGGTGAAGGCTTATCAGTTAATCATGACCTCCGATGTGATGACACAGGTTAAGGAGTTCCAAGACGAGGCCTTGAAAGAAGATCGTCTTAACTCCGAAAGGATGAGAGGTCTGGTTACGGAATTGGGTGAGAATACTCTTGGTGTTAAGACCCGATTTGGGCGGATGTGGATTCCTCGATACGGGGATCTACGAGGAAAGATAATGGACGAAGCCCATAAGATTCGATACTCCATTCACCCCGGTGCTACCAAAATGTACCATGATATGAAGAAGGATTACTGGTGGCCGGGTATGAAACGTGACGTAGTGGAGTACGTGAGTAAATGCCTAACTTGCTTACAAGTAAAGGCAGAACACCAGAAACCGTACGGGAAGATTCAACCGTTGGATATACCCGAGTGGAAGTGGGAGCACATCACCATGGACTTCATCACGAAGTTACCACGTACCCTTAAAGGGTATGATGTTATATGGGTGATAGTTGACCGCCTGACGAAGAGTGCACACTTCCTACCGATCTGCGAAACGTACTCATCCGAAAGATTGGCGGATCTGTTCATCAAAGAAATTGTAGCTCGTCATGGTGTACCGGTGTTTATTGTGTCTGACCGCGACACTCGGTTTACCTCCAAGTTTTGGAAAAGATTTCATGATGCAATGGGGACGAGGCTACACATTAGTACAGCATATCACCCTCAGATAGACGGTCAGTCTGAAAGGACGATCCAAACACTCGAGGACATGCTTCGGGCGTGCGTGATCGATTTTGGAGGAAGTTGGGACAACCACCTGCCGTTAGCAGAATTCTCGTACAACAACAGTTATCATGCCAGCATTGGCATGCCACCCTACGAGATGCTATACGGTAGGAGATGTAGGACGCCCGTATGTTGGGGAGACATTGGGCAGAAAGAACTGGGATGTGTTGAGGTGATCGAAGCAACGACTGAGAAATTAGAAAAGATCAAAGCCTTCATGAAGGCGACGAAAGATAGGCAAAATTCGTATGCTGACAAGAGGCGAAGACCGATAGAGTTCAAGGTTGGTGACCGAGTCATGTTGAAGGTCTCGCCCTGGAAAGGAATCATTAGATTCAGAAAACGAGGTAAGCTAAGCCTGAGATATATAGGACCTTTCCGAATTGTCGCACGAGTAGGAGAGGTGACCTATCGACTTGAACTGCCAGATGAGTTAAGTGGAATTCATCCCATATTCCATGTATCTCATCTGAGAAAGTGCTTAGCTAATAAAGACATGGTTGTACCACTGGAGGATATCGAGGTGGATGAGAGGCTCAACTACGTGGAGCAACCAGTGGCAATCATTGATCGTAAAGAAAAGAGGTTGAGGAATAAAGTGGTTCCTCTTGTGCGTGTACAGTGGAAGCACAGGAAGGGCTCCGAGTCTACGTGGGAAACTGAAGAAGAGATGAGACTACATTACCCATAACTGTTTGAAGAATAACAGGTTTCGGGGACGAAACCTATATAAGGGGGGTGGACTTGTAACACCCGTATATTCTTTTAAAGAAACAAAAGAATAAAAGAGAAAGAAAATGGGGGAAAAGAAAGTCAACCCCAAAGTTGAGGGACCAAAAGTGTTAAAAATGATAAAATCTTGAAAAGTTGGTGTAAAAGGCGATATGGTCGCCCATACCCACTGCACACTCTTTTCTTGTTCGGATTTTAGAGAGAGAAAGCAGAGAAATTCTCGGGTTTTTGAAGAACAAGAAGAAGAGTTCGATTTTTAGGTAAGGTTTAATGTTTTTAAGTTGTTCTTGGCTAGATTAGCCTCGGTTAAATGCTTATGTGTGTTTCTACGTGTTGAAATGCGTGTTAAGAAGGTTTCAAAATGTTGGAATTGGTTGAAGAAGCTCGGGAGAAGAGTGTAAACTCGGAGGACAATTAAGGTGAGTTTCTAGACCCCCTTTTTACACGTTTTTAAATGATTTGGGGCTGGAAAATGCATGTATGTATGTTTTTATGAATTTGGGTATGATACCCGTATGTTATGTACATGTGTATGTTTATAGAATATGATTTGGGGGTGAACGTATGGTTATGTTTATGTTAAGTTATGCCTGGAATCGTATGTACATGTTTAGAACTAAGTATTATGATGTTTGGGGACTGGAATATGAATTAGACACATGAACAGGCTACTAATACGCCTAACCAGCCCAAATAGTAGTCATGTGTCTGGAATTTGGACTTAGAAAACTAAGTACAAGGTAATGAGTCCCAACAGTACTCATAAGTCTAGAAAATTTACTAAGTATGGGGGGGTGAAAAGTCTGAACAGTAGTCGTATGACCAGAAAATTTTTCTAAGTGTAATGTGAGAAGTCTAACAGGGCTCATACGCCCAGCAGTGCTTATACGCCCAGAGTTGAAAAATTTTCTAAGTGTAAGCTGGTAAGTCCGACAGTGGTGAAACGCCTAAACAGGGCTCTTACGCCCAAACACTTAGAATTTTTAACAGAATTTTCTTGGAGTTTGTGCAGTAGGGTTTCGCATAATTAAATGACTAGGGTTAATTAATAATGATGTTTTATGCATGTAATGATGATAAATGATTAACCCTTATTATTACTGATACTATTATCAGTATTTTATTATTGTTAACAATATTATTATTCAAATATTGTTATGTATGGAATGACATGATGAAGAATGTTTAAAATTTAACGAAGAAGTATTATCATTAATAAAGTGAAAGATTAATGATAAAGAAGAATAGACGTAAATGAATGAACGAAAGTTTTGCAAGCAAATGTATGGAGGTGCACACCCTGGCAGGTGTTAGCTCAATTGTGATGCGGGTTCGCTACCCCGAAGGATGCATACAGGGTCAATCTTTGAGATTGACAATGGGTGAGCAACTTTGTGTTGCAAAAGACCGCAAAAGACTTACAACCCGTGAGGTTGGTAATGGGTGAGTGACTCAATGTCGCAACAAACCAAAAGTCTTGCAATCCTTGAGATTGCTAATGGGTGAGCAACTATGCGTTGCAAAAGACCGGAGGAAGAATAATAAAAGTACGAATTGAACGATGATGAAGATAATAAAAATATTACCTAAGTGTACGTACGATGTATGATCACCTACAAGAATGAGGAATGGTTTTGAATGAAAAATAAAGTATTTTGATTATAAAACTAGAACTCACTCAGCAACGCTGACTTTATGTATTTTCCAGTTGGCAGGTAACAGGTTGCTGAAGATGGCATACGGGGATGGCTACTCGGCGGGCAAGACTGACATCCATTCACGTTGCAAAAGACCGGAGGAAGAATAATAAAAGTACGAATTGAACGATGATGAAGATAATAAAAATATTACCTAAGTGTACGTACGATGTATGATCACCTACAAGAATGAGGAATGGTTTTGAATGAAAAATAAAGTATTTTGATTATAAAACTAGAACTCACTCAGCAACGCTGACTTTTATGTATTTTCCAGTTGGCAGGTAACAGGTTGCTGAAGATGGCATACGGGGATGGCTACTCGGCGGGCAAGACTGACATCCATTCACTTTTTGACAATACTTTGTTTTGTAATTCATTCGACCAATCATTTTGTGATCTATGAACTAGAATGTATTGCTTAGCAACAGTGTTTTAAATGAATGAATGGTTTTTGTTAAAAATTAATTCCGCTGCTTAAATTTATAAAATGTATGTTTTATGCTGTGAATGACCAACTGTGAGGTGCCGGGAACGGGGCCTTACACCGAACGTCTAGATGTCGCATTTTTTTTAGTTAGACACACTAAATAAAAGTAGTTGTAAGTTTTTTTTTGTCCTTTACTTAAACAATACACACTTAAAATATGTATGTAATACAGTGGCCCTGTACGCAATAAGCATGTAAGAATATGTTATTTTCATGTAAGTACATGTTAAACAATACACACTTAAAACTTGTATGTAATATAGTGGTACTGTATGCAATAAGCATGTACGGAACGTGTAAGTTCATGTCAGTACATGTAAGGAAAACATGCTGTGGTAGAATTTTCATATCGTTAATTAAGTTTTTCTTTTAAAAATGGATTGGGAAATTTTAATAACCAAAAAATTCATGTACACCTACTGTACCTGGGAGGGGTTACTATGTGTAACCTGTAAGAACATGTAATATACGGTAAGAACATGTAATATAGGCTAACAACCATGTTTTTGTTTATTAACTGCAGTATTTTTTGAAACCATATGATTATTGGTCCTAATTCTTTTTATTGGCAGGAAATCATTATAGTAAAATTTTCCAAACTCCTAATGGAACTAAGTTTTAGGTGCCTGAGGTTTCTGTTGATGACAAGCCTTACGTTGGTGCTATTTTTAGTTCATGGCAACACGTCATGAAAATGTACCAACGCTACGCCGAGTTATCAGGTTTGTTGTACGTGTTGGCGGTTTTAAGAGATGGAACGGAGCAATTACTCATCGAACATTGTTATGTAACAAATGGGGTAAGCCAAAAGGGAAAAGTGTAGATACCACAGATCCCGCCACCCTAATTCCAAGTCGTGGTTGTCCATTTAAAGTTACTGATTGTAAGGCTCTAGTTCGGTTGAAAGCAATAAAAGGAAGCCCACAGTATGTTTTGTATGAATTCTCTGAGAAGCACAATCATGATCTTATATCATCTGATAATATGGACTTGACTCGTACCGGGCGACACTTGGACTTTCAAGATATTAAATTTATACACACGATGAGTTTACACCGAGTTGGCCCTACTATGCACATCGTCTGCATTCTGCGTTAAAAGGAGGTCACCACAACATGAAAGGTACAAAATCTGCTTACAAGAATGTCAGTCGTGACATTAGAATGTTTATAGGTGACCGTGACATGTTGCTTGTACTTGGTAAGCTTGAACAATTTGCCAACAATCACCGCAACTTTTCATATGACATTCATCATGTTGGTGGTGAAGTGAAAGCTATTTATTGGGCTGATGAAATATCTCAGATCAACTATCGTTCATTTGGAGATGTCATTGCGTTTGATGCTACATATTCAACTAACAAGTATACATTCTTTTTTTTGGAGGGCAACTACATTTAGTATCTTTATGTCCATAGTTTTTTATGTCAAATTAACTTTTGTTTTTTTTTTCATTCCTCACATTTGTAGGTACAACATGATATTTGTTCCTTTTACTGGCGTAGATCACCATAAAAAATGTGTAACATTTGCTGCTGGTTTGTTGTCTGATGAAACGGCTGACTCTTACATGTGGCTACTACGTTGTTTTTTGAAAACTCACAAGACTCATCCTTCTTAGTGTTAACTGATCAGGATCCCGCAATGAAGGTTGTTGTTTCAGCTGTTTTTGTTAAATCTCATCACCGTTTGTGTATGTGACACATCATAAAGAAGTTACCATCAAAGGTGTATTTTTTTAATACTATTTAAATGTTTTACCTTTTTAACGTAAGATTTCTTTTTTTTAATTTTTTTTACACTATCATCTTTTATATCTTCAAGCATATTTTTCTTTATGATCTTAACATGAAATCGTTAACATGAACGACAACAAAACAAATTCATATCTACAGTGTGTACAGTTGGCTGCAAACATCACAAGCTTTACTTAATTTCAAAAAATTAACTACCATAACAGATTTAGGAACGCAATTTCTAAGGGCGCAGTTTACTAATTAAACGACTTACCCTTTGTCGTCTCCTCCATTTTCTTCCCAATCAAGATGATACTCCTTTTCCTATGAACTGTTTCCGCCGATTTGAAGGCAAACCCAAATCGAATTTTCACAATTTCACTTCTGAAATCTTACCGTCGATCTACTATGAAGCACGCGAACAAGGAACAAGAAAGCGGAAAAGAAATTTTTGGGGGGTACGGATCTCTCCTTTCAGAAATGTAAATTGTTTTCAATCTATTCGGGTATGAAAAAATTTGAAAAGGGGGGTGGTTGTGAAGATTGAGTGATGTGAGGGTTGCTTTTGGGGGCACCCATACTCTGTACGGTTTAGTACTTCAAGGACAATGTCAAATTACCAACATACCCTTTAAAGTTGAAGTCAAACCTGCAACACATATTAATTTAATTACAAATATTTCTGGCCCTTGGATCAAAACTTGCTTTAGAGATCAAGGGTTCACATAGGGGTTAAAGCGTTTTGACATAAACCATGGGTTCTCAAATTAACCTCATCCTATATATATATATATATATATATATATATATATATATATATATATATATATATATATATATATATAATATGTAATATTTAAAAAAAATATATTTATGCCCCTTTAGCTAGTGGGCCCTGGATGGATAGTTCATCCTACCCCTCCTGAAGGCCAGCTTTGAATGACTGGTCATGTGAGAAATGCAACAAGACACTAATCGTTGCTTTGTAGTTGCATGTGATGGAAGAGAATCACCTCCATGAAATGTTAGCAGTTCGGTACATTTGATGGCCTACATCCAATTTTGTTGATTCCCACTTTTGTTGATTCTAGTAAGTATGTCTGTATTGAGAAAGGGAAATGTCATTAGGATGTGAATAACTTTAACACTAAGAAAATAAGATAAGTGACAAATATATTTGAGAGAAAACTTTAGAGCAAGAGAAGATATGGAGAGGGTCAAGACTAGAATTGGTAGGGTCAATGGCAAGTATATCATGGACCTATACTAGAAGCTATAAAAAAGAGGAAGAAGTACTATGTATAAAAAGGGAGGAATTGGAGATTGTGGGTTTGGAACTTGGAGAAATGATGTAGGATATTAGTTCATTATACCGCAACTCTATTGGGTCAAGGCTATTAATCTATGTATTGGGGCGATAGTGATGTTTTGGACAAAAGGAAAGTGGCTAAAAGAAATGGTATATGATATAGAATTGTTAAATTTATTTTGACCAAAATAACAACGATATATTTCTCTTCTGAAAATGAGAAAAATATGTATGTAACGGACTAACGGTGATCCCACATGTTTTTTACACGATGTTTGGTTGGGTGATGGTCCACTTGCGTCTAAATACCCAATAATATACAGTCTTGAAGTTCAATAAATGGTCTAATTATGGGTCCAAAAGATCAGGTTTCTTGGGTGTGGGCTTGGAGGAGACAATTGAAGGGTGATATAGAGTTTTTTCTACGTCAACGACTCGTATTGGATATTGATTCATTTACTTGGTCTAGCGAAAAAGATTAATGGATTTGAGACTATGCGTTGCCAGATGGTTTTCAAGTTAAAAATGTTAGGAAAACTATTAATCAACGTGTCCTTACGAATGGCATAGTCCCATCATAATGGTGTGGAGATTATTATTAAACGAACTTCCTACAGGGTAAATCCTAGTAACAAAGGAATTGATTTTTTTAATAATTTATGTGTTTTGTACTAATCGTATCAAATTATTGGACCATGTGTTTGGAGATTGTTTCATTGCATCCACCACAAGGAGCTGTATTACGAGATTGTTGGATTTATCTCTTCCTACGTCCGAGTTTCCTAACTGCGTATTGTGATGATTGGATGGTTCGATCATAGTGAAGAAAAAGGAGGATATTTTGGAAGCGATTATATGGATATCTTCACGGGCCATATGACAGTCTATAAATAAAACCAATTTTTTAAGTAGATGCTCTTAAAGAGTTTATTTTTTATTCTAGATTTGTAGATTTTTTATAGAAATAGGTAGACGAGATTTAGTTGGGTCAAGTGGCTTCAAAATGTTCCTATTCATGTAATTTTGTTTTTTTAAGTTTGGTTAGTGTTTTCTAATCAATTTTGTATACTGTATATGTATGCTTCTTTTACTTAATAAAAACAATCCGTATTAACCAGCTAAATGCTATTGTTTTGATGAGGGATGTAAACGGTTCTAAGTTGTTTAAGTTTTGTTCAATAAAAGCTTATATCAAGTTACGTTTGACTTTTATATATAAGTATGAAAAAAAACTAACAATTATAACAATAATATAGCATGTTTACAAACATACTTAAACTGAATCAAACTTATAGGTTGTAAAATTACTGAAGAATAGAGTTTGAGTTTTAGACATAGGACTAATAGATGAACCGTGCTCACGTTCGAGTTCTTTTAAACAAAATTATATTTATTATTTACAGGATTAGACTAATAATATTTAGAAGACAAACAAAAGATGAAATATGAAAAGCATGTAAATAGTTGCCCAAGTATATCAAAATACAACTTTTTTTCAACTTGTATTAAGAAATATTTATTGGCACTGCGACGTTTTTATAACAATAAATAATATCACAATTATATATTAAACTAAATATATGCAGACTATATCACAATTTATTTGAGTCACGCTATAAAAAACATTAAAATAACTTAAAATCGTTTTTAAGCTTCATTACTAATCCAAGGATTGCAAAAACGATGGTTTTTAAAAAAAATTGCGTTTGCCGGGAGTCGAACCCGGGTCTATTGCTTGGAAGGCAATATCCTAACCGTTGGACTACAAACGCATTTGATTTACTTTGACAAATTTTTTCATATATACAGAAATACAAGTGAAGATCAGTTTAGTTGTTGATTAGTTTGTGAGTTTAATTTATGAAATATTAATATAACTACACCCAAATAATATGGACAATAATGTATGCAACATGATGAAAACTTACGTAAAATATGTTGAAATATGATTGTTTGGGTATTCTTTCAACCTAAAGAACAAAAAACTTGTTAGAGATCTAGACCTACATTAAAATTTAATAATTATATTTGTGTTGCATGCAAAGCTGCTAAACAAGTCTAGTATTCCTGGTAAAACCAAGAACATCCTGGTAAAAGCTACTAAACATGGTTTTTCATAAAGAGTTTTTAGAATTACTACACAACATCGTTTTGGTCCATCTTTTATTCAAAGTTACCAATGAATCTATATACCCTAGTAATAGTATATTACTTGGACCTCTTTTCTAAAAATGAAAAAGTAAGCTTTTAAAACATAAAGGCTCTAACTAAAAAAAATTAAAACCAACAAGGTTGTACAATTATTTCAATTCACACCGACCATGGCAGTGAATTTGATAATGAAGTGTAATTCGGAGCATATTGTGACAAACATGCAATACCTCAATACTATTTTGACACCTCGAGCTAATGAGTTAGTTGAAAAGAAAAAAGTGACACTACAAGAAATGTAGTTTTTTGCGACTAACTTTTTTGCGGCGATACATATTTCGTCGCAAAAAAGTCACAAAACGACAAAAATATATAACTTTTTTGACTTTTCAAGTCAAAATATTTTTTGCGGCGATCTTTCGTCGCAAAAAAGGATAAATAAATTAATTTTTTTTTTAATATCAAGGTTCCTTTTCTAAGGGCGGGAAAATCCCGCTTCATTATTTGCGGCGATATTTCGTCGCAAAAAAGAAGATTATATTTTAAATAAACAATTCTTTATAACGTCTCGCCGCAATTGATCAATTGCGGCGATATATCGCCGCAAAAATCCAATCACAGGTTTAAGTCGGGATTCTTTTTGTTTCAGGCTCATTTACAAAAATCCAACCACAACACCACCGCAGCACCCCACCCCGCACCACCACTACGCACCGGCCCCCTCTACCGCTCGAGAAACCGTCGGTCGGCCCTCCACCGCTCGAGAAACCGTCGGTCGATCGGCCCTTCCACCGTTGGATCCACAGTCGGCCGGCCCCCTTCCCCACGCGCGTACCACCGCTGCTGCTCCACGTCCACCGCCGCTGTTCCTCCTCCTTCAACGCCTCTTTTGCACCATAGTCACCACCACCGCTTCTGATTTCAAGTAATAACCTCAATTGTTTCCAATTTGGTGTTACTTTGTAGTTAATATTTTGAAATTAGGGATTTTGTGTTCATTTTGCCTAATTTGTAGTTTTTATGGTTATGAACATGGATGTTTAGCTTAGTTAAGATCAAGTAATATGTGTGTATGTATGTATTTAACAATGTATATTTAAGTGTGTTAATTTGTGTTAATATGTGGTTCTTGTTTAAGAAAAAATATGTGTATGTTTATGTATGTGGTTATGAAACTAGGGTTAGAAAGTTTATGAAATTGTTATAAAGTTTAAGAAAAAATGTGTTTAAGAAAAAAGTCTAAGAAATTAGGGTTAGAAAGTTGAAATCATGGATGTTGAACTTAGTTAAGAAAAAATGTGTTTAAGAAAAAAGTCTAAGAAGTTTATATTGTTTTGAAATCATGGATGTTGAACTTAGTTAAGTTGAAATCATGGATGTTGAACTTAGTTGAGTGAAATAAGATGTATATGTGTATTTATGTATAGATGTATATGTGTATGTGTATATGTATGTTGAATTGTGATTAAAATGGATGTATATGCGTATTTGTGTATGGATATATATGTGTATATGTGTATGTATGTTAAATTGTGATTAAAATGGATGTATATGTGTATTATGTATGGATGTATATGTGTATTTATGTATGGATGTATATGTGTATTTGTGTATGGATGTATATGTGTATTTGTGTATGGATGTATATGTGTATGCGTATATATGTGTATTTATGTTTGTATTTCCTTAGTTTTAAATGTGTTAAGATAATTAATATTTGTTTGTAGACGCAGTTATGACGATTGATAAGACTTGGACTACTTTAGAAAATAAATTTTCTAAAGAATATCTGATTGGTCTTAAAGCATTCATGGAAAGGTGTAAGAATTATATGAATGGCCAAAATAAAGCTCGATGTCCGTGTAATAATTGCAATAACAGTTATTGGTTTCCTCTTCCAACAATAGAGCGCCATATACATAATAATGGTTTTTGTCGATTTTACAAAACGTGGAGGTATCATGGTGAATCATATGTTCCGTCACCGGTAGTTCCAGTCATACCTCAAACGACAGACCCAATACATGATTTTATTAACGATGTTCGTCAGGAGAATGTCCCACAAGAGGACAACACATACGACGACGACGAACCAATGAACACAACAGATACACCGATTGATACAAATGATGAACTTGCTGAATTACTGAAACTTGCCGACACCGAACTATACCCTGGTTGTGACTGGATGTCTTCATTGGATTTCTTGGCAAAACTGAGTCACATGAAGGCCATCAATAAATGGACCGATACATCGTTTGACCAATTGTTAGAATTTCTGAAAACTGCATTTCCGCTTGCTAAAATCCCACCGTCAAACTATGAAGCCAAGAAGATAATGAAGAAAGTTGGGTTAGGATATGAATCGATCCACGTTTGTAAGAACGACTGTTGTTTATTTTGGGGGAAGGATAACCAAGATTTGCAAAAATGTCCAATATGTGATGAAAGTAGATGGAAGGACGCAAACACTAAGGGGAAGAAAGTTGCCAACAAGGTTATGCGTTACTTTCCATTAATTCCTAGATTAAAGCGTATTTATAGCTCAAGACACACTGCAAAGCATATGACATGGCATGCTTCTGGACGTTGCACGGAAGATGGTAAGTTACGTCACCCGGTGGATGGTACATCATGGAAAGAATTCGATTCAATGTATCCTGATTTTGCCAAAGAACCTAGAAATGTTAGATTAGGGTTGGCTGCTGATGGCTTCAATCCATTTGGGAACATGAGTACGTCGTATAGCATGTGGCCGGTAATACTGACAACATACAATACGCCACCATGGTTATGTATGAAAGAGTCTTCATTCATGCTGACGTTATTAATCCCTGGCCCTAAATCACCTGGGAAGGACATTGATGTTTTTTTAAGACCATTGGTTGATGAATTGAAAAGTCTTTGGTCGGACGGAGTCGTGACAAAAGATGCAGTTACAAACACTTTCTTCACATTACGTGCAATGCTTTTATGGACTATCAATGATTTCCCTGCTCGTAGTAGCTTGTCTGGTTGGAGTGGGTAAGGTTACTTTGCATGCCCAACATGTAAGGAAGACACTCCATCTGTTCATGTATTGGGAAAAACTGCTTATGTTGGACATAGAAGATGGTTACCAACAAATCATAAATGGAGGAAGGACAAGTCATTCAATGGTCAGAACGAGACTAGACGTCCTCCTAACAGGAAAACTAATGATCAGATTTTGGAACAACTTAATAAATTGCCGCCCCGTATTTCTGGGAAACATGTTCAGTTTGGTGGTAAGAAGAGAAAACGTGATTCCGATGTTGAATTGAATTGGACCAAGCGTTCTATTTTCTTCGAGCTTGAATATTGGTCTTCAATTCAACTAAAACATAATTTGGATGTCATGCATATCGAAAAGAATGTGTGCGAGAGTTTGTTGAATACGTTGATGATGAACAAGGAAAAATCCAAAGACACTAATAAGGCAAGAATGGTGTTAGAACAATGGAACATTCGACGTGACTTGTGGCTTGTAGATAACGGTCACGGTAAGCTCTCAAAGCCTCATCCCAAGTTCTCTTTCTCAAACGCCGAAAGGAGTCTTTTTTGTCAATTCATTAAGGAAGTAAAACTACCTGATGGTTTTGGCTCTAACTTTAAACATAAGGTAACCGATAATGATACCCAAATAATGGGGATGAAATCACATGATCATCATATAATGATGCAACGGTTGCTTCCGATTGGTGCTCAAGCGTACTTGGATAAAAACATTTCAACACCAATAATTGAGATGTGCTTATTCTTTAAGCAACTTTGTGCTCGGAACTTGATGTCATCTGACATGCAAGATGCTGAGGAGAAGTTGATTAAAATTTTGTGTTCTTTCGAGCAAATATTTCCTCCGTCATTTTTTGACATAATGATTCATTTGGTTATGCATTTACCTGAGGAGGCCATTCAAGGTGGGCCAGTTTATATGAGGTGGATGTATCCATTTGAAAGATACATGAAAAAGCTGAAAAATTATGTTAGAAATAAGGCTAGGCCCGAAGGTTCCATTGCGGAGGGGTATGTCGCAGATGAAGCCTTAACTTTCTGTTCAAGGTATCTTGACGGTGTACCGACGAGATTTAATCGGCCGGACAGAAACGAAGATGCCCCAGTTCCCACACGTGAGTTTTATGTCTTCCAATCGCTATGCACACCTATCAGCAAGGGGGTTGATAAAAAAATGGATGGTGTGCTTTGGGCAAATCTAAATTGGTTTGTTCTTAACAACAGCTCTGAGATCGAAGAATACAAAGAGTAAGTATTTTCTATTTCGGGTTGTGTTTTCGTAAGTTATCTTTATAGTGATCATTATTAACGCAAGTAACATTATTTATAGTGAATTTATTACTCAAATGCCGCATGGAACTGACTTGGAAGCAAATTTTCCTAACTGGTTTAAACAGAAGGTAAACTCATTTGTGTATAAAACCGATTATACAAACCGATCATACAAAATTTTCTAATTTTCTCTTATTTCAAATAGATCAACCGTCGGTGAGTAAATGATGAATCTAGTGTTAGTCCTCAGTTATTTGCTTTAGCAAATGGACCACGACATGCAAACTCTTACACCGCTTGTATAGTTAACGGTGTGAGATTTGTAGTTCATAGCCGAGACGTACGCCGTACAACTCAAAATAGCGGCATCTCAACAACTGGTCAAGATGGAACAAAGTATTACGGTTGTTGGAAGAGATTCTGGAGCTAGGCTATGTAGACCGTTGTAAGGTTGTGTTGTTTCGATGTAAATGGTTTAAAACTAATAACAACAAACTTTGTGTCATTAAGAATAACATAACCAGTATTTCTACCCAAACTGAATGGTTTACAAATGATCAATACATTCTTGCAACACAAGCAGAGCAAGTTTTTTATCTTGACGAACCGTCTAAAGCCAGTCAAAGAGTTCAATCAATCAGACATTGGAAGGTCGTCCAAGAGGTGAATCATCGGAAGATTTGGGACCGAGATATTATAATGGAAAATAATGAAGCAGATTTAATTCATGGCAGCACTTCATCTGAGCTTTTGTTGTCTGCTGACTTAGATAATTTAACATATGATGGTATGAGTAGAGATGAAGCTACAGAAGTCGATGTTTCCCTTGAGCATGTCAATGTAGAGGACGAGACATATGAAGATACGGATGAGGGTGAAGACGACGATGCAGACCAAGTTGTTGACGTTTCTGATAATTCAGATGATGAATCAGACGAATTTAATAATGATTGTGGAGAAGATTCTTATCACACCGATGAATCCGATTGATTGTAATTTTTAATTTTAACCGAATCATTTATTATGTTTGATCTATTATGTTTATTGAATTGTTTTTTTCAATTATGTGTTTAGCTAATGATTCAATTACGGTATATTGTATACTTATATAATCTTTTTTTACAGATGGCAGACGTGGTCCGGGGTCACGGTGGGGATACCTATGGTCGTGGTCCACCTGGTGGTGGTCCTCCCGATGATGATCGATCGTGGCAGCCGCCACGACAGTGCGAGGTCAGTGATGACTCCGGCAGCGGCAGCGGACGAGGTATGACCAATTTTTTATACTATTATCTTTTAAAATGAAAATATAATTTACATAGAATTTTTATACTATTATCAATTTGCAGGACAGGCAAGCGTGGAAAGACCACACTTCAAGGTATACGAAAGAGAAATCCACAAGGAAATTTGCTCACAATTGAATTTGAGCAAGGTACGCATGACACCTACAAACCTGTGGGTGTCAATCAGGCGACCTTTGCTTCACTGGTTGGCACAATCGTTGACAGATTTCCTCAAAACTACAAGAGCTGGAGAAAGATACCTGCGGATTTGAAGGCGACTATCTGGGCTGACTTACAGGTTAAGTTTTTGATAATTAAATTCAGTGATTAAATATATATACACTAAGCTATTTGTTTTTATAATTTGCAGATGTATTTTGATATGACTCCCCACGAAGGCCTGAGGGCAGGCATTGAGAAATATGCTGCAAACCGGTATAAAGATCACAATACCGGTTCAAGCAAAAGCATTTTAGCAAAATAGGCGGGGAGGACAGGGTTGATATTTCTGATGTTGTGCCACCTGATATGCAAGAATCTGAATGGAAAGGCTATGTGGATTACTACACTTCTCCTGAAGTCAAGGCTCGGTCTGCAACCAACAAGTCCAACAAAGGGAAGCAGACGATCAAGGGACATGGCGGTCGGACATCTTTAGCCCAATGTCGTTATATGTTTGTAAGTTATTTTAATCTAATGTGTTTATAACTTGTTTATGTGTTTGTAAGTTACTTTTATATTATTATATAACTATAAAATGTGTTTACAGCGGGAAGATGGTTCTGATGAATCTGGGAGTGCCATATTAGCATATCGTCGCTTCTATACCGATTCAAGCGGTAATTTCTATCAACCTGAACCCGCTGCATACTATGTAAGTAATGTACACGTCTTACAATTTTATAAAAATAAAGTAATATATAAAATCACCATATATATAACATTGTTTATTTTTTTTGTAAACTATAAAGGAGCAAATGGTCGCGCTTCAACAACAACATCCAGAAATGTCAGAGAAACAGATCATGCGCCAGGTGTGTATGGATTTGTGTATGTATATTAGAATGTATGTATATTTGTGTATGGATGTATCTGTTCCCAATTCTTATTTGTTATACAAATATATTTCTGGTTATATAAAATGGATTAATATGTATATTTGTGCATATGTATATGGGTATTTGTGTATGAATATGTATGTGTATATATTAGAATGTATGTATATGTGTGTATGAATGTATATGGGTATTGAGATTAAAATGAATATATATTTGTGTATGAATGTATATGGGTATTGAGATTAAAATAGATTTATATGTATATTTGTGTATGAATGTATATGGGTATTTGTGTATGAATGTGTATGTGTATATATTAGAATGTATGTATATGTGTGTATGGATGTATATATGTATTTATGTATGGATATATATGTGCATGTGTATGGATGTATATATGTATTTATGTATGGATGTATATGTATATGTGTATGAATGTATATGTGTATTTATGTATGGATGTATATGTGTATGTGTATATGTATGTTGAATTGTGATTAAATAGATGTATATGCGTATTTGTGTATGGATGTATATGTGTATTTGTGTATGGATGTATATGTGTATTTGTGTATGGATGTATATGTGTATTTGTGTATGGATGTATGGATGTAAAATTGATGTACATGCGTATTTGTGTACAGGTGTTGGGGGAGCGGCCCGGGTGGGAACGTGGCATCGGTCCAATACCGAGCGTGCCTTCACAACCCCCACCGCCACCTCATAGAACAGATCAGCGGATGTTCTCACAATCTGAGGTTGAGGAGATAGTAGCAGCGAGACTGGCCAGAGAGCAAGAACAGATGATGGCTAATATGATGGCACAAATGCAAAGTCAAATCCAAAGCCAAGTCCAGAGCGCGTTGAGGAGAAGTGGTCATTCTCAAGAAGATGAAGAAGATGAAGATGATGAAGGTGGGTCGTCATAGGATGGTTTGATGGTTTTTAGTGATTGTAATGACTATTTTAAAACATTTGTTTGTGTAACTTTTAACTTGTTAAATTGGGACAATTTTTTGTTTATATGCTATGTTTTGCGATTGGTTTGATAGTTTTGATAGTGTGTAATGATTTGGAACAGCAGGTTTGGTCTGGTACCCAGAAAAATCTGGGTGGATTGCTGCAAATGCAGCCAAATTATTTAAAAAAAAAAATTCTTTTTTGCGGCGATATGTCGTCGCAAAAAAGAGTAAAATATATTGACAAGGATCGCCGCAAAAAAGATTTTTGTCAAAAAATTTGCGGCGATATATCGCCGCAAAAAAGAAGAACTCGTCGCAAAAAACATCGTCGCAAAAGATTTATCTCTGAATTTCATTTTTTTTAAAATAAGTGGGGCCCACAAAAGAAATCGTCGCAAATTTCGTCGCAAATAACATTTTGCGACCACTTTGTTACGGCGACTGATTTGCGACGACATTTTCGTCGCAAATAATATTTTGCGACGAAATTACAGTTTTTTGCGACGATATTTATCGCCGCAAAAAAGTCTCTTTCTTGTAGTGTGATTACAAGAAATCAGTAGATCAGTGCTTTATGAATGATCCAATCCCTCTGAAATTTTAGTGTAAAACCATAACACCAGCAATATATATCTATTTTAAATAATTGTAATGGAAAACTACAATAATAGGAGATGAACGTGAAACACATCAATTTTTTTATTAATATATAAAACATTTTCACAATTTATATCAGAGTTTTGGTCCCAGTTCACAACAAAATTTGTCACTCATAGTGACATGTCATTTCTTAACATATATAAAAGTATTACATGAAAATAACGTTTTACAAACTTTTTCTACAACATGTATTATATTTATTATTAAACGAGAGTAGGGTTCCTTCGTCAGTCCAGTCATGTCCGTGAAACTTTAACCATTTATGTGATATTTAAAAATATTTTTAATTAGCTTTTGCTAATTAAGTAAGCCCCTGTTTGTTTGGGTCTTAATCACCTAGTCAGAGGCACAAGTCTGACTCGGTCAGACCTGTGGTTGTTTGGTTAACAGCTCTGAATGAAAAATATCTCTGATTCAACCTCTTATTAGGTCAGATGTGTTGTAAAGTCTGACCAAGAACAAACCAAGAAACAGTCGGCCTCCATACCGTCGACCTCCTCCATCCCTTCCATTGAGCTCGCCGGCATCACCAGCGCAACAGCTCGTACTCGCCTTTGCTCCATCGGCGACT
This sequence comes from Flaveria linearis, assembly GCA_024085815.1. NCBI lineage: Eukaryota > Viridiplantae > Streptophyta > Magnoliopsida > Asterales > Asteraceae > Flaveria > Flaveria linearis. The sequence continues at coordinate 68,761,697 of CM044009.1, forward strand.
GGCGGTGGTGCTTGCGGTGGTGGTCGGCGACGTGCGGTGGTGCTTGCGGTGGATGATGGTGATGATGGAGTTGATGGTTTTGGTGTGGTGGTGTTAAGTGAGATGGAGAAAACCGAAAGGAGAGGTGAGGGTGGTGGTTGTGGTGGTTTAATGACCCAAAAGGAACTTTGAAAGTAGAAACATATCTTCTTATCTGCTTTCTTGCTCCTTGAACGATGGTAGGACAGAAGGCTTGCAAATAGTATAAAGTCCTTGGTCAACCAAATCATTGACTAGAGTAAAAAAAATTGCCCTTGAGGACCTGTTATTGATTATGAACGCGTCAAAATCTTGCTATTAATGAGATCAAGTCAGGTGGTGTTTGTGGGTGTATAAAACAGAGAGAGAGACGAAAGTGAGAGTGTATAAAACAAGAAGTGGTGTTTGCGATGGTGGTGTTTGTGTGATGATTGGGTTTTTATTTAAAAACTTTCCTTTTTACAACCAAACACAATTATTGGTTCAGACCTCTTACTGGTTCAGACCTCTTACTGGTTCAGACCCTCTTATTCATTCAGCACTTATTCAATCAGATGTTGCCAAACAGCCCCTAAACCTTTTTATTCAAAAACATATATTTTTATTGGAATTTGACACCTAAAATCATTTTTATTTAAATTCTTATTACTTTTTAGGAATTCAACACCCGAATTCTCTGTGGGTTTATTTTTAACCCTTGAGGATTATTAACTCATTTTTTATATATGTGGAGTTCAACACCCAAACCCCTTGTATTTCAACACTCAAAATCCTTACATATATTTAACTCCTCTTTTCTATATATGTGGAATTCAACACCCGAACCACTTGGGATTTCAACACCTAAAATCTTTACATATATTTAACTCCTTTTTAAACTATCAATATACATACTTGGACCCGTAATCATATAAATCATTTCCCCCATAATCATGTTTATCATAATAAACATACTCATAATAACATGTACCTCCACATAATTCATATAAACTCATAATAAGTACATCAAATATTATGTAATTAAACATATAACATAAATTAGTTACGAGTCAGTGTACTTACCTTATAAATTAATAGTAGTAGTCATCGTTAAACCATGCTTACTGTCACTATTTAATCAATCATAAATTCCTTAAGTCCTTATAGTTTCCTTTTGATGATGCTAATCTTACAATTATTGTTATTATATTTTTCTTTGTCTTTTGAGAGTGTTTTCTCTTATTTTATGAAAAACTTGTATATATAGAAGTTGAGAGGAAAAAGGGAGATAAGGTTTTAAAAAAAGAGGTGACATGAAATATACCAACGTGGCTTGCTCATAAATTTTTGATAATTATATATATATATATATATATATACACATATACATATACAGGGGGAGGTTCTAATGAAAACCACTTTATAAATAAAAACCAAAAAAAACAAATCTTGATTACTAAAAATTTGATCAATGGTCATAAATTAACATGATATTTTTGTAAATTTTGTTTGATTAAATATTACCTAATTAAGTGGAGAAGGGCATAATAGGTAAATTATATTTGTAATTATAACTTTCATAATCAACGATACCAAATCCCCTAAAAAATCTCTCTCTCTCCTAATCCACAAATATCTCTTCTATTCTCTTAATTTTTTAATTAAAATACAGAATATTAAGAGGTTTTAAAACTTAAATGATACGTAACAAATGGATAGCTGGTACGTATACATATGGTCCGTATATGTAAGCATATATGTAAGTCTTTGTTTGTGTAATGGTGCGATTAGGATTTGGTTATATGCTAAAGAAGCTTTGGTACATATATGTAACAGTTAAGGTCCATATACGTAACAGTTAAAAAATACTAGAATCTAAAAACTGAAGTACATATGTAAAATTCAATAAATACACGAAGAGTTATACATATTTTTGTTAGAACTATGTAGTAAAATCGGGTTACAATTGATGGGAAAATACAAGTGAAATGTCAGCAAGCACTAGAAGAAATTAAAAAAATGTTACATATGCGTAACAGTAGTGTTTCTTATATATAACAACGGTGTTACATATATATAACATTAGTATTCATCTTGTTCATTTGATCTTTGTGTTCGAAATAAAGGTTTTGATAAATGCTCCATCATCATCTTTGATGCAACATATGCTTTAACTGATGATCATCATCTTCATAATCATCAATTTCATTTCAAGTTTATTATCCTTAATTTCATGTCACTGCAAAAACATATAACAAATATAGTAACAAGCAAAACCATTAGAAAACTTGAAATATGTATATATATGAGAGTACCAACCCAAGTTGTGTATACGTAACAAACAGAAGTACATATATGTAAACAATAAACTTACACATGCATATGTAACTGTAGTGTTACATATATGTAACAGTGGTGTTACGTATATGTTACATATACGGTGTGACATATACGTAACATACGTGTTTGTATTTGTATTTTGTTCTTCGCTTTTAAAACCAAATGCTTTGATAATTGTTCGAACTATCATTATCTTTGATACATCATCTTCTTGGATCATAATCGAAATCTGATTCATCATTTAATTGAACTTGATAAGTTAAAATTTAGGAACAAGTATATTGACTTATATATGGCAACATAAATAGAAATGGATTATATGAATTCCACACCACAAACAAAACCTAAAAATCTATTGTTGACCAAAACTAATAATCATACAAGAAAGTAATAAACAATTTTAAAAGCACTATCTTTAACTTCAAATTAAATATTAATAAATAATTCCTTCGTTCAACAGAAACTTCAAATGATAAATTGGATATGTGATCATAATTTCAAGTTGGCAATGTTGACCACTAAATAGAAGATGTAAACAAAATGACAAAATTGATAGGCCTCTAGCATATGTATTTTGCTAAGGCAAGAGAGACGCACCTAAACCCTATTTTGGTAACGCAAGAGAGACACACCTGAATCACCCATCTTTGTCGTTTGGGAGAGTTTTATGGTTGGAGAGGAAATCGAGTGAGATTATGAGATGATAAAGATGTAGAGAAAATTAGTTAATAAATTAGGAGAGAAATCAGGATTTTAAAAATATACTATAATTAAAAGGGTGTTAAAATTACCACATTAATCTTTTAAATAAAAAATCAAAAATCAATAGAAAAAAGTTTGATTGGTTGATGGGAGTTTTTATGGTTTTTAATTATAAGTGTGGTTTTCATTTGATCCATCCTCTATATATACACATATATATAGGGGAGGGTTCCTAAGAAAACCATGATTAACTAGAAAACTAAAAAAACTAAATCTAAACCATTGATTAATTTGATCAACGGTTGATATATAAAATGGCATTCTAGTAAATACTTTAAAATTGAACTAGATCATTTTAATGATATAAGGGCAAATATGGAACAAAAAAAATATTAAATTTAGAAATCACTATTAAAATCCCTACATTCACTCTTCTCTCTCCTCTCTCATATATTATATTTAGAAAAATTATTAGTTGACCTAATCTTCATCATCTTTATATTTATCAACAACTACCTTCATTTGTATTATTATTATTTAATATAAACTAACAGTGAATCGGTGCAACCATATGTAAATTTGCTTACGTATATGTAAACACGTAGGTAACTTGATTCCAAATATGAAAGCATGCATGTAAACATGCTTACGTATATGTAAGCACACATGTTAACTTGTTGAAAGCACGCATGTAACCAATATGAAAGCATGTAGGGAACTTACTTACGTATATGTAAACACACAGGTAACTTGATTCCAAATATGAAAGCATGTATGTAAACTTGCTTACGTATATGTAAACACGTAGGTAACTTGATTCCAAATATGAAAGCACGGATGTAAACCAACAGTCTTTTTTTTATGTTGACCATGGCTTGTTCCTGTAGATATATAATTTACATATACGTAACCTTGAATTGAACAAACAAAAAGAAGAGCAACGTCATTTACAATACACACAACTCATAATTACATATATGTAACCCAAGTTAAAATCAAGTTAAATTTAAGTTACTAAACTTACAAATCCAAATCAAGAATAACTAGATGACCTAGTTACATATACATAGCTTAGACTAAAGTTACATATACGTAAGTCCAGATACAAAACACCAAATCAAGAAAAAGTAAAAGAAGAGTAGGATGTTCTTAACAATTAATATTCCAAGTCATAATAATTTTTTGAACCTCATCTCGTCGTTAACATCTCAAACCTTTGACTAGATCCAGGTTGACCTTATGACGCGCCAAGAACCTTCAATCAATATTATTTATACCAAGTTTCAGCCTTTCTTTAATTGTTTGCAGAACAAAGAAACTAGAAGTTAAGAGAAAAGGATGAACATGTGATTTGAATGCAATTAAAAGTCACAGTGACAGATGTATTTTGGTTTATGGTTATGGATCGAACGAAGACATGAATATGTTGATTATATGATAATGATGAAGATATATGGTGTTAATAGATGTCAAGAGAGGAAAATGATAATCAAGAAATAAATTTGAAGTTGATTTCAAGAAGATGAAGGAAATGAAGAACAAAAAAACTGGGTTGCAGATTCACGTTTGTATGCTTGTAAAGATTTTGAATTTGTTGATATTTTGATTTAGTCAACCTAAAAACATGGAAATTGATTAGACAATAATAAACTACCATAATTAAATATTTGTTAATTTACTAATGTACCCTTCTAATTTAATAAAATCATAAAATAAAGAAATTATGTAATTGGTTAGATTTGGTTTTCTTAGTTTTCTTAAAAGTATGTGGTTTTCTTAGGATCCTTCCATATATATATATGTATATATGTATAGGGATGAGTTCATATAAGAACTCTTCCTTTTTGTCAAAACCCTTTAACCCAATTAATCACCTTTGATTTAGCATCAAAATGGAATATTCCATTTGAATGGTTAGGATTAGATAAGGGGTAAATTTGTAATCTCGTATGATGTACTTGTTCTAATCAAATATGCAGATTTACTTTACCAATGTACTATCTCTCAATCTCAATCTCTATACTATTGTACTCTCTCTCAATTACACCCATAAATTTAATATTTTACCTAAAAACCCAGATCATATCTAACTCCATCACCACCACACTCCTTCTACAACCATAAAATCTCCAGATTACACTCCCTCCACCGTCAAGATTCGCCTCTAATCCGTCACTAGTCCTTTAGTCACGAGCACAAAAAATGAAGGAATATGTGATGTAATCACCTCTAATCACCACGCCCCACCCCATCGCAACATCAACTGCCACCACACCGCCCCACCGTCACACACCGACCACCATTCACCATCGATTCTTTTTTGTAATGTCGTATCAAATACCGGAATTTCCACCTTACAAATCCACCACTACGACACTATCATTCAGATCTGGGTTCATAATACGGTTCAGATCTGGCAGCATAACACCATCACCTCTAGCCGACACCATGAGCAACCAGAAGTGGGTTCACACTATGGTCCGGATTGGGTTAATCAACAGAAGTGGATTTTCCCTTAAAAGAAGAAGACGGATTTTGTTAAAAATGAAGGAAAAAGAAAACCTAGAAGTGGGTTTTCCATAAAAAGTAAGTCTCTCTCTCAAAACAGAAACCCAAATGAGTTTTCAATCTCTCGTCCAAGCTTTTCAAGCATGCTTATAGAGTAGTAGAAGACACACAAGAGAAAATGTTGTTTTTCTTTAGTTACAGTGGTTTACATTAAAAAATATAAGTGATGTAATTATAATAGTTTACAGATTGTTTTATAGATTGTTTTACATTAGGTTATTTTTTGTTACAGTTGTGTAGTTTATTTATTTGATTTCTTTATAGTTTTAAAAATTGGTTACAGTGGCGTAGTTACATGATTTAATGTCATTTGATTGTAAGGTTGTTGCAATGACGGTATTACTGTAAGTTACTGCATTATTGTAACGTGTAGACAAAACATAAAAAAATGTAAACCTTTACAATAAGTCACCGTTTTCGTGACGGTTTTGTTATAAATTACTGCATTTTACATCAGTTTACATTGGGTTACAATAGTTTATATTGGTTTACAGTTTGGTGGTTTCGTGACAGTTTTGTTATAAGTTACTGTAATATAACAGTGTAACTTGATGTAACTATGTACGATTAATACTTTTTTTGATTTCCATTGGTTAATATTTGAGTTGTTTTATTCCGGATGTAGTGCTAACTGTAACACCCCAACCGGATAGGCTGACGTGTCACTATTACAGATATCAAATCAAAACCCAATTCACGATATTAAAGAGATTGTCAAAAGAAATAAATTCAAACAAACCCCATAATCCGAAAGAATCTAATTAAGTTGTTCATTACATCAATTAAGGTAAAATATAATCTTGATCTTCAACCACTCTTTACTGATTTCCCGGAATACCCTGATTACCTACAATCAAATAAGAAAACACCAACAAAAGAAATACGGCTGAGCCAAAAGTTGCTCAGTGACGGAAATAACAATAGTAATGATAAGAAGCATAACATACTGATATCTGATACTGAACTGATCATATGATATGGAAAACGGAAATCTGAATCTGAACATATATACTGATACTGAACTGAACATTTAATACTGAACTGAACTGATCTACACGACGCGTATATACAAACAAAATAAGTCGTGTAATATAAGAAATACCCAGAGCCGAAACTGAACTGATAAGTACATAGCTAGCTAGACTATGCACTAATGAGATGGTGTGTGGGGCGTACACACATGATTCCATCCCCCGGAACTGAACTGAACTGAACTAAGATCGATCCATCCGCCTCCCAGATATTATGGCCAAAGTACTACTTGAGTACTAACGTGTTAACGGAGACGCCGTGAACTATTTATTACACACCGTCACGAAAAGTGTCACATCATTGACGCCACAATGATATGTCGGAGAGCTCGGGTAACAGAGTATCAAATCAAATGGTAGTACAACTACCAACATATAACGTATCAATAGAACATTTATAGAAACATGCAATAATGAGCACAAACTTATAAATATATATTGCATGCTGTAAGCCTTCAACAAGTAAAATTAACAAGTCGAACGAGTCATAGCATAACAAATAATGTTAGACGACTTGTAAAATACCAAAGGCCAAACGAGTCATATTAACGGAAACATGGTATCAAAATCTGTACTACAAAGTAACAGAACAGAATTTATACTATGATAAAGGTAACCAAGAATCCGTACCTTATACACGAATGACAATAATCAGAAAAAAGTCTAGGCTCGGTTAACGCCGCGAGAACCTACGATAACGTAACGCAAATTATAGTTTGAAAAATTCCAGTTCTGCCTCTGTCTTTTCGCACTCGTTAAAAATACTAAACGACGTTTAAAAATTCTGAAAATCTTCAGTTTACTAGATATTGATTTTGAACAACTTTCATTTAGAAAAGTTTCTGATTTTGATTACCGAAATATGAGAAAAATGTGGATCTTTACAGCTGCGCAGAACTGCTAGCTGTTACGAAAACGACTATTTGGAGGTCTAAACGAATGAGTTTTTCGATGTTTTATATATCAACGGATTCTTCTTTCGTCGAACTTCGTCGTGGACATAAGGTTTAACTGATTTGAATCTGTTATGAAAGAGTTATGCTCTCTGTAAGTTGGCTGTAAAATACGAGCTTAATTCAACAAAATAAACTATTTATAACGTTTGTTAATAATATAAATATAAATTGTTAAGGTTTTTAACAAAATAATTTACAGGAAATTAATTGGGTACTTTCATATAAGGAGTTTTATGTTTAATCAGATTTTTATCATTTATTTAAAAGAAATCCATAAAAATAGTTAACTAAATGTCTTTGTTATATAATTTTATAAAGGTTTAAACTTAAAGAAAATTACAAAAAATTAAGGTTGATGATTTAAAAATAAACAGAGATTATAAAAGGATTTTATAATTTTTAGGAATTTTACAAAATTTTAAAAGGTTAAATAGGGCTTAAAAAATAACAAGAGGTGCCCGGGGTCGAACCCGGGACCTCATCTAAGGCAAAGGGGCGCTGAACCGGTGAACCAAAGGCTTATAGCCGCACCAGTTTCCAACTTTTAATTCTTTTAACCAATCTCGAACCAAAATCCCCAAATCAACATAAACCCTAGTTTCATCTAATCCAAAATTGAATCCCAAATCGATGTTGTAATCGATTGAAAGCATAGGGCCTTCATTCCTAGACTACAATCGAGTATGTAGGTAGCTTTAATTACCTTTATGATGATGAAATGAAGCTGAACTGATTGAAGAACAGGTCGCGGTCAAGTGGTGATCGATTGATGCTTCAAACCACGATTATAATCAAATTAAACTCGAGGTTAGCTTCGTATTATGATCTGGAAGCAAAGCCCTATGCCAATTTTGTTCTAAGTGGTCGGGAAAGGAACTTTGGTAGAGTTGAAGATCCGCGACTAAGGGATGATCGAATGTAGGTTTATGTTTGTTTCAGACGAAATTGGGTATAGAAACAAATTAGAAAATGATTAAACATTCGATGGTGCTCGATTACTTTGATTATTATACGCGTTTAGTGCGATTTGAACGTGGTGGTCAGCCGAAAGTGGAATAATCGTGGATTCGTTCCAATCGCACTCAAATTATAAAATCACAGTGGGTCACGGGTTCGATTCAATCATGCGAGTGTGTCGGGAACAAATGATTGAGCTTAAATCGATTAAAATTGGTTGTTTGGGGGTCGCCGGAGCCGACCGGCGGTGGCGGAGCACTGGCCGGAAACGCGGGGGTGGGGGCTGGGTTTTACACAGAGTTTCCCCATTGGTCCCTGTGGTTTATGTTTCTTTAATTTGTGCACAAAACTTATAAATTCAAGTTTTCAAAATAGCAAAATCACCCCCTGCACTTTTATTATTATTATTATTATTATATTATTATTATTATTATATTATATATATTAAAGACTTATGTCGGTGGCTACAGTGCCACCGACCTGCGCATCTCACAAATAAAACCTAATCCCCGTATCCTTCTCCTCCTCATCCTTCTGGCTCTAATCTCACCGCCCAAATCACCACCGTAATTGGCACCCCTCACCGATGCATCTTCACAGTGGGGATGGGGGTTGGCGGTCGTGATGGGTGGTGGTGCTGGTTGTGGTTGACTTGGTGTTCTTTGAAGGTGGGGTTTACAGCTTCGATTTGGGGGTTGGCGGCCGCGATGGGTGGTGGTGCTGGTTGTGGTGACTTGGTGTTCTTTGAAGGTGGGGTTTACAGCTTCGATTTGGGGGTTGGCGGCCGCGATGGGTGGTGGTGCTGGTTGTGGTTGACTTGGTGTTCTTTGAAGGTGGGGTTTACAGCTTCGATTTGGACGTTTTATCTCTACATATGGCTTTAGACATAACCTCAGAATGACAAAGAGAGAAAGGCAAGAATTGTTAAGGAAGACGATGGTGTTTCACGGTTTGGACGGCTACGATGCCTCCAGATCATCCCACAAAGAGGTCTATAAATCGAATACGATGGCTTTCGAACATAGACAAGAACGGAATTTTCAATTAGCTTAAACCTAAATTGGAGAATAAGGTTTGGATGCCATCTGCATCAAGTTGATATCTTCATCAAAGTAAGAAAATCCATTTACCGCATTAATCGATTCTTTTTGTACGATGATTCTGCAACTTCGCTTTCTAATGGTTTGTGATTTTTGGGTTTGGGCTTTTGTTGAAACAAGTGTTTTATAATAGAACTGATTCTAAGAAAAGCTTTGGAGGTTCTTAGCTTGATATGCTTTTGGTGCGATTCTGTATTATCAACTCGGGTTTCTCTCAAGTCCGTCGATTTGTTTGTTTGATGTTAGGTGTCTGAAAAAGATGAAAGAATCTACGTGCATAGTTTTTATATGGATCTGCCCCTGAATTTGATTAATTCCATTTTTGGACATGAAGGAACTGCATAGGCTTTCTACTCCCAAGACTAGGATGCTTTATCAAGTTTGGAAAGAGTGTAATGCGAGTTCATTCTCCCTAATTTATCATTCTGCAATTTCATATATGTTGTAAAATATATTCCTGAAATCACTAAAAGCTTGAACTAAATTTATAGTATAATATATTAAGTTTTTGATGGACTAATACTAAAGTTGAAATCACTACCTGCAACATCTTACTCAATGAATAACCTCTAAACACTACAAGTTTTGTAAGAACTATATGTTCTCTGAACAAAAGACCTATAAGTTTTTGTAGTTTAACATTTGATTTTGAGTCATTTTGTTTGATCCACACTCTTCTTTTGTTTTACCGTGTTGTGTATGTGTTGATGATTGTGGCATTACTTCTGACCTACCTCATACATTTTTGCAGGCCTTTCTATGTACTCTCTTTCTTTATACTCCCATCTTACTAGATCAAGAGATTGTTTTTATTTCTGTTCAAACATGTTATTGCAATGGAGTATTTTTATAATTAGCTTCAAGTAAATTATTGATTTAAAATAAACTTCCGTTGGTGATAACTTTTCAAGAGAAAAATGCATTTGATAATTGAAATCCTAATAAAGAAATGTGTATGCACATTATATGTATAAATTAACATAATTCCCGACTTGGATTTTTTGACAGCTCTATCATATTGTGGGAGGCAATAGAGAGAGAGAGAGAGATATGGATAGATACTGTTTTCTGGGTTTGGATGTTGTTGGCAACAATGCAGGCGATGGCAGTGGCATACGACATCGGCTGGGAAGAACCGAATACATAGCCCAGTTATGACTATCACAATATGAGTAACACTTAACTCCCAATTACTATAATATTTCAGTAACTACTTTCTTTTGAACAATTTGATTTAGGCACTAAAATTTACTCCCAACCCATTTTCTTTTTAAATAGATCCTTTGTTTTACATATTGATCTCTTAATATAATTTATAATAAGAATCATACCTCCATAAGTAAATGGTTTGAAAAATATTTCGTTATAATTCTCTGTTTCTTCTTAGGTTTATGCAATTGGAGGTCGTATGTCGGGATGCATAACTGGATTTGATAATAGTGACTCAGATCCTTTTGAGGTGGATTATTATCAAGAAGTGCTAGACGCAGAACCGAACTTAATATTGGTATCATATTATATTGGAGGTTGGCCGGCGTTTATGATTGGATTAAACAACCCAAGAACATATCTGACTTTGACCTAATGTAACAAATGCAATAGCAATTGATGAAGTATGCAAGTGCAACTGGTGAAGTATAGAAGTGCTACTGATTTGTTTACAAAATGTTGCTATTAAAACCCACTAAAGTGACTACAAATGCATAATAGGAGTTTAGCACACATGAATTAAATGAGTTGAAAATGATTAACAATGGAGTTGCAGCTGAAGCCTAAACTACTATAACTGATCTTTAAGTGCATTGAGAAAGAACAAACTACTATCCTGGTTAGCGCTTCAGCAAATTTCAAACAAGAGTATATGGAGGCGGGTGGGTCAGAGCAAATTAGTTATGCTGGTATGTTATTGTCAATTGTAGGTTGTTAATTACTCAATTGCTCTTTGTGAATTAATATGTCAATTATATTAGCAAATTGGTTTGAAAATTCCCGCCGCAAAGCGCGGGAAGTATTTACTAGTTATTATATTATTATTATTATTATCATTTTATGGGTATTATAGCTAAATCATTAGGACATTGTGTAATGTATCTACATCATTAGGACATTGTGTAATGTATCTACATCATTAGGACATTGTGCTAAATCATTGTTAAAATCATATTAATTTATTATAATATGATGTAACTTTGTTATGTGTAAGTAGATGTAATATCATATAAACATTTAAGATTTGTAATCGAGATCATAGTGTAATTTATTGTAACTAACTATTGCACTGTGTTACATCATCGTAGAAGACTATAGCCATCATGTTAGTGTAGTGTAACCCTTATGTTAGGTTAGTGTAACCGTGGTTGTTAAATCAATATAACTTTTAAGAACTGTAGCGTATTAGGATTTGAATTCATATAAACATGATGTAATTTATTGTGATATCTAACTTTTGAAATTTTTTTAAAATATTTTCAATACTATAGTAGAATTAAAGAGAAAAATAAGACAAGTTTAATGATGTAATTTTTTTAGAAAAATAACAATGTATAAAAAAGTTATAGAGGTTTTAAAAATATAGGGGTAAACTTTTTTAAAATAAAAATAAAAATTAAGATGAATTAAAAGATGGTAGGTGGTGACACTTATCACCACCATATTAAATCTGTGTTTTTGACTTTTGAAATATATGCAAAATGTCTAAATTACCCTTTTCTATTTAAAAAAAAGGAAAGACACATGGCATGATCTTGTCCTTCTATAATTAAATCAATGGATCAAAAATAGTTAAAGAGTTCTTACAATAAGGTAGAGTTCTCATTTGAACTATACCCTATATGTATATATAGTATATAGAGTAAATTGCCATTCTCGTCCCTGTGGTTTGGTGAAAATTACCACTTTAATCCAATAGTTTGTTTTTTCGCATCTGGGTCCCTGTGGTTTACAAATCTTGTCATATTCATCCAGTCCGTTAAAATTTCCGTTAAATGAGGGGTATATTGGTCATTTTACATATATGTTTTTATTTTCCTTTTTTAAACCTGATTTAATATATATTCTTTAAATATATTATTATTTTAGTCCCTGTGGTTTAAGCGTATTTGCCAATTTAGTCCAAAAATAACCACAACACCACTACCCGTCATAAGAACCACCGAACCACCGCCACCACCCCATCACGAAGCCACCAACACCACACCAGAGCGCCCACCACAACCACGCTCATCAGATCGTCGCTACCTTGTAAACCCTAAAAACCGACAATCAATATTGGACTTGTAACATACCACTTCAAAAATGCATATCAAACCCTACTAGTACCTCTACAATACTCGTTTTCAAGGGTTCCATATACGTTTTCGAAGGGGTTTGTTATAAGTTTGAGATTAATGATTGGTTTTTAGGGTCCACATGTTGGTGGTGATCTAGTGTGTGATGGCGGAGATCTAATGTGTGGTGGTGAAGATCTAATGTGTGGTAGTGGAGATCTAATGTGTGGTGGTGCCCGTCTGGTGTGGTGTTGGTGGTTTTATGATAGGGTGGTGGTGATGATTTGGTGGTTCCGATGGAGTGGTGGTGGTTTTGCGGCGTGGTGGTGGTGTGGTGTGTAAATATGAGGTCCAACTCTAGATGGTTCCGGTCTTGTTGAACTTCGATCCATCGATGCTCTCTGAAGCTTCACACATACGCACAATTAAAACAACACCAGTTAAGGCGTTCCAGGGGAAATATCCCTAGAACGACCCTCCAGCGTGAGGGTAAGTATTGGTTGAATGGAATATGTGATAGGGAGAATTAAGGGGATTTTTATGTGTATTCTTTTGTGAGGATCTCGATCCTCCTTACCTGGTATTTATAGTGTTTGCCTGCTGTAATCGTGTGCTGATTTACAGGGATTATTCTCCGGCAAATCCATTACCTTTTATGTTCTCCTACCGTTATTGAATTATCGGTTATGATTGGGGTGATTCCGATGTAATTACATGCGGGACACGTGTCCTGCTGGCTTACCCGTTCGCCCGTATGGGCCGGGCTTTCGGGTTCAGGTACCCGGTCTTGAGTGGGTTATTGTACCCTACGTCTACATGGTGGTTCCATCACGGGTGGTGGTGATATGGTGTTTTATGCCAAGGTGGTGTGATTTTTGGACTGAATTGGCAAACATGTCCAAACCACAGAAACTAAAATAACAATTATTTAAAGGGGATATATTAAATGGGGTTTAAAAAATAGAAAAATAAAATATATATGTAAAATGACCAATATAGCCTTCATTTAACGGAGAATGTTGGATGGAGTTAACAAACTGGATGAATATGACAAGATTTGTAAACCACAGGGACCTAGATGCGAAAAAATAAACTATTGGATGAAAGTGGCAATTTTCATCAAACCACAGGGTCGAAAATGACAATTTACTCTAGTATATATATACATATATATGTATATGTGTATATATATATATGTATATATATACATATATATGTATATGTATATATACATATATATGTATATGTATACATATATATGTATATGTATATATACATATATATGTATATGTATATATATATACATGTATATACATATATATGTATATATATATGTATATATATATTATATTAACCGCCATTGCATTTGAAGTTACCATCTATAATTAACTAATGTTGTATTATAATATTTTTCATCATATTTTCTTGAAATAAAATGGACGTTAACGTCCATCATCATCATTATTATTATTATTATTATTATTATTATTATTATTATTATTATTATTATAATAATAATAATAATAATAATAATTATTATTATATTATTATTATTATTATTATTATTATATTATTATAATTATAATAATAATAATAATAATAATAATAATTAATAATAATAATAATAATAATTATTATTATTATATTATTATACTTTTAAACATATTTAAATATATATCTAGACATTACATATTTTAAGGATCACTTGACTCATAATTTACTCGTTTAATAATAATCAAAGTATACATTTTAAATATTTTATTTTTATTCACAAATCGGGATGTTATAAAACGCTACATAAGTGTACCTCATCTACCTTTAAACCTAACGATTTAGTTTTTATTAGCTTGTTTGGTTCAATTTTTGAACCAACTATACACTTGTTAAGCCAATGCGCAGTTAACCTAACAAAAAAACATATAATTAACCAAACCGATTAGATGGAAAATCTCCATAACCAACATATTTTATTAATATTTAGTTAAAAGGTAAAGCAACCCATGGTCCCATGCACACCCTAACCCACAATATTAATTTTTAGAGTAAAGCATACTTTTGTTCCTATCGTTTCATTAAAACTTTGAATTTAGTCCTTTTGTTAAAAAATTTAGATTAATCCTGAATCTTTATAATATCTTTCTTCTATGGTTCAGAACTCTAACAATTTAAATTATAATGTTAGTTTATTTTATTAGGATATTTTTGTCATTTAAGTGGGAAGACCTAGCTTTTTATACTAGTGATTTCTAATAGACATGGATGAAAATTTCCTCTTCATCTGATTCTTGATGTGGCTGTGATTAATATCTATATAAAGAAGTGAACCTCGATTAATAAACATATTAGTGTTATAGACATATTTTGATGCAATGACGAAAGATTTAAATCATAAATATTTTGAGGTCAAATGGTTATGGCCTCAAAGTGGAAGAACGCGTAATATGTTGTGGAATATTAAATCAGTGTAATTATTACATATTTTTTTATTTTTAAGATCATAAATTACATATTTTCTCAGATTAATAAATAATTATATATTTTTTTCTTACAACATATATATTATAACCTATAAAACTACTATTTTATATTTTTTACTATTTTTTACATATTATTATTATAATTATTTAAATCTTTCGACAATAATGATTTGTGGTTGAAGATACAACTTTGATTGTCGGTTATTGTTGTTTTGAAATGAATTTTAAACAATATGAAATTTTAGTGTTTCTATTTATAAAGAAGACTCGAACTTATGAAGATATGTAATTGATAATGTTAGAAATTAAAACGTCTAAACTTTAGTGAAAATACGAGTAAAATAATTGTTCAATAAGTAATTCAATTAAATGAGTAAATATGTAATATATATGTTTTATAAAGGAAAATACGTAATTGATTTTTGACTTGAGTAAATATGTAATTAATAATTTTATGAAGTGGAAATATGTAAATGTCTATGGTTGGTCCAGCCTCTATAGCATAACCTAGTTTTAACAGCCGCGCGTTGCCGTGACATCCTACCCAGACCCTAATCGATATGACTTATTTTCTAACTATATTTTCTCGAAACGTAAAGTAACTCAAATTTATAAACGTTTAATAAAAACATATAATATTTGACTAATTTTTTTTCAAACAAATTTTTTATTGAAACGTAGATCTACCTAAAAAGCACATAAAAAATATGTGTTAAAATGATGTCGTATGCAATGTGATAATGTATAGATTACAATTGTCTTAACTCGTTTCAAACTAAATTCACTTTGAATGTAAGTAACTCGGATGTAAAGTAACTCGGACATACAGTCGAATGAAACGTATTGCGTTTCTAATAAAACTTAGATCGAAAAGTATAACTTAAATCACACAAAAAAGTCGGTTTTGAATTCTCTTCCAACGTTTTATTTCTCCTTATACAAAGCACCCTTAGGAGTGATAAAGAAGCTGGAAAGTTTGAGGAGGGAGATTTTTTGGGGAGCAGATTCGGAAAAGGGTAAAATGAAGTGGGTATCCTGGAAGAAGTTTATGACTCCAAAGGAACAAGGAGGCTTGGGGTTTGGGTCATTACGATTGTCCAATTTAACAATGTTGTCAAAATGGTGGTGGAGAGCCAAGTTGGAACATAAAAGCTTATGGAGGAAAGTAGTATGGGGGTATTCATAGCGGGTCAAGGGCGTGGAGTTTTATCCCAAGGAAGATGTCCGTGACGGGACCTGGAAGCAGATTGGGAAAATTGGTAATGATTCGAAAGCATTGGGATAGATCTTGTGTCATTCTTTCAAGTAGAGCCGGGGGTTAACAAAATGGTTTCTTTTTGGAAAGAAATCTGGTTGTTTGACAGTCCTTTGTGCATGAAATTACCGAGATTGTTCCAACTAGAAAGGAATAAGAATGTGCTTCTGCGGGATAGGGTATCCGAAAGGATGAGAGTGTCGTGTGGATGTTTTCCTGGGTCAGAAGACCTACAACGTCGGATGAAGTGTTAGAACTATCTATTCTTTTGTCGGCGTGTGATCGGTTTGTATTTCAACAAAATATGGATAGGTGGAAATGGAAGCTAGATGGGTCCGGGATGTTCTCGGTGAAGAGTCTTAAAAAGGAATGTGAAGGAAGGGTGTTCTCGGACTTAGAGTTGGAGTTCGAATGGAACAATTGGGTGCCTGCCAAAGTAAACTTTCTTACTTGGCGGTTGGTTCAAGATAGGGTTCCACAACAACTACTTTAGCGATTAGAAGGATTGCTACTCCAGACTTAAGATGCGTGTTCTGCAACGACATGGAAGAAACTGTGGTTCACTTATTCGGGTCATGTGGAGCTTTGGATGAAGTCTGGGAATTTGTGGCGAGATGGTGCAGGTTGAGACCTATAGTAATTCTAGAGTGTAAAGATTTAGTTT
Source organism: Flaveria linearis (assembly GCA_024085815.1). Taxonomy (NCBI): domain Eukaryota; kingdom Viridiplantae; phylum Streptophyta; class Magnoliopsida; order Asterales; family Asteraceae; genus Flaveria; species Flaveria linearis. The sequence goes on from CM044009.1 coordinate 68,779,010, forward strand.
CAATTCATAAGATTAATAGGGGCTCGGCTAGATGGAGAAAGGTGGTACGGGCGGTGATACAAATCACATACTGGAGCATTTGGTGTAATAGGAATGATGTTAGATTCGAGAACAAACGGGCTTGCGCAAGGAAGATTATTGAAGAAATAAGAACATGGGGGTATCTATGGATTAAGAGTAGGGCAAAAGAGTGTAATTTTCCCTAGGAAGATTGGTGTGAGTTTAATTTATGTAGTTTGGGGGTATAATCTTGTTTTAGAGACAATATTGTAATTGGTGAATCTTAGCTGGTTAATGCTTATTGTTAACCAGTTTGAGTTCTTAATAAAATTTGGTTGATCTTTCAAAAAAAAATCACACAAAAAAGTAAACACACAAAAAAAAACAATGTTAAATAACATAAACGCCACTTATAAAAAAATAATGTTAAATAGTTAATACTGTTAAATTCTTGAACCATACAAGAAAAATAAATTAAAGTGGGTACTAAATCCTAAGTTTTTAAACATTTTATATATACTCAATTACAAGTGTTGGTGTGTTCTCCAACGACACGCCACATGTCGAATTCTTATTAGCCCACATCATTTACTTTTTTTGCTTTAATTTTTTTAAAGGTTGCTATGTCAGATAAATTGTTCTTGACATAATCACTAAAGCGCAGGTGGCGCGGATGACAAAGGCGTATATGATAAGACCTTTGCATTTTGAACTAAGGGACCTAGGTTCGAACTCATGACCCACATTTTTTATTTTTAGTTTTTTTCTTTTATTTTTCTTATGCTTTTTTAATTAAATTACTTTCTTTTTCTTTTTTACTTTTCTAAATTTTTTTTGAGTACCATGCTTTTAAAAATATCATATCACAACATATGAGACATAATAATCCTTTATTAATTATCTATAATTCATTCATATTTAACACACAAACTTCATTCATTAGTTGACATATTTAACCATATTAGTTTCACCGAGGTAATGCACATAACGAAATTCGCACTCGCTCCGCAAGACCGCAACACGCCATTGTCATTGCCGCATAACATGTAGCGAAGTTCACAAATGCATTGCTACGCAATCACGTCGCATCACACATGTAACTTTACTCATTAAATATCAAATTTAATGTTTTGATGAAACTACAAAACTACACGAACCAACCATCACTTTAATTTTTATTTATTATTCTTTTGTTAGCAAGTTAAAAAGCCCAACCCAAGCCCAAAGACCAATAAGCCCACATTCTGCAAATATCCTCCAACTTTTACATATATACACTCATACTCATCGATGCCTTCGACATATTCCTTAATCGCCGATTTCTTTCACAATTTTGAGGTAATTTCTCGCATATCTCCCCCAATCTCTGCTTCATTCACGAATAATCAAAATTAAATCCTGCAGATTCTTGATTATTACTAAGTTCCGTATTAGTTTTCTTCAAATCAAATTGTTCTAGAGGTTTAGTTACGGCTAGGGTTTGTGTTTGCGTTTGCGTTTGCGTGTTGTGGTTCCGGAAAAATCACTATATTAAATGTAGTTTATAGGCGTTGATTTGGTCGTTTCGCTTTGAACTCAGTGAATCAATGGGATTTAGTTGAATACGAAGGTTGGGGAATTTGTTTGTATTTATGCTAAATTGATACATGAATTTCGAGTTCCAGTTCATGTTTTGTTCTGAATTTAGTGCAGTTTGAAGATTTTTTGGTGCCTGGTGTTCTGCACTAGAGGAAAACGAGCTTGTAAGTGGTGTGGTTTTTCAGTTTTGTGCTTGTTGTTTGTATGCTGCTTCTAGGTCATATTCTCAGGGAATTAGGCAACATCCATACAGCTGAGTTGTAGAAGCAGCTTATTTTTGACAAATTGTTGAGAAAAGAGTCGGTTCTCGTTGTTTGTTTCTAACAAATGATAATCAGTTTAGGTTGAGGTTGAAAATTTGTGAAATTTTCTGTAGGTAGATAACAGAAGTACAGAACTAGCGCCCATAATGTTTTTTCTACATTTGGATAGTAGTCTATGTGTGTTGTGAACCATATTGTCATTAGAAACCATTTTAGTGTTTAAAGACTTCTAACCCTTACATTAAATATGTTGATGCCTACTATTTATTGATGTTAGTATCTTGATTTTATGGTTTATGTTTTTAAAGAGTCCCGTATGTTATTTAATCTAGCATGGTTATGTTTCTTTTTTACTTTTTGTAAATTGAGTTGTTCCTTTGATGGCTAGCATTTGAACCATATTTGGGTTTATGATGTTGTATTTTGTGCAGGAGGATGGTTGGTACAAACAAAAAGGATGAAGCTCCAAAATCAGGAAAGGATGCAATTGAAAATGACAACGATCCGTTGAATTCGATAAGTATGCTAGTTTCTCCATTGGCTATATAATAAGCACATCAACTACAGACTTTGAAAAAACTATAATTTTCTTGTGCTATTTGTTAGACTAATCATGTCAATATCTAATCGTTAGAGGGTCGGTTTAGTTAATTGTTTTAATTGGTTTATTGAGTCTGATTGTTTACTTAATTTAGTTTGATTTGGTATACTAATTAGTTAATGGCGTTTTGATTTGCTTTTCTAAGTTAAGTCTAAGTAGGTTAACTTGGTTTACAAGTTTGTTTAATATAAATAAGGGTCATTGGTGTCATTATAATAGTGTCAAGTTTTCTAATTAATAAAAAGAGTTGATCTTTGTTGAAGTCAATACCGTCCTAGTGTGTTCAATTTTAGGCCTGATTTTCAACAATTGGTATCAGAGCTTTGTACTAGTTTGAGAGTCGATTTTCGAGCGAGTAGCTTTTGACTATAGGGCCGTTATCGGATTCGATTTTAGGGTGGAAATGGCAGTATAAGGTTCGGCCAACAATGCAAAAAACTAGACCAAGGATCCGAAAAAAACAGGTGGCTTTAATTCCATGGAGGGTGCAAGAAAACGATGGAAGCGGGTAGCTTTGTTTTCTTGGTTAGTGGAAGAAGGTTGTTTGAGAAGAGTGTAGTTCGACCAGGGGAGTTCGAACAATGGTTTGCCAGGGTATTGTAGTCTAGCATTAGCGGGTTTGGGAGAAGGGTTTGTAATCGCCACAATAGGTGTGATCAAATCAAGGGCGTAAACCAGGTTTGCTTTTAATCAGAAAGCGTTTAAAAGATAGAATCAACAACTATTCTTCCTCACGAAAAAGAAAACGCCAAGAAGAGCAAGGTGGTTCTTTTTGTGGAAGTAACCCGACAAGAAGCATGGGTAATGAAACGACAAGGTGGCAGGTTTTCGATCAGCGGCCGGGTAAAACAGAAAAGCAACGAGTTAGTGTTTTAGTCGGAGGCCTGTTTGAATAAGCAAGTGGCTTAAATGATCCAAGAAGAAGTACAAGTCAGAGAACCAAGTTTTGATTCAAAGAAATTGTTGTCAAAACAAGGGTTCAAACCTAGAAGATTTAGGATGTGGTCGATGTAAAGGTTGGGGGTCCGGGAAAGGTTGAGGAGATGTCAATTTTAGCAGGTTAAAAGTCACAAGAGGTGTTCAAGACCGGAGTGATTGTGAAGGATGGTGTGAGACAAGATTAGGGGGATGATTGCTAGACTAATCTTGTCAATGTCTAATTGTTAGAGAGAGTTAATTGTCTTATTTGTTTACTTGATTTGGTAGTTTAATTAGTTGTTGATGTTTTGATTTGGTCTTCTAATTAAAGTCTAAGTTAGTTTAGTATAAATAGGGGTAGTGTTGTAAAGATCGGATCTAGGCGAGTATTAATCGTTAAGTGGCCCTAGACTGATGTGATTTCCTCTAATCTTGTCCCAAAAATCAATAGTTGGTCAAAGTCGTTCTTAATTGGCCTTAAATCAGTCCTCGGTGCCTAAAATCGGTCTAATTGGTCCAAGGCGGCTCAAACAAGTTTGTATTTTGCAATTGATTATCAAGTCCCATTAATCCTTTTAACTTCTAATTTAACTTCACTGTCATGTTTAATTGTTTAAACTTCGAACTATTTTTAAGTTCTATATTGATATCGATATGTGTATATATAAGTTTGAAATATTGTATTTTAAAAGTCCAATCCGATTAATCTTGATTAATCGCAATTAATCACTAGTTACCCCACCGCTTGACTAGCGCCTCCAACATTGAATAGGGGTCATTGTACTTGTGTGCCAAGTTTTCTATTAAACGACAGAGTTGATCTTTGTCAAGGTCAATGTCGTGTTTGTGTGTTCAGTTTGGCCCTGATTTCCAACACCATTACAGACACTATGGAAGAGGAAGAGGAAGAGGAAGAAGATGACGACGATGTTGAAGAAGATTATGAGGAGGAAGAAGAACCAGAAGAAGAAGAAGAAGAAGACGAAGATGATGAAGAAGAACCAGAAGAAGAAAAGGTAGATGATGATGGAAATGCAGTGGCAGTAGTTAGCAATGAAGGTACTGAAACAAATAAAGACAAGGCTGTCAAAGAAATGGCTGTCAAAGAAAAGGCTGTCAAAGAAAAGGCTGTCAAAGAAAAGGCTGTCAAAGAAAATGCTGTCAAAGAAAATGCTGTCAAAGAAGATGAAAAAAAGGCCGAAGAACCCAAAAGTGAGAAAAAATCAGTTGATAATTTAAAGAGTAAAGAAAAAAGACCCAGGGACAAGAACAAAAAAAAGAGCGAAAGAAAAGATTCTGGTTCTTTGGCTGTTAATGGGGATAAGCCAGAATCATCTAAACAAAAGAAGGCTTCAAAGAGGGCTGAGACCATGGGGATGGTGTTCATGTGCAGTTCCAAAACAAAAACCGACTGCTTCCGCTACAAGATTCTTGGGTTGCCTGAAAGTAAGAAAGATCAAGTATTAAAGATTTATAGAGGAATGAGGCTGTTTCTCTTTGATGTTGATTTGAGGCTGATGTATGGGATTTTTAAAGCTGCGGGACCTGGAGGTTATAACATTGAACCAAAAGCTTTCAAGTCAGAGTTTCCATCTCAAGTTAGTATTCATATCTATAAATGCATACCTTTTGCTACTATACCCATCTTTTTTATTGATTTTGAATTTATGTTATAATGACTTGTGGAAAATGGGTAGGTTTTGTCTAGTAAAGTAGTAATTTATCGAAGAAATTTGCTGCTTTTCTGACTGATTATAGTATGGGCATGGTCTTAATTGAAAAAAAATGTTTGTCACTAACCTATTATATTCAAACAGATCTAGAGTTTAGAAGTAGTTTCCCCCCTGCTTGAAAATTAAGCTCTCGATAGAATGTTTGTTAAGCTAAAATTTGATAGTTCATCAGCTCCTAATAAGTTTTTTAAATATTATTTTCATCTTTGTTCTATATGATTATTGTGGTTGTATCAGAGCGGGCCTGTGATAATTCAGTAATTTCAATTTGCAGCAATATCTGTTTGTTGTCTAACTGTCTTAAGTATACACATCACAGTACTTGTATGTTTGTAGGATATCTTCACCTTGTTAAATTGTTAGTGGATTCATACGACCATATGAAGCATAATTGCTATATTTTACTAATTATCATACCTAGGGAGGAGAGGGGTGTGGATAATTCAAATACTTAATCCCGCATGTTTGTTTATTTCAAATATACAAAAATTGCATTGCTTCTAATGAAGTAGTTTCTTTATTGGTGGGGGGTTTACTGAATGGTAAAGGTCACAAAATAGCTTCCTATCTCCACAATTGTCCAAGATGGTACATGAAGCTTGAGATTATGTGTTAATATGATTATGCACTAAGTTTGACCTATATGACATATGCCCTTCATGATGTGGCATGCAAGTGAAGCCTATGTGAATTCTTATTGCCGGTGTGGCACCAACATTTGAAAAACTAAAAAAACAAAAGGATGATACTGGCCACCTATCAATGTTGACGCCAAGCCGATCAACCCTCGCATTGAATCAATGTCCTTTCTTACTGCCAGGGATTGAAATAAGCATGGTAGATGCTTTTGAGTTTTCATGCCTGAAATCTACTTTTTTGTGTCTTTTAGTCTTGATTTCTTTTCTTTGATCACATGACATCAAGGGATGGGAGGTAGAGAAAATGATGCTTACAACATGAAGCCCAAGGAAATGTACCATATGGAAACAAAATTCAAAATTTCTTATACAATCCTCGTATTATAGTTGGTATTTCATATCTGAAAACTTGTGAAAGTAGGAACTATTCTGACTGTAACCCTTTACAGAATTATCCTTTCTTTCATGTGTTTATGCACAAGCCATGTAAAGCAATCATGCGTACTTGCTTTGACCATAGCATTTTTTTTTCTATTTTAGCTACTTTTGATTGTTTTACATGGTTGTAACTTTCATTTTGCTGCTTCTATTTAATTTTGCAAGCTGCATTTACTTTTTACTTTTTCAGCAACTCAAATTCTCTTGTCAGGTAAACTTGTATAATGAGCTCATGTAAGTATTAATATTTGCTTGGTAATCATTGATGAATATTCTTAATAATGTGTTTAGGTTCGATTTACTGTGCTCGATGATTGCCTGCCATTGGCAGAAGAGAAATTTAAGAGTATTCTGAAAGAAAACTACTACAGTCGAAATAAGTTTGAAGGTCTGCTGAAATCAGAGCAGGTCTGTCTTCTTCCCAACTTTTTTCTACTTTCTTATATATGTTTTGAATATAGAGGCCACAATTTTAGGTCATCTACTCATAAACATGTTGATTTCGGTTATCTTTTGTCATTAACATGTCAAATGGTTAAAAGTTCAAAATTTTAAAGGGTATGGAACAAGTTGATCAAAAGTCACCTGAAAGTTTTTAACTATAGAACTTCTATACTGTTCTAATTTGAACATGATAAGATTATTATTGAAATAATATAATTTTATAATCATGTTTGACACTTGGCTTCTCTATTTTGATTTGTTTGTGTCTAAGACTATGGTTCTTGATCTAGTTAAGATTAAAATGAAGTTTTATGGGTTTTGGATTTGATTTTGATTCCTGTTGGGGGGCTTGATTGAAACCATGGTTATGATTTAATAAAAAGATTTATGAAATTTATGTTTTTGTTTTACTTGTTCTTGGTATTTTTGAATCATGAGTATGAGTTTAATGAAAAATAAGGAGATTGTAGAAAATAAGGTAGTTTTGGTCAATCTACTTGGACGATGAGCTGAAATTTTTTAAAGGGTCGTTCAGTGTAATAAACAAAGTTTAGGGATGAAATACGTAATCTTGTGTAATTAACCCAAAAAATAATTTAACATCATGGATAAATAGGTTTACTCAGTTTTGACCAATTACCCAACCTATATCTTGTGGCGACTAGTTTGGTTAAATGTTTGTAGATTAGGAATCAACCTCCAGCAGGATGTGTCTTGAATCACTTACAAATCTGAATATGACAGGTGAAGAAGTTATGTAAACTTTTTGTGGAAATGAGCAGAGGCAGTGGTCGTTCTAAATCCGGTGTCAAAGCCCGTAGGTCCCGACCCCGTGAAACTCGTCGGACTAGGCCTCTTGAAAGACACAGAAGCCGATCTCTCGATCGACACAGATCTAGGTCCCGAGAGAAACGTAGAAGATATTCCAGAGAGGAAGAAAGGCGTCCTCGTTCTCCGCCACCTAGAGAAAGAAGACGGTACACGGACTATGACTATGACTATGACCGCCCACCCGTGGTATATGATCGTGAGCCACCTGTTTCAAGATACCACCCGCTACAACCTCCTGCCATGGGCTCTCCGGTGAGGCTATATGCCTATGAGAGACAACCTTTAGATATCCCGCCTTATGTTCGTGACCGTGCACCTGAGCCTCCTACTTACCGTGTCGCTGAGCGGGAACGGGACCCAGAACCTTATCTAGCATACAGCCGAGAACCACCTTTGTATCGTGATGAGGTCTACACCGCACCACCACCAGAGTACCAACTTGTAAGCAGAGAGTACCACCACCCATCTACAGTCCATCCTTCCGAGTACCGTGTTTCTGGTGGGTCTCGTGTCCCAAGCTACCGTGATGTGGATATTGCGAGTGATTACCGTTCTTCTGCTGTGGCTTTACCAGAGTACCGTTCTCGAGCTCATTACAAATATTAGTTACTGTTTCATCTGACATGTGTAAGACAGATTTGTAATATTCCTCTAGACTTGTTTTACGGAGGTTGCTTTCAAACTTGTCTTGTAGGAGTTGTTTACTTCGTGAAGATATTTGATTTTAAACATTGAAGTGTTTCGTTGCTTGATGCTTTTTAGCGGTTTCTAGTTTTATGTGTGTTTTAGCTAGAGGACGTTTGCCTTTATGTATGTAAGAGCCCTAAAACGCCGCAATCTGATGGTGTCAACGAAGACAATGGTCCTGCCGTCCTAGCCTTAACATAAAAATCCTTCAAACACCGCAGTCTGATGGCGTCGACGAAGACATCATACCCATGGCGCGTTTGGCACCTGTGATGAAAAAGATAATCAACTTATCCAAGCTAATCACTTTATTCTAAAATCAAATTCCTATTCACTATTCCATCAATGATGGTAGTTTATGAAGTTAAAACTATAAGAAAATAAAGACGCTAAATACACATGTTTATTAACGAACGGTTGCTGTATATATACGTTACCTTTTAGTTTCTGTCATGCATTAAAAAAAATTGGTGAGTATATATTTTTTTTGAACGACAAATGTACGACTTAGTTTCGAAGGATATGTGTTATCTTAATCGGGCCCACCTATCTGTTTTTCAGTCGGGACCGCACCCCCAACCCACTCAGGAAGAAATCTATTGTTGAAAAAACACTCTAACTTAACTCTGAGCATTTTGCTAAAAGTATATCTAATCAATCTCGTATCGTTCCTACCCATAGGGTGGTTAGCGCTTAATGTATGTTGGGCTTTGGGTTCATGCTGATAACTCGAGAACACTGCCACAACTAAAGCGGCTTCGAATTCTGGGTTAGAAATCAGGTTTCACGAACCTATGAATAAAGCTGAGGTACTATCCTATTACATCCGTTTTTTTTTTCAATTTATGTTTAATTTCAAAATATATTTAATATAAATTAGAGTTAATTACATGATTGGTCTCTTTGGTATGCTCATATTACAGGATTAATTTCAACTTTTGAGAAATTACATCATTTGTCCCTACTATTTATCAAATCGTAACACGATTGTTCCCTAATATTAACTTATATTAATTTTCTTAGTTAAGTGGATGTGAAAAATCAAAATACCATTGAACCAAAAACTAAAATACATAAATTACATATAATATGTGAGACCCACCTACCCCACCCTCACCACCACTCATCCTCCACCACCTGTGACCAATGTTTTGAAACCCGGACCGGACCGGCCGGTCCAACCGGTTCGACCGGGAACCGGACTCCAATCCGGTCTGGTTCGGTGCTTAAACCGGTTTAACAGTGAACCGGTGGTCAGAACCGGTGGTCAGAACCGGTCGAACCAGAGGTCGGACTGGTAACCCGGTCAAACCGGAGGTCGGACCGGTAACCCGGTCAAATCGGCGGTCGGACCGGTAACCGGACCGGTTGAACCGGTTTTTTATAAAATTTTTTATTTTTTTTGTAATTTTTACATAAATACGGTCCGGTTCTTATATACGGTCCGACCAGTTAAACCGGTCCGACCAGTGAACCGGTAAGGCGTCCGGTTCACTGTCCGGTCCGGTTTTAAAAACATTGCCTGTGACCCCCCATCCCAGCCACCACCAACATCGCACCATTGCAACCACCACAGTCATCGCATCATGGAAATGAACTCTACGACAGGAGTATTCTATTTTTTTGAGTTTACGAAGCTTAGGATTGTAAGGTGACAAACTCTCCGACGTGATTCTTGCGAGTTTATTACTGCTATCGGAGCTCGAAGAGCTTTAGCTAGGGTACTATAACAGCTATGATGATGAGATTCTGCTGGTAAATTCAATTCGTTCAGGTGTGTGTGTGTCTTCCGCCGGAGTTCGGTTCCTTCAGGTGGAATTCCGCTGAAGTTCGGTTCTCCGGCAGTTTAGATTTTAATCAAGGCGATAGAGATAACCAGATGATGCAGTGGTGTCTCTCTCTCTCTCTCTCACACACAGAGAGAGATCCCATATATTTTTTGTATTTTAGTTAGGGGTAAAAAGTCTTTTTACACACACTTAACTAAAAAATTTAACAGAAGTTAATGTTATGGACCAATGATGTTACGGTTTGATAAACACTTAGGACCAATTATGTAATTTCTTAAAAGTTAGAATCAATATTGCAATATAAGTAAAACCATATAAACCAATCTTGTAGAATAGTTTTAGGTTCAAATGAAATTACATTATATTACTAGACTATGAAAAAAGTGTTAAAGGTAAGCAAAATAATCCTCTTCCACCTTTAAAAAAATGACATGTGTAAACTAGTTTGTGCCTTGAGACGTAAGCTCCATCATATACTTCACTTTCGGTATTAATAAAATATAAGTACGCCATAATCCACCGTATAAGTTTAATTATTAGCTCCTTTTAATATTTAAAAATAGAAATAATTATAACGGTCATTTTCATATCAGATAGCTTATGTTTTTGCTTTTTGGGACCTAATGTTTTTATTATTAAATTTGAAATAAATTATGTTTTACTCAAGTGCCTTTATAATCGTCTAAAATAAGTCCAAAAAACTTTAAATTAGCTATTATGAACATAAACCATCAGAGTTTGCTTTGGTGGCCACCTCGAGGAGGGATAGAGCTTTGTGGTCAAAAGGTCACGGGTTCGATCCTGAGGGGGGAGGGTTTACCCACAATATGTGGGGTTCCCGCCCGGAAGGCTTTCCCCGGGTTACCCGGGTGTCGGTTGGTCGGCATGGGGGCTCTGTAGCGTGGGCCCGGTTAAGACAACATAGTCTACATCTCCCGACATACGCGACCCGCACCTTTCAAAAAAAAAGCTATTATGAACATAACATTTTTAAATTAAAAAAAAGCCCTTAAAAGCATTAAATAATAAGTTGAGTTAATTACACAAATAGTCTCTGTGGTTTACCTAAAGTAACAAGTTTGGGTACTAACTTTTTTGAGTAACAACTTTGAGTATCGTGGTTACTATTTTGTAACACATGTGGGTACTAAGCGCAACGTCCGTTTGTTTTTAACGGATTACCCCATCACGTGTGAAAAACGTGAGGGTAATTTAGTCAAACCAAATAGTATAGAGTTAATTACAAAAATAGTCCCTGTGGTTTACCTAAAGTAACAAGTTTGGGTACTAACTTTTTTGAGTAACAACTTTGAGTATTGTGGTTACTATTTTGTAACATCTGTGGGTACTAAGCGTAACGGTCGTGTGTTTTTAACGGATTACCCCATCACGTGCCAAAAACATGAGGGTAATTTAGTCAAATCAAATAGTAACGTATACTTTACCAATTTAAACCCTTGCTTCATCATCGTCTTCATTTCTTATTCATCATCTTCATTTCTTCTTCAACGACTTCAAAAATTGAAGCCCTAATTGTTTCAAGTAACCATGGTTATGTGCAAATGTGATAGAGCAACCATAATAAAAAACTTTTGGACTAACAACAACCCTGGACGACGCTTCTACTCTTGCCCACAACTGGTAATTTCTTCTAAACCATCTGCAACTTCTGAATCCGTCATTACATCTTTTACATCGCTGCAAATAAACACGAAGCAGATGAAGATGTAATGACGGATTCAGAAGTTGCAGATGGTTTAGAAGAAATTACCAGTTGTGGGCAAGAGTAGAAGCGTCGTCCAGGGTTGTTGTTAGTCCAAGAGTTTTTTATTATGGCTGCTCTATCACATTTTGCACATAACCATGGTTACTTGAAACAATTAGGGCTTCAATTTTTGAAGTCGTTGAAGAAGAAATAAAGATGATGAAGATGATGAAGAAGAAATGAAGACGATGATGAAACAAGGGTTTAAATTGGTAAAGTATACGTTACTATTTGATTTGACTAAATTACCCTCACGTTTTTGGCACGTGATGGGGTAATCCGTTAAAAACACACGACCGTTACGCTTAGTACCCACAGGTGTTACAAAATAGTAACCACAATACTCAAAGTTGTTACTTAAAAAAGTTAGTACCCAAACTTGTTACTTTAGGTAAACCACAGGGACTATTTGTGTAATTAACTCTATACCTTTCTAATTGGTTTGACTAAATTACCCTCACGTTTTTCACACGTGATGGCGTAATCCGTTAAAAACAAACGGACGTTGCGCTTAGTACCCACATGTGTTACAAAATAGTAACCACGATACTCAAAGTTGTTACTAAAAAAAGTTAGTACCTAAACTTGTTACTTTAGGTAAACCACAGGGACTATTTGTGTAATTAACTCTAATAAGTTAAATGTCATGACAACAATTTAAAAGCGGATTCGTTTTGTTTGGAGAAGAATACAAAACTTTTGTAGGTTATTTAAATAAATAATGGTCACCTTTAATCAAGATTCTTGTAGACCCAAGCTTGATCTTTTTTTTGAAGGAAGTGTTTCAGCGGTAAACCCAGAACAACCACAACCCCTTGACCCAGGTTCGACTCCGGAACAAACCGGCCCATTGCAACCGCACCATAGAGGGGGGATTAATTTTGCTGCCACACAGAGTCGAACCTGAGACCAAGCCCGGGCGGGAACCCCACATATTATGGGTAAACCCTCCCCCCCTCAGGATCGAACCCGTGAGCATTAGGCGGCTGAGCTCTAGATGTTATACGTCATCAAATAGAATTGTGATGTTTTAATAAGTTGTGGTAGGTTATATGAGGTTATATCAGATTATAACAAGTCATTTATGGTTAATGACATATGTTTGATGATAAACACACTAATTGGTTGTTGATCAACCCATATCAAGTGTCAGTGATTTGTTTTAGGTTACATATAGTTATTTTAAGTCAAAACAAATCATTTAGGTGTTTTTTTTACAACAAAAGGAATTTTATTAACGAGGATGATTGATGTCCTTGAGGATAATCCCACGAATTCAAAGCTAATAGCACCTAATGGGCCTTCGGCCATATCATAAGCTATGAACTTGATTTAGTCAAGTAAATATGTGATAACAATTCATTTAGGTGTTAATAACCAATGTTTAATAATAAGTATACCTAATTCAATATAATTGGTTTTAATCGCATTGTAATATAGTAGTGATGTACTTGTTTGATACTGAATGTTACACATAAATATGAACCAATAATATGAGATATAATCCAAAATGCGAATGATAAATTTCATAATCAACTTGTTTGTACTAAATGAATTTTCCAAATACAAATCATATAATCATATAGGGGGCGGTTACTATACAAAGTGTCTTTTTCGTGTGAATCATACGAAGTTTTGGGGTGGAATTATCACGCATGAACAATAATAATCAGGCAAGAACAAAGTAATAATTCCGCAGACAAATTACATTCGCGTGGAATTATCATGCAAAGATGGAATTATCACACAAGAATACATTCTTGCGTAAAAATTCCATCTTTACGTGATAATTCAATTTCTGCGTGATTAATTCTTAAACTTGCGTTATAATTCCACCCGTAACGTTCATTCTTGCATGATAACTTCGTACGCTCGCACGAAAAAAAACACACTTTGTACCGTAACATTTCTCTAATTATATAATCCAAATAACAGTCATACATGTAATCTAGATAAGGTGGAAAGCGAGTGACTACGTGCAACATTTAATTTTTACCATATCATATTTTTATACTGAATTCAATTTTCATAGCTTTGTTTTACTCTAGAATCTTGCTAACAAATGATCAATTTTTAATCAAGGAAAGAAATTATTTCGACACACTCTTAATCGACCACATGTTACACCATTAATCGACCACCAGTGTCAGATGACTGTCCATTCATCTCAGGAACCAAATCTGATTTTTTATTTTTATTCTTTATAGCAAGGGTATTTTAGTCATTTATATAATTTACCGGAAAAAAATAATTGTCCATTCATCTTAGGGACCAAATCTGTTTTTTTACTTTTATTTTTTATAGTAAGGGTATTTTAGTTATTTTATATATTTTACCGAAAAAGATAACTGTCCATTCATCTTAGGGACCAAGTCTGTTACGTTATGCATGCTTTGGAACTAATCTTGTAGTTTTTCAAACCTAAGGACCAAGACCACAATTTGAACATACCATAAGGACTATCCGTGTAATTTACTCTTCTGAAAATTTTGAGTTAAAATGTGCACGATCCTAAACAAATATGAGTCTTTTGTATAAAAGTTTTAAACGATGTAGAAAACATATTTGAAATTATAGAAAGAAAAAAATATATGAAATCCAACTTTTGAAAACGTTAATACTTGAAGCTCTCTTAAGAAGGTTAAAAAAATGAGGTATGAAATGAAATCATGTATTAGTGAAAATAGGGAGATAAATATAAGACGGTAATGTCCTATGATGAGACATGATCTCACATGTCGTTCAAATGTAACGTCGTGTGAAGGAGTGATTAATTCGTTACATCATGCATTCAATGATTACTTTCATACTTGATTCTTAATACTTAATATTTCTTTTTTACTTCACTTTATTAATTATAAAACACAAATATATTTAAAATTATCCAACCCCACACTCTTCCTTGATCTTCTCTCTCAAAGTTTAGTACCATCATCTCCTATCACTTTGATCGTCATCTCCGGTCATTTTTGGTCACTCAAATCATCATCTCCGGTCACTTTGATCTTCATCTCAGACACACTATCGATCGAATGGCACGAAAGGGTAAATGTTTGAGTTTAATAAGTTTCCGATGAACAACTATGTTATTTAATAACCAAATTGAATTCAACGTAGTACCCGAACCAATTTACCACACAAATTTGCATAGTTCTTGTTCTAAAACAAATATAAGTATCGAACTTAATAAACATTATTTGAAAACCGACTTAATGTAAGATTCATTATAAAGTAAGTCAAGAACTAATATGCTTAGAAAGATTGTGAACTTCACCGTGTAACCAAGTATTTTCAATGAAGTGACATAAACCATTAACGGTTTAAATCCTAGTATTCTACTATTGTTTACTATAAACTACTCTAATGGTGAAAGTCATCTCGTCGTTAAAGGTTAGGGCAGGGAGAAGTAACGACGGGATGAGCTTGGTTTTTATAAATTTTAAATACTTCTTTTTTTGTTTGAAAATTCATCGTGTTAATATTTAACAGGTTGACACATTTAGTCTCATTCACTAACAGATACTAGAAAATTAGTTAACCCTATATAAATTAATCGTCATACCCTTTTATTAAAAAAATAAACAATAATATATTTCTTAACCCCCACCCCCCACCCCCACCCCCGAAGAATGATTTTATATTCTAACAACATTTGACACTAGCTAATTAAATCCATCCCAAAATAGTTTCTTTACACCTAGTAAATGGTTGAACCGCATGAAAACCTAATCGGTAGAACAATTTTTGATGCACAAAGTACAATATTTAATGCATGGTTTATCATAGCTATAAGTGCAGTGATAACTAAGAATGTGAATGGTCCATATCCACGTACGTCAAAAGGGTATGACGAACATTGATGCACATTTTGTGGTTGCTTTCTAATGTAACAAAAGAACCATGCTCATATTGTTGTAACTCATGCTTTTACCACTTGTATCTTCATGTGTTTTGACATATGGAAAATGGGTTTTGCTCCTTACCTTTTTATCTTAAAGACCATGCATCACGTGCAATCAACATGTGAATGCTTTTATTCAAAGAACTATAGAATTTGATAACATTTACAACGTGTTATGTTAATGAAATTTAAAGATACTAAATAGCACATAATTATGGCATTTGAACATAGTGACTTTAGCTCATGTGTGTAACCTTTGGCATTTTAAGAAATCTTTAACAACACATACAATGATACAAAAGAGAATCATGTGAACCATATGGTTCTAAACAGGTCCTTTGGCATAGTATCTTACTATAACCCATGGCATTTAAAAAATAAACTATACATGTACAGAAGTACTAATTAATTAGAATTTTAAGAACAAGGTGGTGTTTGGTTATATGTATATGGATAAAAAATAACTTTCGGCATATTATTAATAAAATATTTTTTGATGATGTATTATGTTTTAGTACTTATAGTTTAAAATTATAAATTTAAGATGATAAATAAAGGTAAATATTAGATAAATACAAATAAAAGTTTTCAACAAAATAACAATTTCTCGCAAAAGTTAATAATAGTATATTATTTATATGGTAATTAACTGACTATAGAAGGGGATAATGAAAAATATTATATATAAAATTGTTTCACATTCTTTTTTGTTATAATTTGTCACAAAAAATATCATAATATCAAAATGGGTGATGCTATATATATCCCTCTCTAAACTAATTTTACTTGTTATACTCATTCTTTTAACTTGTAAAAATAGTTAATTTTTTATTTTTTATTTTTTATTTATCATATTACCCATTATTATGTTAAACTATTTTTTTAAAGTTTTATCTATTTATTATTACTTTTAGTCTTTATATTTTTAGTCTTTATATTTTTAGTCTTTTATTATTATTATATGTAGTGGTAACAAGTGTTCAAAAAAAGTGAAAAACATAAAACAATCGAAAATCAAATCGTATTCATAACCAAAAAGATCAAATCAAATCGTAAATTCGGTTTTCACTTCGGTTAACGGTTACATAAAATCTTGCTTATTCGGTTTGGTTATCCGTATAAACCGAACAATAAATGTTTAACATGTTTAATCAAATAAGTCAATTTAAACGGTTTAATTGGTTGAATTAGGTTCGTTTAGGTCTATTTCCAATTTTAAAAGATTTTGTAAAAATTTTTTACTCCAGAAATTGTTACGTTTAATTTTTATAGATATTTTTTATTTTTAGATATGTTTTTATATCATTATATAAAAAGTGTTTTTGAAACTTATTTTTAGAAGAAAGAATTTTTTTTCTAAAACTAAAACTTTTTTAAGGTAAAGTATGGCAAGTTTGAAATTACTTTTTGAGGGGGAAGTATGACAAATAATAGAAGAACTAGCAAACATACTCGCGCGATGCCGCGAGATTTGTTGTTTGTATATTCAAAATTAACAACTCTATTAATCCAACATAATGAGATTAATAGTGAAAGAAAGCTACTACAACTTGGCTAAACCACTGCACTAAACTGAACTAAACATAAAAACTACACAATAACAAACTAACCCGGTTGAAGATGCATGACTGTCAATGGTTGTATGTTGTATATCTGGTCATGTTGCCTCCAAGACCACCACCTGAATTACCCTGCGCTATTCATTTTGACCCATTACCAAAACCATCCATTTTGACCCATACCAAATATCACCCGTTTTGACCCATACCAAACACCATTCATACTGACCCATAACCAATACCACCCGTTTTGACCTATAATCAATACCATCCGTTTTCACCCATACGCCATAACCAATGCCACCCATGTTGACCCATACCAAATTTCAATAGTTTTGAGCCATAACCAATATCACTGATATCACCCAAGCTGACCCATACCAAATATCAACCATTTCGACCCCTAACCAATATTACTTATTTTAACCCACAACCAATACCACAAAGTTGACCCATAACCTATATCACTCATTTTGACCATATCAATTTCATATTTTTTGACCCATACCCAATACCACCACTTTTGACCTAAACCAAATATCAATCGTTTTGACCATAATTAATCCCACCCGTTATGACCCATAACTTATGCGCCTGTTATGAGCCATAACCAATGCCACCTGTTTTGACCCATAACCAATACCACCCATGTTGACCCATACCAAATTTTAATCATTTTAAGCCATAACCAATATCACCCATTTTGGGCCATAACCAATATCATCCATTTTGGCCCATAACTAATATCACCCAAGCTGACCTATACCAAATATCAATGGTTTTAATCCATAACCAATGTCACCCATTTTGACCCATAACCAATGTCACCAAGCTGACCCATAACCTATAATCAGCAAAATCAGTATCTGTTGCGAGCTCCTCGCTGTTTCGTGGTCTTAATCTTACGGACACTCTAACTCACCCAGAAACTAATCCCTAAATTTCACCAATAGCCCTAAATCATAATAGCTTTTTACTCAATTACATTAACATATAGAAACATATTACAATTCTTCAGAATATAGACATATACTTGCACAATAAACGCATAACCACAATCAAATCATACACGTGCATACACACAGACACATACAGTACAACAGTAAATCGCAATTATAGAGATAAAGCTAATAAACGTGAGAGAGACACGTGACAAAAACCCAAATACACAAACCGGGAATTAAAACGGAGAGTACAAACCTGTAAATCGGAGTAAAATCTTATACTCGGAACCTGAGGAAAGCCTTTTACTCGGCCCCGGATCGTTGTCACCCACCTGCAATTTCTTCAATTGAATCAAAAGGGTGTATGAAACTGTTGATTAAACTTAAAATAGATAAACGGTGACATACCTTCGAGAAGTTCGCCGGAGAATCTAGAAAATCTTCAACCTGCCAACCGGGAAGCATGTCAATCAAATACTCCGATATGCTACTGGTGGTTGATTGTTGATTGCAGTTAACAGGAGTACACATTTACAACTACCTTTTAGCACATCTCAGATGAGCATGCGCTCAACATCATGCACCCGAATGCAGGCCTCAGATGAACAACAGTTCAACATCATCGACCACTTATAAAAAATAATCGACAATAGCAATCGTAAACAAATGAGTAGCAATCAGGGACAAATTAGGGTCTGACCTCATCCAAATCATAAAACAACCCAAAAGATCCATCTCAGATGAATAGGTACTCATCGTCAAGTAACCCACATAAGAAAATCAACATAACCTGAAAAAACATGGCAAGAGATCAACAACAATCTCTCTCGCCGGAGCCTCCTTCCCAAACAAAAGAAACAGAATATGAATCGCGTCTCTAGAGTATCGATTTCAACATATATTGTAATTATAATCCCCAACAATATAAATGACATTATATCTTAGGTGAGGCATTTATTAATTTTAAGATTGTGACATTGGCACCCTCATCCAAATGTTTAAATGGCAATCCAAACAAAGAAAATAAGCAAGATTAGATTCTTTCCATATGTAAAGAGTGGTTTAAAAAATTTCGGCAGATTGTTCCCATACGGGGCTACTTCACAATTTTAGTCAATGTACCCTTTGTCTCCTCTCATAATACTGAAGATAGGCACGAGATTACAAATTTTTCCTTAACAGTGTTAAGGTTTCGCTAAATTATCTACCATCGTTCCATAGCAATCATTCATGCTCCGCAAAACCAAAACCAATAAACAATCACTTGTGTGTAAATTTCACACAATGAGATTTTATAATTTCAAACCATTACTTGTGTGTAGAATTCACATCAAGGTTAACATTAAAAAATAAATGCATTCTTCAATAGACCAGAGCCTTTTCCAAATCAAGTCAATATAGCAAACATAAAATCCATCACATGGTTCCTTCCTCAATAAGCCTAACTTACAATTACCAACAAAGAAACAATGAATTTCATCCAATATGAAGCAATTGTCCACTTCATTTAACAATATTAGCAACAGTCATGCTTGACCAAGCAATAGAACGCATCAAATCTATATAGCTTCCTGAAGTAATTATCAGAGAATAGATGGCATGCGATCATCAGCAAACATTATAGCTTACAAACTTGAATTAGCTCCTTACACTAATAAACACAACCGTTGAGTTCTAAATAACAAAAAACCAAGAACATCACCGCTTGTATAATCGAGCTTCATCCAATTCGCATCATTACTTGATAAACTAACCTACAATAAGTCTATAAAGCATAACCAATCAAAACTACCAATCGAAATGGTGTTTGTATAAATGATACCCTGCTTGTAGTTTAATTTTCAGTGAGTAATTGATAAAGTAGGTGATGTGTTGCTTACTTGTTTAACAAACTATCAGCAACAGTCATGCTTGACCAAGCCCTTAAACACATTAAGTGTCAATAGCTTCCTAATTAGGTCACCGTAAACATAAACATGAACAGATTATGCAATCATAAGCAAACATGATAGCATTCAAACACAATAAACATGATCTCAGAGCCCTAAATCACAAAAAAATAAAAATAACAATAATAATAAAAACTACAATAATAATTATAGGAACATCACCGCCTAAATACAGGAGGTTGATCCAAATCGCATCATTACTTGATAAACTAATGTACAATAAGTGTATAAAGCATAATCAATCAAAATTACCAATCTGCAATGGTGTATGTAGAAATGATAATCTGCTTCTAATATAATTTCCGGTGAGTGATACTGATTAATAAAGTAGGTGTTTGTGTTGCTTACTTGTTTAGACGCAGCGGGCACCACCACCGACCTCCGCCTCCACCAACGCAGCCACCACCGCCGACCTCCGCCTCCCCGACCTCCGCCTCCACAAGTGAAATCGACTGCTTTTACCGCCAATTACGGTGGTGATTTGGAATACGATTAGAGCCAGAAGGATGAGAGGAGACGGAGGTTGATCTGAGACGACGGTGTGACCACCGGTGTGGCCGGAACTATCGGTGTGGAGATGCATCGGTGGAGAATGAGAGATGGTGTGAAGATGGATAAGAAATTGGATAAGGGGATTAGGATTTTATTTGTGTGAGGTGTGGAGGTCGGTGGCACTGTAGCCACCGACATAAGAGATTAATATGTATATAGAATGTGTGTATAGCACACCCTGTAAAAACGTTTCAATCTTAGGTTCATTTAATACTTATTAAATAAACCATTGATGATATAATTGTTCAAAAGATATACACTATGTTTTGTTATCAACTTAAAAATATAAATAAAACGGAACACTTATAATATGAAAAAAAAGAGAGACGGGCGTAAAATTTGGTGATTTACAATATCCAATGGTGAATATGACGGGAGAAATCGAAACGTTATCAATTAAAAGTGATCTATAAGAGCGGCGGGGGACGAAATTAATTTTTTTAGTGGAGGCGAACTTGATATATAAAAAATTACACTATTGAGACAAAAATTTACACTATCAGACAGATATTAAAACTACCAACGAAAAAAAGAGAATGAGCGAAGGACCCCGGCCCCTTATATCCTTCGCCCATATAGGTGAGTAAGCTCATTTGACTAATATAAAGTAGATCACATGACTAATTTTATGTGTTTATAAACCATCAAAATCTATCAAACACTGCTCATATTAAATAAAGCAAACTAGCCGTTTTAAGATTTATACAATTGTTTTTGAAGATTATTTGGTTTAAAGTTCAAGTTAAAAGGAGTTAGAATTTTAAGAAATACAGATTAGTTCCTATAATATAATAACATGTATACTATTTGTTTCTAAAGTTGTCAATGGAGTTAGAAATTTGAAGTTGTTAAATGACAAATTCACATGTATACTCATTCATTCTCTTCTCCATATAGAGAGACATATTGAATAGAATGGATCGACCTTTGTGTGATAGAACAATTTCATTTAGCAACACACATTGAATAGAAAGGAAACCCCTACTCGGACCTCATATATGTGTTTGTACCCAAACATTAGAATAACTTCATAGGCTTTTCTTTTTATTCTTTTTATTGGAGATATAGTGCACATGTGTTATAGATATTTTGCACATGTCTCTTTAGTTGCTACAGTAGTTACGGTTGTTACAAGTTAGTTAGTAAGAAGTTAGTTATGAGATTCTTCTAGAATCTCCTCTTACTTCCTATAAATACTTGTACTTCCTTTTGATTAGTAATAAAAATACAATCCATAGATTTCTTCACTTCTTTATGGTATCAGAGCTGTGCTCTGGGATTCCAGTAATCTCACTGGTAATCCATACCTTTACCGATCAATTCCATTTCTCCAACTGATTCTTCTTCTCTTGACATTATGTCAACTTCTTCTTCATCCTCTGCCTCTGCAACCACAAATATCACCATGAATTCAACCAATACTTTACCAAACATTGCAAACTTCTTATCCATCAAGCTTGATGATAGCAATTATCTTAATTGGAAACATCAAATTGTTACGGTGTTGAAAACATTAGGATTATTGAAGTTCCTGAAATCTGAAACATCAATTCCATCAGAAGAATCACATGATCGAGAAGCTTGGGAGAAGAGCGATGGTTACGTCCAGGCGCTAATCACAGCTACACTGTCTCCTTCCATCTTACATCTTGCACGAAACTCAACGTCAGCTTCGTCTCTCTGGAAATCGATTGAGGATTCGTTTGTTCAGATTGTTTTTGCAAAACAATCTCAACTGAGAACTCAATTTCATCTGTTGAAACAAAACACAAAGTCAATCGTTGAGTTTCTGAATGAAGCAAATGAAATAGTTGACTCACTCAATGCCATCGGCGATCCGATCTCTGATGAGCTGCTTGTCTTACAAGTTCTTCAAGGTTTAACCTCTGAATATGAAAATTTCGTTATGAATATTGAGAATCAAGGCACGACTCCGACCTATTCTCAATTACGGTCAAAACTTCTTACATATGAAGCACGATTGAAGCAGAGGCAGGTTGCTACACCACCATTATTAGCTGCGATGACCGCTTCTTCCACTAATCCGCCTCATGTTAATTCTTCCAAGCTGATAACTTGTCAAATTTGTGCAAAAGTTGGACATAAAGCATCGAATTGCTACTTTCGTTACACATAATCTTCGGACTCAACCCAAGCTCCTCGTCAAAATCAGTCTAATTGGCGTGGTACTCATGGTCGAGGCACAGGCAGACGTTTTGGTGGAGCTCGCGGCGCTCCGTGGTGGCATAGCGGTGGAAGGTTTGCCGCTCACTTAGCGGCTGTCAACAATGATGCCTTAGGGCACTTTAATGGAACCGATACACATTTTGTAATGAATATTGGGCCTAGTTGTAACATCCAAAAGTTCAAAAATTTATTTATTTAATTAAAATTAGTGTTCAGTCGCATGCCATACGTGCGAATGAAGCTCAATCGCACGAATGACGGGCGTATGGGCTCAGTCGTATGATTGAGTCGTGCGAATAAGCCAGTCGTGCGATTGAGTATGTCGGCTAAAAATAAGCATGAAGGATAAGTAGGGCGGTTAAGGGTGTTAAAAGCAGATTCTATCTGCTGTAACCTCACCCCCTTGTTCCCTTCGAACCCAAACACCCCTGTTCTTGCCAAATTGACTGAACTAGCTCCGTTTTGGTAAGTTTTTCTTGGTACGGATCGATTCTTGAATATGTTAAGCTGTGTGGGTGGTGGAATTTAATCCAAAAACATGTTTAAATCAGGGTTTCTGTTCAATCTTTCTGTTAAACTGAAAAGTGAAGGTTCGGGCCCTAGTTTTTGGGAAGTTTGATGAAATAAGGACCAAAAATGGTTGTAAATGAGGTGTACAGGTTCTGTTATGAATATGGTATAATCCAAATGGTTAAAACTCGAGTTTTTGGATCAAATATGTCAAGAACACAGCTGCTGATCCGTTTCAGGCGAATGAGCCCAGTCGCATGACCCATTCGTGCGACTGAGTCAATCGCATTGTTCAAACGTGCGACTGAAGTTCAGTTGCATAAACCAATCGCACGAATAGAGGTCATTCGCACAACCCTGTTATAGCTCATTCGCACCTCTGTCGTATGGTCCATTCGTACGACTAAGCTCAATCGCATGTTCAGTCGTACGAATGAGTCCAGTCGCATAGCCTTAGTCGTGTGAAGTGGTCAGCTAGGGTTGGTTTCACTAAGTTAGGGTTGTTGTTTTAGATTTGCTTTGAAAAGGAGAAGTTTTAGCTGCCCTAGTATATTTGGAATGGTAAACACTTGCTGAAAGCATTAATGCGAGTTCTAATTGCCCTTTTTACGTGTTAATGCCGTTTGATAAATGTTGTTTGACAAAATCGGGCACTGGCATGCATATAAATAAATAGAAAATGTGAATAAGAGTTGAAAGTGGTAAATTGTGGTGAATGGCGAGGTGGAGGTTTGACCCACCAACTATAGACGGAGGGTTGACCCGTCAACGCCAACTATAGACGGAGGTTTGACCCGTCAACGCGTGAGGTGGAGGTTTGACCCACCAAACTATAGACGGAGGTTTGACCCGTCAACGCGCGAGGTGGAGGTTTGACCCACCAACTATAGACGGAGGTTTGACCCGTCAACGCCAACTATAGATGGAGGTTTGACCCGTCAACGCGCGAGGTGGAGGTTTGACCCACCAAACTATAGACGGAGGTTTGACCCGTCAACGCGCGAGGTGGAGGTTTGACCCACCAAATTAAAATTGATAAAAAATGTCCATAAATACCTTGTGGGTATTCGATATGCATATCAATACTGGGATAAATAAATGGACTGATGAATGTGTGTGTGAATCATTCGGTGTGGTAACAGTTGATGGGTTATTATAATTGAAATGTGGTGTATGTTAGAACTCACCAGTTTATATGATTTTGTGTTTGTTTTCTTATGCATGCCATGTAGTAATAGAGGTGCTCGTGATGGTCCCCCACAGAACTAGCTTCCGGTTATGGTGTATGATACTGGCCATAAATGTTGGGTTTTGGGAATGAAGTACTTGAAGTTTAACAAAGTTTTGAAATGCGGTTAAAGTCTTGTAAATATGGTTAACGATGTAAACAGTTTTTAATATATATAAAATTCTGTTGCGTTTGTAGTCTCTGAATTATTATTACAACCCAACTAGTAGCACCCCTCTTATTATATAATAAAGTTATAAGATTGAGGGTGTTACAAGTTGGTATCAAAGCCAGGTTAAAGAGATTTGAACAATTAATTGTTTCAAACTTTAACTGAATATATGGGAAGTGCCAGTATCTACAACCGGAGTTGGGGTGAAGTATTGTGTGGATGAGTATTTAATTGTTGGTGATAATTCAGTCAAATGTTGAATGAAAGGGATTGTTTAAATTAAAAGACTAGTATTATGTGTATGCATGATTCTGTGGTTTAGATAGGGTTAGAAATAAACTGTGAAAGGATAATGAGAAGAGGCAGGATGGTGTGAATAAGTAAATAATTGATAACACCTGGCCAATGTTATGAGCAATTTACATTATATGCAACATCCTGGTATCACTCATTATTTGATTATGGTTTATTTCTGATCGTAGATGGAGGGAAACCAGCAATACTAATTCTAGACCTGAAGCTAGGATCTCGGGTGATGAACTTAAGGCGGCTATAGGTGATGAAGTCGCCCGAGTGTTCCGTACTACCTTACCCGAAATGTTGAGCGACCTTAGGAAAGGTGGTGAATCATCTTCACAACCAACTCCTCCACCTGTTGTTATTGATCCGGTAGTGGAGAAACCAGTGTCATATAAGCATTTTAAGGAGTGTGATCCGCCTAAGTTTGAAGGCCAAAAAGATGTCATAGTAACTTATAAATGGCTACGAGAGATGGAAGCAGCGTTTAAACTTAGTAGGTGTAAGGAAGACTAGAAGGTGGGCTTTGCAGTCCATTCCTTTCAAGCAGAAGCTTTATATTGGTGGGATACAGTAGAACAGGCCATGGGTGAGGCTGCTGTGAGTCAGATGACGTGGGAAACTTTTAAAGCACTAGTGATAGAAAAGTTCTGCCTAAAAGGCGAGATGGACAGGATTGAGATTAAGTTTTTGCAGTTTCAAGCAGACGCTTTAAGTCACAAAGAGTATACTTCCAGATTTGAAGAAATGGCTCGTTTGGTACCTTATTTAGTAACTCCTGAGACAAAGAGGATTACTAGGTATGTTCAGGGATTACCTCCTACGGTGAGAATGCTGGTCAAGTCAAATTCTCCTTCTACTTACCAAGCCACGGTGAATTTGGCTGCGGACATGTATGAGGAAGTCGCTGAGTCCGAGAAACCTGTGGTGAAAGAAGAAGTGGTTAGTCGTCAGGAAACTTCACTGAGTTCTAGGCCTATGTATGGACAGAGTGGGCCGCAGAAGAGAAAGTTTAATGCTAGGGGTTTTGTAGGTCCCCCTCCTCAGTGTAATAGATGTGGGAAGTTTCATAGAGGGGAATGTAGATTGAATCACCCGGCATGTCGTAAATGCGGGAAGCCTGGACATTTCATTTCCAGATGTCCAGAACTTCGGTGTTATGGATGCGGGGAGATGGGACATATGAAATCTGAATGTCCAAAGATTAGACCTGGACCGGTCCCTATTCGTGCAGTGGGAGGACCGAGTAAAGTCAGTACGAGTGGTAGTAGTGGTACTGCGGGGAGAGCATTTACAATGACCACGGAGGAGGCTAAGGCATTACCGGATGTTGTGTCGGGTACGTTTCTTGTTAATGATGTACCTGCTAGAGTTTTATTTGATTCGGGGGCTAATAGAAGTTTCATATCAATAAAATTTCATGCTTTAATAAAAGTTAGACCATCAAAGTTAGATGTTGCTTTTTCAGTAGAGACTGCCTCTAATGAATTCATAGTTGTTAGAGAAGTAATAGACGATTGTTTTGTTGAATTAGAAGGTGTAAAATTTCCTGCTAGATTACACATGATGAAATTAGGAGGTTTTGATGTAGTATTAGGAATGGATTGGTTATCTATGTTTGAGGCTCAGATAATATGCAAAAGAAAGATGATTGTGTTGCGAGCACCGGATGGTAATTTGGTAACGGTTTTTGGCAATGAACATGATAGTGTGGTGAAAGTCATATCTATGATTAAGGCTGAGAATTATTGAGTAGGGGTTGCGAGTCATTTTTGGCACATGTAGTTGATACTGCTAAGGAAACGAGGAAATTAGAAGATGTTCCAGTGGTTTGTAATTTTCCTGATGTATTTCCTGAAGATCTACCAGGTATACCTCCTGATAGAGAAATTGAGTTTAGAATTGATTTAATACCTGAGGCAAAACCTGTCGCTAAGACCCCTTATAGACTTGCACCGGCTGAGTTAAAGGAACTCCTGAAGCAATTACAGGAATTATTAGACAAGGGTTTTATTCGACCAAGCACTTCGCCGTGGGGTGCTCCTGTTTTGTTTGTAAAGAAGAAAGACGACAGTTTGAGGATGTGCATAGATTACAGAGAACTAAACAAACTAACTGTCAAGAATAAATATCCGTTACCTTGTATAGACGATTTGTTTGATCAACTCCAAGGTGCTAATTGGTTCTCAAAGATAGATCTTAGATCCGGGTATCATCAGTTGAAGGTAAGAGAATAGGACATACCAAAGACAGCTTTTCGTACGCGATATGGACATTATGAATTTTTGGTGATGTCGTTTGGGTTAACGAATGCTCCTGCTGCATTCATGGATCTGATGAACAGGGTATGTAGACCGATGTTGGAAAAATCGGTAATTGTGTTTATAGATGATATTTTAATATACTCTAAGAATGAAGGAGATCATGCTTGTCACATTCGAGAAGTATTGGAAACCTTGAGAAAGAATAAGTTGTATGCAAAATTCTCGAAATGTGAATTTTGGTTAAGGGAAGTCCAATTTTTGGGCCATGTGGTGAATGCAGATGGAATATTGGTGGATCCTGCAAAGATTGAAGCTGTGGTGAATTGGGGAATTCCTAAAAGTCCTTCAGAAATTCGTAGTTTCTTAGGACTGGCAGGATACTATAGAAGATTTATTCAAGATTTTGCCAAAATTGCTTCTCCGTTGACGAAATTAACTCGAAAGGATGTTAAGTATGAATGGAATAAGGAACAGGAAGCTGCTTTTCAGGAACTGAAGAATCGATTGACACAAGCCCCAGTATTAGCAATACCAGAAGGTGTAGATGATTTAGTAATATATTCTGATGCATCATATCAGGGATTGGGGTGTGTTTTAATGCAACGTGGGAGAGTTATTGCTTATGCTTCTAGACAGTTGAAGACTCATGAAGTTAATTACCCAACCCATGATTTAGAATTAGCGGCTGTAGTTTTTGCTCTTAAGATATGGCGACATTACTTATATGGAGTAAGGTGTACCATCTTTACTGATCATAAGAGCCTGAAGTATTTCTTTGAGCAAAAAGATCTGAATATGAGACAAAGGCGATGGTTGGAATTAATCAAAGATTATGATTGTGAAATTCTATATCACCCTGGGAAGGCAAATGTGGTTGCTGATGCATTGAGCAGAAAGGAGAAATACGAACCGATTAAGGTTAAAGCGTATAAACTTGTAATTACTCCTGATTTTATGCAACAGCTGAAAGAAGCCCAATTGGAAGCATTAAAAGAAGAAAACATTAAGAAAGAAAGAATGGTTGGTCAAGAAAAATATTTAGAAGAATATAGTCATGATGTTAAAATCAGATTTGGTCGAATGTGGGTTCCGTTGGCTTCACGTGATAGGGTACTAGATGAAGCTCACAAATCTGGGTATTCCATTCACCCAGGCACGACTAAGATGTAACAAGATTTAAAGCAAGATTATTGGTGGCCAGGGATGAAATTTAATGTGATGCAGTATGTAAATAGATGTTTGACTTGCGCCCAAGTGAAAGCGGAACATCAGAAACCTTATGAATTATTGCAGCCATTAGCCATTCCAGTTTGGAAGTGGGACGATCTGACTATGGATTTTATAACGAAGTTGCCCCGTACACCAAAAGGTTATGATACTATTTGGGTAGTGGTAGACCAGCTAACCAAGAGTGCTTTATTTCTACCAATACGGGAAACTTATTCGGTGGAAAAGTTAGCTGATATCTTTAATAAAGAAATAGTTAGATTGCATGGAGTTCCGAAAAGTATCACGTCTGATAGAGATGCTAGATTTACTTCTAGATATTGGAGGAAATTTCATGAAGCAATGGGAACTAAACTTTGCTTTAGTACAGCCTATCATCCCCAAACAGATGGCCAAAGTGAAAGAACTATTCAGACATTGGAGGATATGCTACGGGCATGTAGTATAGATTTTGGAGGTAGCTGGGATAGTCATCTTCCTTTAGCTAAATTCGCATACAACAACAGTTATCAAGCTACCCTTCAGATGTCTCCATTTGAGATGTTGTACGGAAGAAAGTGTAGAACCCCACTTTATTGGGGAGATATAGGGCAACGGGAATTGGGGAATAGTGAAATAGTTGAAGAAACAATGTCAAAGTTTGAAGTAGTTAAAAATCGTATTAGAGAGGCGAAAAGCAGGCAGAAATCATATGCAGATCGTAGAAGGAAACCATTAGAATTTAAAGTTGGGGATTTTGTGTTGTTGAAAGTTTCTCCCTGGAAGGGCATTATTTGATTTAGAAAGAGAGGCAAGTTAAGTCCACGTTTTATTGGACCTTTCCGAATAATAGAGAAAGTAGGATACGTGGCATATAGGTTGGACTTGCCAGAAGAATTAAGTGCTATTCATCCAACCTTCCACGTCTCTCAGTTACGGAAGTGTTTAGCTAATGAAACTCAATATGTACCATTAGACGATATTGAGGTTGATGAGAAGCTCAATTACGTTGAACAACCTGTGGCCATTATGGATTGTAAGGAGAAGAAACTTAGAAATAAAAGCATTAGCTTAGTCCGGGTGCAGTGGGCACATCGCCGAGGATCTGAATCAACCTGGGAACCAGAAGAAGAGGTGAGACGAAACTACCCTTATTTATTTTAGTCAGGTTTCGAGGACGAAACCCTAAATAAGGTGGGTAGACTTGTAACATCTAAAAGTACAAAAATTTATTTATTTAATTAAAATTAGTGTTCAGTCGCATGCCATACGTGCGAATGAAGCTCAATCGCACGAATGACGGGCGTATGGGCTCAGTCGTACGATTGAGTCGTGCGAATAAGCCAGTCGTGCGATTGAGTATGTCGGCTAAAAATAAGCATGAAGGATAAGTAGGGCGGTTAAGGGTGTTAAAAGCAGATTCTATCTGCTGTAACCTCACCCCCTTGTTCCCTTCGAACCCAAACACCCCTATTCTTGCCAAATTGACTGAACTAGCTCCGTTTTTGTAAGTTTTGCTTGGTACGGATCGATTCTTGAATATGTTAAGCTGTGTGGGTGGTGGAAATTGATCCAAAAACATGTTTAAATCAGGGTTTCTGTTCAATCTTTCTGTTAAACTGAAAAGTGAAGGTTCGAGCCCTAGTTTTTGGGAAGTTTGATGAAATAAGGACCCGAAATGGTTGTAAATGAGGTGTACAGGTTCTGTTATGAATATGGTATAATCCAAATGGTTAAAACTCGAGTTTTTGGATCAAATATGTCAAGAACACAGCTGCTGATCCGTTTCAGGCGAATGAGCCCAGTCGCATGACCCATTCGTGCGACTGAGTCAATCGCATTGTTCAAACGTGCGACTGAAGTTCAGTCGCATTAACCAATCGCACGAATAGAGGTCATTCGCACAAACCCTGTTATAGCTCATTCACACCTCTGTCGTATGGTCCATTCGTACGACTAAGCTCAGTCGCATGTTCAGTCGTACGAATGAGTCCAGTCGCACAGCCTTAGTCGTGTGAAGTGGTCAGCTAGGGGTGGTTTCACTAAGTTAGGGTTGTTGTTTTAGATTTGCTTTGAAAAGGAGAAGTTTTAGCTGCCCTAGTATATTTGGATTGGTAAACACTTGCTGAAAGCATTAAGGTGAGTTCTAATTGCCCTTTTTACGTATTAATGCCGTTTGATAAATGTTGTTTGACAAAATCGGGCACTGGCATGCATATAAATAAATAGAAAATGTGAATAAGAGTTGAAAGTGGTAAATTGTGGTGAATGGCGAGGTGGAGGTTTGACCCACCAACTATAGACGGAGGTTTGACCCGTCAACCCCAACTATAGACGGAGGTTTGACCCGTCAACGCGCGAGATGGAGGTTTGACCCACCAAACTATAGACGGAGGTTTAACCCGTCAACACGCGAGGTGGAGGTTTGACCCACCAACTATAGACGGAGGTTTGACCCGTCAACGCCAACTATAGACGGAGGTTTGACCCGTCAACGCGCGAGGTGGAGGTTTGACCCACCAAACTATAGACGGAGGTTTGACCCGTCAATGCGCAAGGTGGAGGTTTGACCCACCAAATTAAAATTGATAAAAGATGTCCATAAATACCCTGTGGGTATTCGATATGCATATCAATACTGGGATAAATAAATGGACTGATGAATGTGTGTGTGAATCATTCGGTGTGGTAACAGTTGATGGGTTATTATAATTGAAATGTGGTGTATGTTAGAACTCACCAGTTTATCTGATTTTGTGTTTGTTTTCTTATGCATGCCAGGTAGTAATAGAGGTGCTCATGATGGTCCCCCACAGAACTAGCTTCTGGTTATGGTGTATGATACTGGCCACAAATGTTGGGTTTTGGGAATGAAGTACTTGAAGTTTAACAAAGTTTTGAAATGTCGGTTAAAGTCTTGTAAATATGGTTAACGATGTAAACAGTTTTTAATATATATAAAATTCCGCTGCGTTTGTAGTCTCTGAATTATTATTACAACCCAACTAGTAGCACCCCTCTTATTATATAATAAAGTTATGAGATTGAGGGTGTTATACTAGTGCTCATGGGCCTGGATTTTCTGATGGGTTTGGCCATAGTGGCCAAGGTATTTTGGGCTCTGGTCCTTTTGTTGGAGCTCCCTCTCTTGGGCCTGGTCATGCTTCTCATGGGTCTAGCACCCATGGGCCTGCTTCTGTTGGATTTGGGCCTGGTCATTTTCAGGCTTGGGCTTCCTCACCTTCTGCTCAAACTTATCCTCACTATGGGCTTCATGCCGATCTGTCTAAAGTTTGTCAGAACGTTGAGTCATGGATTCCTGACTCGGGTGCCACAGCTCATATGACTTCTGATCCATCCATTGTTTTTGGCACTGTTCCTTACACCGGCTCTGAACGTGTAATTGTCGGTGATGGTACATCTTTACCTATTTCTCATATCGGTTTCTCTTATCTTCATTTATCTACTTGTACTCTTTTACTTCGTTATGTTCTTGTGGTTCCTGGTCTTACCAAGAACCTTTTGTCGATCACTCAGCTTGTTCTTGATCATCCTATATCTGTTTTATTCTCACAGTTTGGTTTGTCTATACAGACTTACACAGGGCAGCTCCTCCACCACATGCGAGCTAGTCATCATCAGCTTTATTCCTTGTCTGCCATTTCTTCTACCACTCGGGAGCTTTGGCATTCTCGCTTGGGTCATCCATCTGATCCTGTGCTGTCTAGGCTTTCCTTTTTACCATTGTTGAATAAATCTGTAGTTAAACCTTGTAATTCTTGTTGCATTTCTAAATCTAGTCGTTTACCTTTTCATTCACCTGTAACTCATTCTACTGTTCCTTTACATGTTGCCCATTGTGATATTTGGGGGCCTTCTCCTGTTGTCTCTCGTTCTGGTTACCGCTATTTCATTACATTTATTGATGATTTTAGTAGGTTTACATGGATGTATCCACTGACCAGTCGAGCACAGGCGGTTGATGCTTTTCGTCATTTTCGACCCTTGGTCGAAAATCTATTTTCTTGTACCATCAAATACCTTCACTGTGATGGTGCTCCTGAGCTGACTCGTGGTGCTATGGCTCATTATCTCTCTGAGTCTGGCGTAGCTTATCGGATTTCTTGTCCTTATACACCTCAACAAAATGGGGTGGCTGAGCGCAAGAATCGTCATCTTTCCGAAGTTGCGCGTGCCTTGCTTTTTCATGCTCACTTACCAAAACATTTTTGGTATGATGCTTATGCTACTGCAGCATATCTCATTAACCGGCTTCCTACACCGGTTCTTCATTATTCCACACCTTACGAGGTGCTCTTTGGTTCTTCTCCTGATTATTCTATTCTTCGAGTGTTTGGGTGTCTGTGTTATCCGTTTCTTGGGGATACTCGTTCGGATAAACTTTCTCCCAAATCCACTCCATGCATTTTTGTTGGTTATGCTCCTAACCATCATGTCTATCTTTGTTATGATCCGTCTACTCGGCGTTCTATCACTTCTCGTCATGTTCTTTTTCATGAATCTATCTTTGATATTCCCAGTTCATCTCCTCCCTCTGACTCATCTGTTTCTTTTTCTCTATCTGACTCATCTGTTTACTTTTCATGTATGGTTTGTCCTTAAGGGGCATTCGATTTCACGCGACCACCACTCACATATAGGTATTTCCCAAACTTCTTAGCTGATTTGGCTCGACCTGGTTATGGTTTAATCTACAAGTTGATTCTTCCTCATTTGTCATGCATGATCGAGGAAGGATCAGGAAGCAAACCATAACTTGTACTTGTAAGAACTTGTTCATTTCAATTCCAGTTAATTTCATGAACCAAACTAGTTTTCCTTTTTTAATGGTGATTTTATTATAAAAACAAAGATCACTAGAAAAATATTAGGGCCAAAACGGAAAGATTACAAAGGGAATGATGAAAATGAAAAGTTACACCAATTAAGTCTATGATTGCAAAAGTCGCTAGGCGCTGACAGGTCGGTTGACTGGGAGTTGCGCTTACTACGGCCTAGGCGGATAGTACTCGGATATGATAAATTATAAATAAATTAATTTTTAAGAAACTATATATATGTCCAATATAATAAGTTTATAAATATTTATAACATATTACGTGAAAATCAATATATATCAAAAGAATATGCTCACATACTGTAGTATTTTAAAATATGATATTTATTTTTTGATATGTATAAACATAGTAATCATTTAATACTCATCTTTCAAAGTAAATTATTAAAAAATAACAAAAATACAACAAATATAGGTGAAAAATAGCGAAAAAATGTGAAAAACAGCAAAAGTCCGAGTTGGGCTGAGTAGGTCCGAGTAGATCCGAGTTGGGGCGAGTTGGACCGATTTCGAGTAAGATTGTCCGAATTGAAGAAAATCATCTCAGTACACCTCCGAGTTCCGAGTACTCGTCTAGTACTCGACCACCTAGGCCGAGTTTTACAACACTGATTAGATCATGTTAAGTCTCCTATCTTTACCCTATGATAGTATGATACAACCATGAGAAAGTTGTGAAGTTTACTTCGTCAATGACTACGAACCAAACTAGTACCAAAAATTCTTAATCAAATCTAGATAGTAAGTGGGTGTTTGGGAGTGCTTTTTTACTAACTTTTGAACTTATTAACTTTTAAAAAGTTAAAAAGTTATTTTCTGGTTTTGGTAATCTTATGGTTGTGAGAGAAATAAGTTAATAAGTCACTCCATACTAACTTAAAATAAGTTAATAAGTCACTCCATACTAACTTTTTAACTTATTTAACAAGTCAATAAGTCAAAAATAAGTTTTAAAAAACAATCCCAAACCTCCCCTAAAACAAAAGGTGAAAAAAAAACATTGTAAAAGACCAAACTCATAATGATCAACACATTAAAGACCATCTTTATCATACTATAATTCACACTCCAAAATCAAATAAAGATATTAAATATAACGTAAATCACTAACAACTAACGAATAAGGTGTAAAAAAACCGGTTTTAGCCAAACCAATTTTCAATCCGATGCGAACTGCCAGTTTGCATATCGATTTGGCAGTCTAACAGTCAAAACCGGTTCAAAGGGAAAAAACGTTTAAGCCGGAAAACAAAACCGGTTTCAAAACCCGTCCAAACCAGCTTGATAGGTTCGAGAATTCTGTTAGAAAATCCGGTTTAAAAAGAACTGGTTTAATCTTATAATAAAAACAATCCCGTTAAGAAACACCCATTTATTAACATCTAGTAACGATTCACAAAATTCATTTCCTCCTTTTCTTTTCTCAACACATCTAGTACCAAAACAACCTCACCAAGCATTTTCAATACGCCGTCGTATCCACAAACACCAAATTACATAACTACCCCCATCATCCCCTAAACCCTCCACCATAAGTACCCCTACACCCTAACACCCCCTGCAACTGCAACTTCACACCCCCCAAAAATGGCTTTCATCTCCACCATCATCTTCATCATCTCCGCCGCATTCACCGTCGCCGCCGCCAGAATTCCCGGCAACTTCGCCGGCGGCCCATGGGAAGCTGCTCACGCCACCTTCTACGGCGGAAGCGACGCCTCCGGCACCATGGGTACTTACTCCACAATTTAGTCTCCATTTTACATTTACATCCATTAACATTTCAAATTCTTGTGTCCAATAATAAAGTCATTTATAATAAAACACTCCATTTCTCTTAAAGTTAACAGTCTTAGTCTCACTTTGTTATACTATCTTTTTTGAACGACTACCTCAAATAACTAAGTGAGATTTCAAGCGTTTATAATGATTTTAACGTTCTAGACCTGACTCACTAAAATATCATGCAAGAGGAAACTCATATTATGAAAAATATCTTGAGTCAGGTTTTACACTTGAAACCTAAAAAAATTCAAGCTCTAACCATCTCACTCTACCGTTAGACCAGAAGACCAACGTAACTTATTTTACTATTTTAATGTTTGGCAAGCTAACTTTTTAACCAATTGTTAATTTATTAATATTTAAAAAGTTAATAATTCAATAAATATGTTTGGATAAAAAATTAAGAGTAAATTTCGATTTTTGTCCCTGTGGTTTAATCATTTTAACTACTTCAGTCCAAAAAGGAATCTTTGATCATATCATGCCCTATGGTTTCATTTTTGTAACGGTTTTGGTCCCTGACACTAACTCTGTTAGTTTTTACAGTTAAATGTGAGGGCACTTTGGTCATTTTACATTTGGAGGACTATTTATGTAAATTATATTAGATTAGGATAATTTTTGTATTTTTTTAAAACAATAAAAACCAAAACAAAACAAAACCACCACTCTCCGCCTCCATCCAACCCACTACTCCAATCCAATCCCCCACCACCCCTTCCTCCCCTTGGACCACCGCCACCGCCACCGCCTGCACCATCGCCAGCACCACCGCCACCGCCTGTACCACCGCCACCGCCACCTCCACCGCCCGCACCACCTCTGCTTTGCATCCAACATCAATGGCGACTCTTCGATTTCACCATCTTCTTCACCACCCTTCTCCCTCATCATCATCTTTCCCCCACCGCATCGCCACCAGCACCACCACCGTAAACCACCGCCAACACCCCTATCGCATTCTCCCTATCCCTGGTGGTCTCTATCCGCAGTATCACCACCACCATCGGAAACCCCTACCACCACCCCGTTAGATCTACCACACCCAACTCTACAGAACCCGAACCAAACACATCGCTAACCTTAACCCGTCAGCCACCTACCTGCCACCACCACCACCCGTAACCACTCACCCAGTCACACATCCCTCAACCGATTCCTCCCTCGATCGACCCACAATAATATCTTTCAGCTTCTCTCTCACATTCCTTGGGTTTCAAATATCTCACCGGAGCTTTCGACTGCAAGCAATCGTCGGCCAATAGTTCAGGCTGGCCTCTTCTCGGACCTTTTTCCGCCGATGGATCTGGCTTCTGTTTCTTGCTGAGCTAGGGCTTCGATTGATGAAGTTAGTGGCTTGAGTTTCTTGGTGTCTGTAATACGAATCATTGTTGCGACGGAGTGTGGATTTACGGTGGTGGTGCTGGAGATGAAGGTTGAAGGGGATTGTTAGGGTTTGCTTGTTTGTTCCTGTTGAAGGTTGAAGGGGATTGTTAGGGTTTGCTTGTTTTAATGTTTTTGATGAATCAGATGATGAAATGCTGGAGATGTCTGCAATACGAATCATTAGTATGTGGTCAGATGATGTTTTAGACTCTTTAAGTTTTTTTTTATTTTTATTTTTTATTGTTTTAAAAAAATACAAAAATTATCCTAATCTAATATAATTTACATAAATAGTCCTCCAAATGTAAAATGACCAAAGTGCCCCCACATTTAACTGTAAAAACTAACAGAGTTAGTGTCAGGGACCAAAACCGTTACAAAAATGAAACCATAGGGCATGATATGATCAAAGATTACTTTTTGGACTGAAGTAGTTAAAATGATTAAACCACAGGGACCAAAATCGAAATTTACTCAAAAATTAATAAGTTAATTTTAAATTGTTAAAATGTAGATTTTGAAAAATTAAAAATTGTTACACTTAAATTTTTTTTGTTTTTACAGGTGGTGCTTGTGGGTACGGGAACCTATACAGCCAAGGGTACGGGGTTAACACCGCGGCGCTGAGCACAGCGTTGTTCAACAACGGGCTCAGCTGCGGTGCATGCTTTGAAATTAAGTGCGCTGATGACCCGCGGTGGTGTCATCCCGGAAGCCCCTCAATTGTGGTCACTGCGACCAACTTCTGCCCTCCGAATTACGCTCTACCGAGCGATAATGGCGGGTGGTGCAACCCGCCTCGCACGCATTTTGATCTGGCTATGCCTGTGTTTCTTAAGATTGCTGAGTATCGTGCCGGAATTGTTCCCGTGTCTTACCGTAGGTATGTATCTCCGTTTTGGAATTTGATAAGTGTATAACTTTTTTTTTAACTATAGTTGTAACTATACTCGATACCCAAGTGAGTCTTCTTGAATTCTAATTTGGATTAAGATGCTAAGTTCATTTCATTTAATTAACAATGAACATAATTAAAGCTTTGTTGTTATTATTTTTATAACACAAAACTTATACTGCTCCTAACCAGGGGCGGACCTACCCCCATGGGAGGGGGGCAGCCGCCCACCCTAATTTTTTTTTTTATGTTAATATATGCTCGTTTTCTCGTCCGCCCCTTGTAAAATTTTGCAATCGCCCCCCTTCGAAACCCAATTTTACTTGTCTTCTTTCTTTTTTAATGAGCCGACCCGATCCAACCCGTTACCGCGTTAGTCGACCGAGCTTTAAAAATTTTCCGTCCCCCGTGAAAAATTTTTCTGGATCCGCCACTGCTCCTAACTACATAATTAACTCCTTATTATGTTTGAACTCGGTTTATTTTAAAATTGTTTTCCGCTTCTTAGTTC
The DNA here is from genome assembly GCA_024085815.1 of Flaveria linearis. Taxonomy (NCBI): domain Eukaryota; kingdom Viridiplantae; phylum Streptophyta; class Magnoliopsida; order Asterales; family Asteraceae; genus Flaveria; species Flaveria linearis. The sequence goes on from CM044009.1 coordinate 68,816,900, forward strand.
TTAGTTCTTACTACTGAGCTATAACCCGAGTAACTATAAGTTTTATTCATTTAGTTAAACGAATGAACGTAAACAAGTAATATTCATTTATTACGTTTATTATATTAATTCATTCGTTTTAATTAATTATTATTACTAATTTTAGTTTGAATCAATTTGATTTTGTAGTTTTTAAACAATTTTTATCCCATACTAGCCATTTGTGATAAATTTGTGTAGCTTAATTTGTCATATAAATTATGTTCGTATTTGTTCAGTCATGTCTGTTTTCTTATTCAGTTGTGTTTGTTAATGTTTATTTGTATTTGTTTATTCTCATAGAATTAACACGTATAAATCAAACTCGTTATTTAAGAATTTGTGTTTGTTTAAAATTAAACGAATAAAGATAAATATATATATTTGTGTTTGTCCGGTTCTCTATACATGAAATAATTTACATTGCTAGTCCATTTGATGGATGTTTTATCTCTTAGAGCGGATGAGGATGTCTTGGGTTCAAACCCAGACAATAATGTAATATGGAGTAATTTAGTAGTGTAATATACGTGCCCTCCAAAAAAATAATCTACATTGGCAAAAATTACGCTGTATCTCACAAGTCACAACATGGTTGCTTTGAATCCCATAATTTTATAGTTATGCTAAAAACATACGGTGCGGATGATTGTCTTCCTAAAGTACAACCATGGATGCATAAGGTGCAAGTGAGAGATGCACATGGGCTAAATAGACGTAGGAAATTTAATGTATGCGGTGTCTTTTGGTAGAGTGCATGTGGGACGCTATCCACGTGATGTACGTTTAGGTTTTAGGAACTTCATAACTACCGTAGATACTAGCGCGTGATTGGTGGCAGTATGTCTACCGTTAACTTGATGAAATCAAGACCGTTGGTTTCACCGGTATGGTGGACCCACGATCTTTAATGTTGTAGCAAGATTACCGTACGGTGTCCCTACGTTGAATCAACTGCGGTAACATGTAACATGTTACAAATTATTAAATTACGTAACACGGTTATAATATTTTTTTAACATTTGTATGATGCAGGGTGTCGTGTCGGAAAGCTGGTGGGATTAGGTTCACGATCAACGGTTTCCGTTACTTCAACTTGGTTTTGATAAGTAATGTTGCGGGTGCGGGAGAGATTCAAAAGGTGTGGATTAAAGGCACCAAAACTAATTGGATGAGTATGAGTCGTAACTGGGGGCAAAATTGGCAATCGAACGCTGTGCTTGTGGGTCAATTGCTCTCATTTAGAGTCGCAGCTAGTGACCGTCGCACCTCCACTTCGTGGAATATCGCCCCAGCAAACTGGCAATTTGGTCAGACCTTTGCTGGTAAGAATTTCCGAGTCTAAGAAGAAACCGAGAAACGGGATTTCCAAATTTACCCATTTAGGAAAATTGTTTTTAGCTTTTATTTTGTCGTTAGATTGTCATATGTGTTTAGCGGATTATGCTTTTTTTAGGGGTGTGAAAGTTAATATGTGGAAAGTCAAGGAGTAGGACGGTCATATCTGGAAACTTTTTCAAATATCCAAACATTTACGGTTTGTGTTTGGAGTTAGGCTGAGGCGGCTGAAAACATGTTCAGCCCGCAGCAAATGTTATTAAAAGTTTTAGTCAACAATGATGGTTTTCTTATTTTTTTTAATTTGTTTTTAAATTTTGCATGTTGGTTTTATAGGTGAATTGTATGTAGAAGTTGCGTCACTACTAATTTACATCTTGTAAGTTAGGGAAAAACTAACTTGACTTGTTTTGTATTCATTGACAGATCAACGAATTATTATTATAGCACAAATCCTCGGTTTTTGTTTTTTGGGTGAATAGTGAAGAACATTACTAGTTTAAGTTTTTTTTTTTTTTTTTTTTTGAATAGCAAGAATTTTTTATATATCGACAAAGGGTCTAGCAAGATGCTATAAGACCAATAAACTTACAGATCACCAAAGAGAAAAACAGGGGACAAAACCAAAAAACACCAAGACTAGTTCAATTCTTTACAATTAAAATTACACCATTCAACCCACTCTAAATTCTTCAATGTGGATTTGTTTTTTAGCCATAAAAACTTCAAAACTTTGATTTCTTCCACCACTTTAGAATAATAGTTAACAACTCCTCTAAAATTACTAATTTAAGTATTTAACAAGTTAATTGACGTAGTTATGAGTCAACTAAGGTTATTAATGTCACACCCTCATTTTCCACGTACGGGGTTTTACCGTCAGGCGTATGATACAACCAGGATCTCAGATAAGCATCAGTTACACCAAACGACTCGATAATTACAAATCATATAAGTTGCTTAATTTTAATGAAGTAAACCAAATATATTTAAGTAGTGCGGAAGCGAAAACATGAAAATATTTAACAATAGTTTTGGAACACGCAAACACGCGTCCAATCCAATTTATGTAAAGCAAATGCAAATTAAATCCTGAAAACAGTTTGAGATGAATGCGGAATGACATGCAGTGGATGCTGTGCTCCTAGACGTGCCACGTCAATGTCCTGAGAGAAAACATGCAAAAATCTCAGTACAAGACTGGTGAGTTCACAGGTTTATCAGAAAACAGTAATTATCAGTAATGAAGTTCCCGGATTATGTAATCCGTCAAGTATGTAATTCCCCGGATTTATTAATCCGATAAATATAATGAAATCCCCGGATTTATTAATCCGATAAGTATAATGAAATCCCCGGATTTATTAATCCGATAAGTATAATGAAATCCCCGGATTTATTAATTAAAGCATATAATGGGTAGCTAGTCCATAATGATCACTATGTGTATGAAGGCGCGACCGAACTGACATGTAAGCAATAGTATAATGTAAGCCCGGCTGTGGATCACACACCACAACACTTGAAATTAGGCTAACCGTTCACCCGTTTGACCAGCTAGCGCGACTAGCCCAAGTGGGGTATGTCAATCCCAGTAGTACTACTAACAATCACCTCGTTAAGTCCATATTAACGGTCCGTTGGACAAGTATACACCATAGTATCAAGTATATGCAGTATTACAAAAATCCAATGTAATGTAACTTTTATGAAAACAGCATGTTTCTCTCCCCCAAAAGAGTATATAAGTAAAAGTGGGGCTGTAAACTCACCTTGATTTGATGTAATGAAATGAACAAGAACTTCAAAGAATAAGGCAATGCACGATCAAACACGATCAACACCTATTATTAATTGTAATTAAGTTTTTAAAACGTGTTCAACGCGAATAAATACATTTGGTCGGATTCGGGTCGGTTCGGTTTGACGCGCACGATTTGATATACAAACAACCCATGTCTTAATAATATTACCAGTATTGATATTAATAATAACAATGGTATGATCATAATTAAAATGTTAATATTCGTATATGTAAATAATTTGTGAAATTTATTAAATATAATTCCTTCATTTATCATAATAAATCCATAATTAAAATAATATAATCTTCATTAATAACTTGATGATTATTGTTTAAAGTCTATTTTTATAAAAATAACTATTTATAATATAATATTTTATAAAGATTTTTAAGGTTTTAAACAAAATAATTTATGGAAAATAATTATGGAAGATTTAAAATAAGGACAGTTTATAAAATTTATTTTTATAATTTTTAAGGATTTTTCTATAATTTTTAGAAGCTTAAAAAGGCTTAAAAAAATAAAAGAGGGTGCCCGGGGTCGAACCCGGACCTCTTGTGTGTGATGGAAGCATGGAACCAGTGAACCAAAGGTCTCAGCCGCACCAGAACCCAGTTTCATTTGTTTTTAAACATAATTTCCCCGGTTCCCCCAACTCATATGAACCCTAATTTGATTTCAGTCCAATTGAACGCGAATCCGATAGTGTTAACAGTTAAGATCATAGGGCTTTTAATCCTTATGTAAAAACAATAGATTAGAGTGTTTAATTACCTGTTTTGGTTTAGTTTGATGCTAAGAACACTCGAAGAACAGTCGCGGCCGAATGGTTGATCGGAGGTGTGTTTTAATGTGTTTTCAGGTGGATTTAAATGGTGTAATCGATTAGGGAGTGATACATGGTCATATATATGCGATTAATTTGATTATAATAGTGTTAATGCGATCGATTGTGGAGTTGTTTGACCGAAAGTGGAAGTGGTTCGGTTGAACTGCAATTCGATTGATTAAACGCGTTTTTAAGAGTGAATTAGGTTCGAATCTCATCCACGAAGTGATTAGAACCGGTTTTGTGGTTTAAAATGGGGTATTTTCCGTGTTTTGGCCTCGCCGGAGGGCCGCCGGAGTTCGCCGGACCGGTGGCCGGAAAAGCGGGGAAAGGGGCGGGGGTTGGGTTTGAAAATTAAAAGTTACAGATTTGGTCCCTGAGGTTTATGTTTCTGTTATTTTATGTTATAAACTTCTTTAAAGTTTTAGAATTGACATAACAGCCCCCTGGACTTTATTTATTATTATTATTATTATTATTATTATTATTATTATTATTATATTTTATGATAAAAAAATTTCGGGTTGTCACATTATCCCCATGTTGAAAGAATTTTCGTCCCGAAAATTTGGAACACCGAGGTTAACAAACAAGTATTCGGAGAATTCGGTTAAACCGAGAAATAGACCATGAAAATACATGAGGACAGTTAATACATACGATGAGTTAACGAGCTTATTGCTAATTGACGTACTTGTTAGTGACAGATGTCACACACCATCACATTCACCACATGATCTTCAACAAGAAGAATCTTAGGTTTCCTTTGTGATTTAGGAATATCTTGAATGTTTCTAAAACTTTGTTCATTAAATCCATCTGTATCATCTGAACTGTCACACGCATGTGAAACTTTATGAGGTAGAACAAATGTGAAAGTAAACTCACAATGTTCTTTGCTTGATATTATGAGATGTCCCAGTATCCTTTAGTTTGAGAGAATTTCGTCCTGAAATTCAGTTGGAGTTTGGTTCCGAAGTTGTATCCACGAACAAGTGCGGATATTTAGACTTCATCTGATCCTCCCGTTCCCACGTAAACTCTGGTCCCCGTTTGGAGTTCCATCTTACGCGCACAATGGGAATTTTGCTACGTTTTAGTGTCTTGACTTCTCGATCCATGATTTCCACTGGTTCTTCGATGAAATGTAGTTGATCATCTATCTTTAGTTCTTCTAAAGGTACGATCAATGATTCATCGGATAGACATTTCCGCAGGTTGGATACATGAAACACATCATGTATCCCCCTGAGTTCTTCAGGTAAATTCAACTGATAAGCTACTGGGCCAATCCGTTTGACAATCTCAAATGGCCCTACGTACCTTGGGCTTAACTTCCCACGCTTTCCAAAGCGTATTACACCTTTCCAGGGTGAGACCTTCAGCAGTACTTTGTCACCAACCTGAAACTCCAATGGCTTCCGACGCTTGTCGGCGTAACTCTTTTGTCGATCACGTGCTGCTGCCATACGGTTACGAATTTGCACGATCTTCTCAGTCATTTCGTGCACAAGTTCAGGTCCTGTAAGTTGGCTTTCTCCTACTTCTGCCCAACAGATAGGTGATCGGCACTTACGTCCATACAATGGCTCAAATGGAGCTGCCTTGATCGAGGTGTGATAACTGTTATTATAGGAGAACTCAACCAATGGTAAATGAGTTTCCCAACTGCTACCAAAATCGATCACACAGGCACGCAACATGTCTTCCAGTGTCTGGATTGTACGCTCACTTTGACCATCGGTCTGCGGGTGATATGCAGTACTCATATCCAGCCGTGCTCCTAATGACCGTTGTAATGATTGCCAGAAGTGAGAAGTGAACCGAGCATCACGGTCAGAAATGATAGATATCGGTACGCCATGCCGAGAGACTATTTCCCTTAAATAGATACGGGTAAGCTTCTCCATTCGATCAGTCTCTCGGATTGCCAGAAAGTGTGCGGATTTCGTTAAGCGATCTACTATAACCCAAATGGTATCGCATCCGCTGGGAGTCCTAGGTAACTTCGTGATGAAGTCCATGGAGATCTGCTCCCATTTCCATACTGGAATTTCCGGTTGTTGGAGTAATCCAGATGGTCTCTGGTATTCTACCTTAACCTTGGAACAAGTTAGGCATCTGCTTACGTATGTGGCTATCTCCGCCTTCATTTTCGGCCACCAGTAAAATTCTTTCAAGTCCTGGTACATCTTGTCTGAACCTGGATGGATCGAGTAACGTGACTTATGAGCTTCATCCATTATCAGCTTTCGCATGTTCCCGTACCGTGTTACCCAGATCCGTTTCATAAAATAACGGATTCCATCAGCTTTAACCTCCAACTGTTTCTCCATGCCTCGCATGGATTCTGCCTTGAGATTCTCCGTTTTCAAGGCCTCAGATTGAGCAGCTTTGATTTGCGCTAGCAGGTCAGAGTGGATTGTTATTTGCAATGCGCGCACCCGACGAGGCTTTAGAGTTTCCTTACGACTCAGGGCATCGGCTACTGCATTAGCCTTACCCGGATGGTACTTGATCGCACAGTCATAATCATTGAGTAACTCTAACCATCGTCGTTGCCGCATATTCAATTCCTTTTGATCAAATATGTGTTGGAGGCTCTTATGATCTGTATAGATCATGCACCTGGTTCCATATAGGTAGTGCCTCCAGATCTTCAAGGCAAACACTACAGCTCCTAGTTCCAGATCATGCGTTGTGTAGTTCTTCTCATGCACCTTGAGCTGTCTAGATGCATAAGCTATGACTTTGTCACGTTGCATCAATACACACCCCAAACCTTGGATGGATGCATCACAGTAAACAACAAAGTCATCAGTCCCTTCTGGTAAGGCTAGGATTGGTGCGCTGTAGAGTTTGTCTTTAAGCGCCTGAAACGCTGTTTCCTCTTTGCTACCCCACTTATAAATTATTCCCTTATGAGTCAGGGCAGTCAAAGGTTGTGCCAATTTAGAAAATCCTTCGATAAACCTCCGGTAATAGCCTGCCAAACCAAGGAATTGTCGCACCTCAGTAGGCGTCCTGGGTGCCGGCCAATCCTTGATTGCTTTAATCTTTGAAGGATCAACATGTATACCCTTTTCATTCACCACGTGCCCGAGGAATTGCACTTCACGCATCCAGAAGTCACATTTTGAGAACTTTGCGTAAAGCTGTTCATCTCTTAGCAATTTCAGTATGGTTCTCAAATGTCCCTCATGATCTTCCTTATTACGGGAGTAGATTATTATGTCATCAATGAAGACAATGACAAACTTATCCAGATAAGGTTTGCAGACACGGTTCATGAGGTCCATAAAAACTGCTGGGGCATTGGTTAGCCCAAAAGGCATTACGGTGAACTAGTAGTGCTCATAACGTGTTCGAAACGCAGTCTTGGAGATGTCTTCCTCTCGAACCCTCAACTGATGATAACCTGATCTCAAGTCAATCTTGGAATAGTAGCTAGATCCTTGCAACTGGTCGAACAAATCATCATTGCGTGGAAGTGGATACCTATTCTTGATTGTCACCTTGTTCAGTTCGCGGTAGTCAATACACATTCTGAAGGTTCCATCTTTCTTTTTAACGAAAAGCACTGGAGCTCCCCAAGGTGAAGAGCTGGGATGTATGAATCCTTTGTCTAACAACTCTTGCAATTGCTTAGACAGCTCTTGTAATTCGTTCGGTGCCAGACGGTACGGAGCCCGAGCTATCGGAGTTGCTCCTGGTGCTAGTTCAATTTGAAATTCTACCTGTCTGTGTGGGGGAAGACCAGGTAGTTCTTCGGGAAATACTTCAGGAAAATCCCTCACGACTGGAATGTCTTCGACACGCTTTTCATTTGTCTTCGTCTCAGTAACAAGTGCCAACAAGGCAATGTGTCCTTTCCTGAGACATTTCTGAGCCTTCAAACATGATATGATGCCGACCACCGCACCTACCTTTTCACCTTCCACAATAAGAATTTCTTCGTCCGAAATAGGTAACTTGATCAGCTTCTCCTTGCAAACGATCTCAGCACTATTCTGGGATAACCAATCCATCCCGACGACTACATCGAAGCTTCCTAGTGTGACAGGAATAAGGTCTATGTGGAAAGTATGACCAGACAAACCTAGTTTACAATTTCCATATACTTGAGTTGCCGTTATGGTCCTACCATCAGCTATTTCTATGGCATACTCAGAACTCAAGTCAGTAGGTACCCTTCCTAGTATTTTACTAAACTTAGTGGACACATAACTCCTATCAGCACCAGAGTCAAATAAAATAGAGGCATAACATCCATTAATAGTGAATCTACCAGACACTACAGTAGGGTCATTTCGAGCCTCACCTGAACCCATGATAAAGGCTCTGCCTCTGCCACTGCCTCCACCACTGTTGTTGTCTTTAGGCTTATCAGCAGCACCATTGTTACCGTTTCTTTTCAGTTTCGGGCATTCCCTTTTAAAATGTCCGGGTTGACCACATTCAAAACACACAGTCTGATTGTGGTTCTGTTGCTGTTGAGGTGCTTTTCCCGAGAGATTCACCCGGCAATTCTTGGCAACATGCCCGAACTTCCCACACCTCTCACACGTGCTCCTTGTGCATTGCCCAGTATGATGGAGCTGACATTTGTTGCACTTTGGGAGATTTCCATGATAGCCGCCCGAATGAGAAGGTTGGGACGGATTAAACTTCTTGTGTTGAGGTTGATAAGTGGAGGATGGAGATTGCTTTCCGCTGGTAGATGGTTCCCATTTCCTCTTGTTATTGTGGAAACTAGATGCAGCACCTCTCGGAGGTAGTTTACCCTGCGCGACAGCCTGGTCAGTCAACTTGTGGGCCAGTTGAACAGCTTCCTGAATGGTAGCTGGTCTAGCAGTGGTGACCATGCTCTGGATTTCAGGTACCAGTCCGTCGATGTATCTTTCAACCCGTTTGTAAGCCGGGTTAATCATAGTAGGGCACAGAGTAGCCAACTCGTGAGAACGAGTTGTGTAAGCTTCAATTTCAGAACCTACCATCTTCAGGTTCCAAAATTCGGTTTCCAGTTTTTGTATTTCATCTCGTGAACAGTACTCCTCTTTTAGCAGATTCTTGAATTCTACCCATGTTGTGGCGTTTGCAGCTTCAACGCCCAGCATCTGAACTTGTGTGTTCCACCAGCTCAGAGCAGCACCATCCAGTGTGCCAGCAACATATTTTACCCTACTCCCAGCAGGGCAGTTGCAGATTTCGAACACCGATTCTAGCTTTTCGAACCAACGGAGCAGTCCCACCGCTCCCTCAGTTCCATTGAATGGGTTAGGTTTGCAGTCCATAAAGGACTTATAGGTGCAAGTCGGTTGACCAATAGGGTTCTGCTGTGGAGGGGGTTGGTTTGCCAACGCCGCGGTGATACTATGATTTATTATCGCTGCCAATTCTGCAGGTGTCATTGAGATGTTACCCCTCCCGCGTCCACGTCCTCTTCCAGACATTCTTTTCATTACCAAATATCAAAAGCTATCAGTCATATGAAAATAGACCTTTTGTCTTGGAATGAAGAGAAATTTAAAGATTTAAAGAAATAGAAGTAGGAAATTTAATGTATGCGGTGCGGATGATTGTCTTCCTAAAGTACAACCATGGATGCATAAGGTGCAAGTGAGAGATGCACATGGGCTAAATAGACGTAGGAAATTTAATGTATGCGGTGTCTTTTGGTAGAGTGCATGTGGGACGCTATCCACGTGATGTACGTTTAGGTTTTAGGAACTTCATAACTACCGTAGATACTAGCGCGTGATTGGTGGCAGTATGTCTACCGTTAACTTGATGAAATCAAGACCGTTGGTTTCACCGGTATGGTGGACCCACGATCTTTAATGTTGTAGCAAGATTACCGTACGGTGTCCCTACGTTGAATCAACTGCGGTAACATGTAACATGTTACAAATTATTAAATTACGTAACATGGTTATAAATTTTTTTAACATTTGTATGATGCAGGGTGTCGTGTCGGAAAGCTGGTGGGATTAGGTTCACGATCAACGGTTTCCGTTACTTCAACTTGGTTTTGATAAGTAATGTTGCGGGTGCGGGAGAGATTCAAAAGGTGTGGATTAAAGGCACCAAAACTAATTGGATGAGTATGAGTCGTAACTGGGGGCAAAATTGGCAATCGAACGCTGTGCTTGTGGGTCAAGTGCTCTCATTTAGAGTCGCAGCTAGTGACCGTCGCACCTCCACTTCGGGGAATATCGCCCCAGCAAACTGGCAATTTGGTCAGACCTTAGCTGGTAAGAATTTCCGAGTCTAAGAAGAAACCGAGAAACGGGATTTCCAATTTACCCATTTAGGAAAATTGTTTTTAGCTTTTATTTTGTCGTTAGATTGTCATATGTGTTTAGCGGATTTTGCTTTTTTTAGGGGTGTGAAAGTTAATATGTGGAAAGTCAAGGAGTAGGACGGTCATATCTGGAAACTTTTTCAAATATCCAAACATTTACGGTTTGTGTTTGGAGTTAGGCTGAGGCGGCTGAAAACATGTTCAGCCCGCAGCAAATGTTATTAAAAGTTTTAGTCAACAATGATGGTTTTCTTATTTTTTTTAATTTGTTTTTAAATTTTGCATGTTGGTTTTATAGGTGAATTGTATGTAGAAGTTGCGTCACTACTAATTTACATCTTGTAAGTTAGGGAAAAACTAACTTGACTTGTTTTGTATTCATTGACAGATCAACGAATTATTATTATAGCACAAATCCTCGGTTTTTGTTTTTTGGGTGAATAGTGAAGAACATTACTAGTTTAAGTTTTTTTTTTTTTTTTGAATAGCAAGAATTTTTTTATATATCGACAAAGGGTCTAGCAAGATGCTATAAGACCAATAAACTTACAGATCACCAAAGAGAAAAACAGGGGACAAAACCAAAAAACACCAAGACTAGTTCAATTCTTTACAATTAAAATTACACCATTCAACCCACTCTAAATTCTTCAATGTGGATTTGTTTTTTAGCCATAAAAACTTCAAAACTTTGATTTCTTCCACCACTTTAGAATAATAGTTAACAACTCCTCTAAAATTACTAATTTAAGTATTTAACAAGTTAATTGACGTAGTTATGAGTCAACTAAGGTTATTAATGTCACACCCTCATTTTCCACGTACGGGGTTTTACCGTCAGGCGTGTGACACAACCAGGATCTCAGATAAGCATCAGTTACACCAAACGACTCGATAATTACAAATCATATAAGTTGCTTAATTTTAATGAAGTAAACCAAATATATTTAAGTAGTGCGGAAGCGAAAACATGAAAATATTTAACAATAGTTTTGGAACACGCAAACACGCGTCCAATCCAATTTATGTAAAGCAAATGCAAATTAAATCCTGAAAACAGTTTGAGATGAATGCGGAATGACATGCAGTGGATGCTGTGCTCCTAGACGTGCCACGTCAATGTCCTGAGAGAAAACATGCAAAAATCTCAGTACAAGACTGGTGAGTTCACAGGTTTATCAGAAAACAGTAATTATCAGTAATGAAGTTCCCGGATTATGTAATCCGTCAAGTATGTAATTCCCCGGATTTATTAATCCGATAAATATAATGAAATCCCCGGATTTATTAATCCGATAAGTATAATGAAATCCCCGGATTTATTAATCCGATAAGTATAATGAAATCCCCGGATTTATTAATTAAAGCATATAATGGGTAGCTAGTCCATAATGATCACTATGTGTATGAAGGCGCGACCGAACTGACATGTAAGCAATAGTATAATGTAAGCCCGGCTGTGGATCACACACCACAACACTTGAAATTAGGCTAACCGTTCACCCGTTTGACCAGCTAGCGCGACTAGCCCAAGTGGGGTATGTCAATCCCAGTAGTACTACTAACAATCACCTCGTTAAGTCCATATTAACGGTCCGTTGGGCAAGTATACACCATAGTATCAAGTATATGCAGTATTACAAAAATCCAATGTAATGTAACTTTTATGAAAACAGCATGTTTCTCTCCCCCAAAAGAGTATATAAGTAAAAGTGGGGCTGTAAACTCACCTTGATTTGATGTAATGAAATGAACAAGAACTTCAAAGAATAAGGCAATGCACGATCAAACACGATCAACACCTATTATTAATTGTAATTAAGTTTTTAAAACGTGTTCAACGCGAATAAATACATTTGGTCGGATTCGGGTCGGTTCGATTTGACGCGCACGATTTGATATACAAACAACCCATGTCTTAATAATATTACCAGTATTGATATTAATAATAACAATGGTATGATCATAATTAAAATGTTAATATTCGTATATGTAAATAATTTGTGAAATTTATTAAATATAATTCCTTCATTTATCATAATAAATCCATAATTAAAATAATATAATCTTCATTAATAACTTGATGATTATTGTTTAAAGTCTATTTTTATAAAAATAACTATTTATAATATAATATTTTATAAAGATTTTTAAGGTTTTAAACAAAATAAATTTATGGAAAATAATTATGGAAGATTTAAAATAAGGACAGTTTATAAAATTTATTTTTATAATTTTTAAGGATTTTTCTATAATTTTTAGAAGCTTAAAAAGGCTTAAAAAAATAAAAGAGGGTGCCCGGGGTCGAACCCGGGACCTCTTGTGTGTGATGGAAGCATGGAACCAGTGAACCAAAGGTCTCAGCCGCACCAGAACCCAGTTTCATTTGTTTTTAAACATAATTTCCCCGGTTCCCCCAACTCATATGAACCCTAATTTGATTTCAGTCCAATTGAACGCGAATCCGATAGTGTTAACAGTTAAGATCATAGGGCTTTTAATCCTTATGTAAAAACAAATAGATTAGAGTGTTTAATTACCTGTTTTGGTTTAGTTTGATGCTAAGAACACTCGAAGAACAGTCGCGGCCGAATGGTTGATCGGAGGTGTGTTTTAATGTGTTTTCAGGTGGATTTAAATGGTGTAATCGATTAGGGAGTGATACATGGTCATATATATGCGATTAATTTGATTATAATAGTGTTAATGCGATCGATTGTGGAGTTGTTTGACCGAAAGTGGAAGTGGTTCGGTTGAACTGCAATTCGATTGATTAAACGCGTTTTTAAGAGTGAATTAGGTTCGAATCTCATCCACGAAGTGATTAGAACCGGTTTTGTGGTTTAAAATGGGGTATTTTCCGTGTTTTGGCCTCGCCGGAGGGCCGCCGGAGTTCGCCGGACCGGTGGCCGGAAAAGCGGGGAAAGGGGCGGGGGTTGGGTTTGAAAATTAAAAGTTACAGATTTGGTCCCTGAGGTTTATGTTTCTGTTATTTTATATTATAAACTTCTTTTAAAGTTTTAGAATTGACATAACAGCCCCCTGGACTTTATTTATTATTATTATTATTATTATATTATTATTATTATATTTTATGATAAAAAAAATTTCGGGTTGTCACAATTAATGTGCAATAGGTATGTATCTTAACCATTAAGGCAGATGGTTTTATGGTTTTTTTATAATGTAAGAGGAATAAAACAAGGTTCTCTTTTTCTAAAGGTATAAAGGTTAAAATGAATAGTTATTAGTTGAAGTTTTTTTAATTTGAATTCTTTTTTTCTTAAATCAAAAAAATAAAAAATTGTGGCGCCATGAAAAGGGAGGGAAATAGATGAATTTTGTGGTTCTATATTGACCGTGAAAAGGGAGGGAAACAAATGATTTTTGTGGTTATATATTGACTATAGATGTTGAATTCCTGAAGTGTTTTTTTTTTCAAATTAAAGTGAATTAATTCATTAACATTGTAATATGTAGACGTAGGGTGTTTAAAAACCCAAATCCAAAGATCGCAGAGTCAGATAGCCTTATGACAAAACGAATCCTGACAAAAACGAATCAAATACACGTATCATGCATCTATGTCATAGCGATTATCATCAATCTGGACTGTTAAAATATAACACCCTCGCTGGCATGAGTCACCGGAGCCCATTTATGTAACAAATTCATATGGACCACGCCCACTCATCATACATGTTCATCATACATGATACATCATTAGAGATTATAAACACAAGTAAAAGGAATTGAATTCGCCATGCACAAATAGTCTCCTCTATCCTCTTTGAACCTTTTTCTCATTTTGCGAACTTTAATATTTATTCTCATGCTGGAGGGTTGTTATAGGAAAACTTTTTCCATGTGACGTATTAACCAATGTTGTTTGAGTGTGTGTAGATCAAGAGCTAAAGGATCTGGTCTGGTAAATCAGAGTTAAAAGTGGAATCAATTCGACACGTTAAACACTAGTATTTACATAATCTCTGCTAGAAATACCCATAGGTTTCTGTTAGTTGCCCATTGTCATTCCACAAATCATATATTCCCACATGAGTATTATTCACTTTTACCCCGCCCCTACTTCATCAACTAAAAGATAATGAAAAAGAAAGAGTTAGGCGTTGATTGGCAACATCTGATTAAATAAGTACTGAATGAATAAGAGGGTCTGAACCAGTAAGAGGTCTGATCAATAAGTGTGTTTGATTTTAAAAGAAAAAATTAAAAACCACACAAACCCTTTGTCTTCCCCCACATTCACCTATTCACTTTTCTTCTTCACACAAATCCACAAAACCACAAACCACCATCGTCATCTCCAAGAAAACCCTAACCACCACCCATCATCTCCACCCTACCCAACCGCGGCGACCACCACCATCACCACCACCCTTCTTCTTCACACAAACCACCACCGTGAACCACCGACTTGAGTCAGACTCGGGTGAGATCCGCAAACGCGAACCACCACCGTGAACCATCGCGAGCCAGACCGCCAACCACCGCCAACCACCGTTGCAGTGGCTGCCCTCGCCGTCGCAGGCCAGACCCACCGCCAACTACCGCGAACCACCACGTTTGACTCTGGTCAGATTTGGGTTTAGATCTGACTGAATATTCTCCGGTAAGATGCAAGCACCCAAACAACGCACGTCTGACCGAGTCAAACGTGCACGTTTGACAGGAGTCGATCAGACCCAACCAAACAGCCCCTTAATTTTTGGGCTTTCCAAAGCAAAAACCATGTTTACCAAGAGGAACTCGGGCTTTTGTGCAACACCTTTTTAGGGGTGTTCATTTTCGGATAGTGAATTTCACTATCCGAATCCGAATCCGAAATTTCGGATATCCGAATTTTGGATATCCGAAATTTCGGATTCGGATTCGGATATCCGTTCGGATATCCGAATTCAAAGAAATTTTGTATTATTTAATAAATTTTATAAAAATATAATAATTTTTATTAAAGTTTTTATCGGATATTCGAAGTTTTTTTATTAAAATGTCATAAATATCTAAAAATATCTGAAATATATAATTAATATTTAATATTTTTAAATTTTTATAAAAATATTTTGGATATTTCGGATATTTCGGATATCCGAAATATCCGAAAATTCTGAAAATCACTATCCGAATCCGAATCCGAAATTTCGGATATCCGAAGTTCGGATATCCGAATTTTCGGATATCCGAAATTTCGGATATCCGAATTTCGGATTTTCAGATATTTCGGATTCGGTTTCGGATTCGGATATTTTTGAACACCCCTACACCTTTTGACCAAAGTGACGCACATGTTGACTTTTTAAGTCAAACACATTGAGTTTCATCTTTGGCCGTCGTTATGAACATGACAGCCTTTGAATTGATCTCGATCTTGAATTGACGTACTTCATAGTCGTTTGAATTGACCAAGTGGTTTTTTTTGTGCTAGGCAAACCCATCAAAAAACTAAAAGTCGAATTTGAGTTGAATCAAATTTCAAAATATTTGAATCATATTCAAATAATGAACACCACTATTCCTTTGACACATTTCATTTTTTTTATTTTTGTTGGAAAATAGTGCTTCAGTCAAAGTTAAGGGGGTATTTGTGTCTACTTCCTAAAGTGAAAGGGGGTTGTTTAGATATGCTGTTAATTCTTGTTAGCAGTTAGTTAAGAAGTAGTTAGTGTTAACGGTGATGAGATATATAGTTAGCAGCTAGTGTTAATCGAGAGATTAGTTCTGTAATCATCTTCATCTTCTTCATTACAGAAGAGTTTTGCAATAAAGTTTCAATCGTTCATTGTTATCTTTTCTTGTCATACGGTTGTTGCTTCAATTGATATTGTATTTTGAATCCAATTTCTTCAACAATTGGTATCAGAGCTACGGCTCAAATCTATCGATTGGATTACGAGTCAATTGAAGGGAAGATTGAAAAGATGGTCTCAACAAAGTTCGATCTGGAGAAATTTGATGGCAAGAATGACTTCGGACTCTGGAGATTGAAGATGAGGGCACTTCTCGTACACCAGGGTGTAGTTGATGCTCTCGCCGGCGAAGCAAAGTTGCCGGTGACTCTATCAGACAAAGAAAAGAAGGATATGATGGAGAAAGCGCATAGTGCGATCATATTGTGTCTGGGAGATAGGGTCCTGAGAGAGGTATCGAAGGAGACTACGGCTGCAGGGGTGTGGACGAAGTTAGAAGGGCTGTATATGACAAAGTCTCTGGCAAATAGGCTCTATTTGAAGAAAAGGTTGTATACGTTCCAGATGAATCCTGGAAAGTCGCTTGAAGATCACACAGATGACTTCAACAAGTTAGTTTTGGATCTTGAAAACATTGATGTGACCCTTGCAGATGAAGATAGGGCAATTATCTTCTTGACTTCACTTCCGGCATCATATGAACACTTTGTAGATACTTTGATGTACGGAAGGGAAACACTCACGATGGAAGAAGTGTTGGCTGCAGTTAATTCAAAGGAACTCAAAAGAAGATCTGATGTGAAAGATGAAGTCACTGAAGGCCTCTATGTTAAAGGAAAAACTGAGCAACGGTTTGGAAAGGCAAGAAGTCAACCAAAGTCCAAAGTGAAGGCTAAGAAGAAGTGTTATGTGTGTGGATCTGAAAAACATTTCAAACGTGATTGCCCAGAGTGGAAGAAGAAGAAAATAGAGCCTGGAAGTTCCAAGTATCATGGGGGTTTTAGTTCTCCTGATGGATCAATGGATGGATATGAGAGTGCTGAAGTTTTGACAGTGGGAACTGGTCAAGACAGCTCAAATTGGATCCTGGATTCGGGGTGCTCCTATTATATGACACCATCAAAGGAGTCTTTCAGTGAATTGAGTCTTGAAGATATGGGTGCAGTTCAGCTTGGTGATGATAGGCCCTGCGAGATAAGGGGGGTTGGAACTGTACTTGTAAGACTGGAGAATGGAACTGAGTTTAGTCTTGAGAAGGTAAGATACATACCTAAACTTAAAAGAAACTTGATATCTTTGGGGTCATTCGAAAGTTTGGGGTATACTGTGAGCCTGAAGCATGGTAAAGCAAAAGTAATAAAGGGGTCAATGGTGGTCTTATCAGGGACTAGGAAGAGTAACAACATATATCTACTTGATGGTAGTGTTGTTAAGGGATCAGCTCAAGTGGCTCAGGGGATTTCTAATAGTGATGCCATGATGTGGCATATGCGAATGGGTCACATTAGCACTCAAGGTCTGGCTGAATTGAGCAGGCAACAATTGATCAAGGGACTAGATAAAAGTGATGCAGGGTTCTGTGAACACTGCATCATGGGTAAAGCTCATAGGGTGAGGTTTGGTAGGTCTATGCATACTATTAAAGGAATTTTGGAGTGTGTTCATGCAGACCTTTGGGGACCTACTCAAACCTTATCTATGGGTGGTGCTCAGTACTTCTTGTCAATTGTGGATGATTTCTCAAGAAGAGTGTGGGTGTTTTTGCTGAGACACAAAGATGAGACTTTCACTAGGTTCAAAGAATGGAAAACTCTAGTTGAGAATCAAATTGGGAAAAGACTAAAGAAGCTTCGGACTGACAATGGGTTAGAATTTTGTAACTCTGTGTTTGATCAATACTGCAAATGCCATGGAATTGTAAGGCATTTGAGTGTGGTGGGTACTCCTCAACAAAATGGTTTAGTTGAGAGAATGAACCGCACATTGCTAAACAAAGTCAGGTGTCTGTTGTCATGTTCAGGGCTACCTAAGAGGTATTGGGCTGAGGCTTTGGCAACTGCTGTGCATCTAGTTAACAGATCACCCTCTTCAGCTGTACATATGAAAACCCCTATGGAGTTGTGGTCAGGGAGGGCTGCTGACTACAGTCAGCTGAGGGTGTTTGGGTCAGTGGCTTATGCATATGTGAATCAAGGCAAACTTGAACCAAGAGCCTTAAAGTGTGTGTTCCTCGGATATCCAGATGGTGTTAAGGGGTACAGGTTGTTGAGGCTTGATGATTCTAAGGTAATCATCAGTCGTGATGTTACCTTTAGAGAAGATGTCATGTACAAGGATGTCATACATGATCGAACTAGGGGTGAATCTGAAAGAGGAGTCCAGTTAGAGGTGGAGCAGCCTGGAGAGAATAATAAAAGCACCAACTCAAGTAATGGACAAGATAATAGATCTGGGGGTGGTACTAGCACTTCAAGTGACCATAGCATTGCTAAAGACAGACCAAGAAGACAGATAAATGCTCCAGCAAGGTATAGGAATGTTGATGATATATCAGCATTTGTGTTCACAGCTGCTGAAGAAGAAGATAGTTGTGAACCATTGTCTTATCAAGAAGCTGTTGAGTCAGTTGATAGTGAGAAGTGGAAGAAGGCAATGGAAGAAGAAATGAACTCTTTGTATAAGAATGGCACTTGGGTGTTAGTAAAGAAGCCAGTTGATCAAAAGATAGTGGATTGCAAGTGGTTGTTCAAGATAAAAGAAGGTATGCAAGGTGAGTTGCCTAGGTATAAGGCAAGGTTGGTTGCAAAAGGTTTTACTCAAAAGGCTGGAGTAGATTATAATGAGATCTTTTCTCCCGTGGTGAAGCATACTTCCATAAGAGTGGTGTTGTCTTTGGTGGCAAGTTTAGATCTTGAGCTTGAACAGCTTGATGTCAAGACTGCATTCCTACATGGCAGTCTTGATGAGAGCATTTATATGAAGCAACCACCTGGATTTGAGGAGGCAGGTGGAGAGGATAAGGTATGTCTACTGCAGAGGTCATTATATGGTTTAAAGCAGTCACCTAGACAGTGGTATAAACGATATGATGAATACATTACTACTCATGGTTTCAAAAGAAGTGAATATGATAGTTGTGTATATTATCGAGAGTACTGTCAAGGGGAGTTTGTATACCTTTTACTCTATGTAGATGATATGTTAGTAGCATGCAAGAGCACAGTTGAAATTGCTGCTACTAAGAGGTTGTTGAAGGAAGAGTTTGATATGAAAGAATTAGGAGATGCAAAGAAGATTCTTGGAATGGAAATTTCCAGGCAAAGGAGTCAAAGACTTCTAAAGCTGTCTCAAGGTTCATATTTGAAGAAGGTGTTATCTAATTTTCATATGAGTCAAAGTAAACCCGTGATAACTCCTTTGGGGTTGCATTTTAAGCTTTCAAATCAAGACTCACCTCAATCCGATGCAGAGTTGAAGAGTATGCAACACATACCTTATGCTAGTGCAGTTGGGAGCTTAATGTACTTAATGGTTTGCACTAGACCAGATGTTGGGTATGCTGTCAGTGTAATTAGCAGGTTTCTAAGTAATCCTGGTAAGTTACACTGGGAGGCTGTGAAGTGGGTATTGAGATATTTGAATGGTACTCAGGAGTGCGGGCTTGTGTTTGGGAGTAATGACTCAGGTGATGAGTGCATAGTTGGTTATGTAGATGCAGACTATGCAAAGGACATGGATAAAGGGAGATCAGTTACTGGTTATGTATTCAAAGTATTCGGTAGTGTAGTCAGTTGGAAGGCTTCATTGCAGCATGTTGTTGCTTTATCTACTACCGAGTCTGAGTATATTGCGCTTACTGAAGCTGTAAAGGAAGCACTTTGGCTTAAGGGGTTTGTGGCTGAATTGCTTGGTAAGGTTGATGTGTCTGCAGTTGTGTTATGTGACAATCAAGGTGCCGTTCAACTGTCTATGAATGGTGTTTTTCATGAGAGGACAAAACATATCAATGTTAAATTGCATTTTATTAGAGAGGTTGTCAATTCTGGGAGAGTTGTGATTAAACAGATTGACACATCTCTTAATGCTGCTGATATGCTAACTAAGGCCTTGCCTGGGTCGAAGTTCTCATATTGTGTGAATGCTCTTAACATTGCTTAGTGCATTTGACTTTGCACTAAGGTGGAGGTTGTTGGAAAATAGTGCTTCAGTCAAAGTTAAGGGGGTATTGGTGTCTACTTCCTAAAGTGAAAGGGGGTTGTTTAGATATGCTGTTAATTCTTGTTAGCAGTTAGTTAAGAAGTAGTTAGTGTTAACGGTGATGAGATATATAGTTAGCAGCTAGTGTTAATCGAGAGATTAGTTCTGTAATCATCTTCATCTTCTTCATTACAGAAGAGTTTTGCAATAAAGTTTCAATCGTTCATTGTTATCTTTTCTTGTCATACGGTTGTTGCTTCAATTGATATTGTATTTTGAATCCAATTTCTTCAACAATTTTAATTTGCTTAAAATGTCTAGTTCTATATCTAAGATTTTTTTTTTCATTTCCATTTGTTTCAAGAGATTTTAGTTTTGGGAATTATAATTTTCAAAAAGATTGAATATTAGTACCACCCTAGACTAAAGGCCTTATAGCCCTTTGATTCTCATACACTTTATGTAGCATCTCTTTCCCTTGTTCAAAAACACAATCTCAAACTGATAAATTCAAATTCCTTTTCTATAGGAATTTAAACTTTAACTCTATCTGCCCTTATACTCTAACAAAAATGCATTATCTGCATCTTTAATACGCTAGGTTTCCTTTAGCCTGTTAACTTCAATAGGAAAAACCCCTAAGTTACTACAATACTATAGCTACAAACGACTTTTGCACAACATCACTGAAGGTGCTTTCAAACAAATGGGTGAATCATGAATGGAGACACTCTCCGACATCGAAGGTGCTTTCAAACAAATGGCATTGAAGTGTCATCCGGACGAGTCGCCACCGGGTTGGGACCATGAGCACATTGCTAGATTTATTCATGTCAAGGAAGCGAATAAGACGTTATCTGATCTGAATCTCGGGATATGCATGATTGTACTTTGATGAAGGAATCGCACTCAACTTATTATGTGAAGAAGAGTCACGTTTGAAACTGAGTGCATGCTTTGTCAAATTACAATCATACATCGCTCGAGATTTGGGTTTGATAATTTCTTGTACTTCCTAAACACTAATAAATATGGTAGTGTACTCTGTTCAGATGAGATATGTCAGGATGATACTTCAAAGCCACTGATTTGCAAGCTATATTTTATTTGTTGTAGAAAAATGTTAGAATCATTGTTTAAGAAATATTAAACATGTCTTCATAATATGATAACATTTAATATAATTTTAGACATTTTCTTTGTTTTCGTGTATTTTACCAAAGTTAACATTTTTCAGTGTGGTAATTTGAATTCACTTGTGTATAGGCGAATTAGAGTTATTCGGTATTCGAATCAGATCATAAAAACTCAAAATTTGATTCAAATCGAAAATAAACAATTTGTCATTCGATGTGAATTTCATAACTGGAATTTTCAAATTCGAATTCAATTTGATTGGAAGTCTAATATGGAATTTATGGGCTTTTTCATCAAATCTATTATTCAACGAATCATTTTCTAATTTGCATCTGTTTGAAATAATTCGATTCGAATTCAAGGAATCTTTTTCAAATACGAATTTTGTTTGAAAATTTTAAAATTTGACTTATTCGATTCAATGAACACCCTTATAAATTAAGATACGATTATAGTAAAAATGACATTTAAGTTAAAAAACCTAAGAATGATTGTGGCTTGATACATATCTTTATATTATTTTAAAGATGACGACATTTTGGTCATTGTGTCAAACGTCAACTTATTGTGTCTTATATGTTCATTGTGTCAAATATTAGTTTATTGTAACATATATTTATATCATTTGTTATATGTATTCATCATTTTGTTTTACATTGTAGTCATTTTGTATTATTATCATTGTTTTTTATAGATTATATAAACTTGTTATTATCATTATGTTTCACAATTAAATTTACACAATAATATACTTTCATCAATGTGTTTTTCAATACTCATAGTGTTAAAAATAACATAATTTGTTATTTTTATCATTGTTTTTTATAAATTATATAAACTTATTGCTATCTATTATTGTGTTTTGTAATTAAAATTACACAATAATATTATTTCACCAATATATTTTTCAAAATTCATAGTGTTGAAGATAACATAATGATGATAAAAAACACAATGCGATATTATGTTATTTTGTTATTATTTTTAATACATTAGATTCATTAGATGTTAATTTATTATTGTGTTTTATATAATAGAGATACACAACAATATTATTCTATATTTTCAGCATTATATATTTTTTGTAAATTTAAGAAAACACAATAGTATTAAAAAACATAATAACTAACAAAAAATCACAATAAACTACACTGAATACACAATAACAAGACATGAGATTAAAAACGTAAAAAAATTATTATCATTTTATATAACAATATTGTACTCGTTTTAAAGATATAAAATACTTGTTTTTATGGTGTATTTTTATAGAAAAAATAATGTCGTATACAAAAGTTACGAATGCTTTGAAAAAAAAGAGAGGAAACTTGCAAAAAGTAAGCAAAATGTCTATTACTAAAATAAATTTTAACAAACTTTTTTTAAAATTTGATTTCAACCATTAATTGAAGAGATTGATAGTTAAGATTACTTTATACATTTTTTAATTTTAAAGGCTTTTTTATTTGAACTTTTTCATATAAATTAATTTAGGGATCACAATGTATTAAAAGAATAAAATAAAAGATTATAATTTTCAATATAATTCAAACTAATGGAGACCAGCGCGATGGAGGAAAAATTGTAAGGTTCAATTTGATGGCTCGTACTTTAGCGTCGATCAACAATTTAAAAAAATTACATCGAAATGCAGATAAAAACATGTACGACGTGGTGACATAATCAGAACTACATAAAATTATATTTTAACGTGTAATAAAGAAATAAAACGTTGATGTAAAACATTTACACTTCGATGAGTTGTACATTGATATTAACAACTCGCTTTTGATGAAAGTTCTCGTCAAATGCTAAAAAAATTAAGCACAAGGCAACGCAAACTTCAAAATTTTATAAACATCATGTTTTGAAAGTGACAAGAAGAAAACAAAAGAATGTTAAAAAAATAAAACATTCAAGCAACTTTAACGGCTTGTATATGATTCATATGATATTTACGTTGATAAGTAGATAAAAATAAACATATTCTAACGACATATTTGAAATTCAATATCAAATTATATTTTAATAGTTTGAGAAAAAAGGAAAATGTTTCTAAAACTAGCAAAAATTCCTCGCGCTCGGCTGCGGGTAGGTTTGAAATAAAGTTTACCACAATCATATAGATAAATATAAACTCGTCGAAAGAGTATGATTGAAATTTAAAAGTATAATACATCATTGTTAGATTTTTTTTTAAAAATGGGTTTTTTTAAGAGAGATGGGTGACAAGTGGTGTTTTTGGGTTTTGACATTAGGGGTATCCGCCCCTGTCATGGGCGGGTTCTCGGTCTCTGTCAATGTGTCATAGAGAATCCATGTGAAGAGAATCCATGTGAATACAGGAGCTGTCAAATCAAACTCAGAACTCACCCGTGCCATGGACGAGTTCTCAAAAAGCAAAAATTATTTTTCAGTGGTGAGCAAAAATTGAATCATGATTAGTATATCATATATGTTAATAAAAATATTGACATATAAATGCTTGAGAGCATAAATAGTATTTTTAAAAAACATAGAACATTGAACTTTAGAGAGATGAAATGTATGTCTATATAAATACAAATTGTTTTAAGTTTTAACATCATTATAGATAAGTTTGATTTGCCATTTTAATTAGTTAGACGTACGATAAGGAATAATAATTGCTAATTAAAATTCATTACACAATAGAGAATCATATTTTAAAGTTAAGTATAGCTATGTAGAGTGTTAGATGTCTTATTATAATCAATAATATTACAAGAGACTCGTTATAAAAATTAATACTTGAAAGTTATATACATCATTGCACAGATTATATAGATGTATTATTGTATTTAGTTATACACACTTATATACAACGATACATCTATATAAATTGTGCAATAATGTATATAACTTTCAAGTTATAACTTTTATAACGAGTCTCTGATGATATTATTGATTATAATAATATATCTAACCCTCTACATTGCTATACTTAACTTTAAAATATGATTCTCTATTGTATAATGAATTTTAATTATCAACTATTATTTCTTATCATACGTCTAAATAATTAAAATGGCAAGTCGAATTTATCTATAATGATGTTAAAACTTAAAACAACTTGTATTTATATCGACATACATTTCATCTCTCTCAAGTTTAAGGTTCTACGTTTTTAAAAAATACTATTTATACTCTCAAGCATTTATATGTCAATATTTTTCGTTGACATATAATATACTAATCATGATTCAATTTTTGCTCACCATCGAAAAATATCTTTTGCTTTTTGAGAACTCGCCCATGACAGGGGTGAGTTCTGAGTTTGATTTGACATGGATTCTCTGTGACACGTTGACCGAGACCGAGAACCCGCCCATGACAGGGGCAGATACCCCTAATGTCAAAACCCAAAAACAAAAACCACTCTTGTCAACCACCTCTCTCAAAAAACCCCATTTTAAAAAAAAACTTCTCATTGTTAGGAAGGCAAATGTTGATTCTGAAAACAAATGATCATGATTTTTTTATCCCCAAAACAAAATTAATTATAAAGAACAAAAACTAACTTAAAAGTTTAAAATCCTAACATGTAAAAAATAAAATGAAACCGAGTCGGCTTCAAATCAAAATTATAAAGAAACTTATATAATAAATAAGCACTTCACAACATTATACTTAAAATTTTATAAAACTTAATATTTTAAAGAGTAAAATACGAATTCACAAAACCAGTCTTTTAACACCGTTTTTTTTTCACTTTTAATTTTCTTTAGATGATTACGCTTATGCTTTTAACGTTAGATAACTTTTTAACCCTTTTAAATTCAAATCAATAATTTCTAAGTAAAAGCCAAATTAATGAAATCACATATGCATATGATGTTAAAAATACGATTTTAATCCAAATGTTTAATCACAAAAGGAATTTGCCGAACTTCTAAAAACTTAGAATGCTAAATTGCCCAAGTCTGATTTTTTTCCATGCTTCTTATTAATCTTTTGTTTTGCCAAAATTTGTTTATTAGTTTTATTTTTTTAACTACAAATGTATAACCATACTTTGAATAATAGATGTTATTTTAATTAGATTCACGTATCATGATTAAAAAAACTTAAAAAAAGGTGTAAATCAAACCCTCTCTTTTGCGGTATGCTTTTTTCTACTAATCTCTTATCACTACTAGAAAACTGTTAATAGATGACGCGCAAAAGATGACGCGCGAAAAAAGATGATACGCATTTACGCGTATCATAAATTATTTGTTATCTTTTAAAATATTATTAGAAAGGATAACACGCATTTTTGCGTGTTATCTTAGTGTGTCATTTTTTAAATTTTTTTATAGGTTATATCATCACTACCCGCGCGCCATATACTCTCAATTACCAAAACCCTCTTCTAAATCCCATTGGCCGGCCCTCTCCTTCACAGCACACCACCGGCCACCCCCGCCGACGCGACCGGCCCTCTCCTTCACTGCCACCGCCCGCGAGCACCACCGGCGCCCTTCACACCACTGGGCTTCACATCGACCGCGCGCGAGCAACACCGGTCTTCACACCACCGGGCTTCACACCGACGGCGAGCACCACCGGCCTTCACACCACCGGGCTTCACACCGACCGCGAGCACCACCGCGAGCACCACCACTAATCTCACATTCTTTCAAGTTTCTTCAACTTCAAAGTCGCAATCTTTGTAAAAATCTATAAACTTTGATTGATTTTACTGATTCTTGTTCGAGTTATTCAAGTTATTGATTCTCTGGCATCTGGGTGTGTTAAGAATCACTCTGATCTTGTTAGTTTCTTGTGTTCTAAAGGGGCATTAGCGGTTACTGTCAAGATTCTTAGGGTTCTTTATCATCTGGCATTTGGGAATTGTTATTTCATGAAATTTAATGGTTTTCATTCTAGTTTCTTTTGGATTTGATTCATGGGTTCATTGGTTGTATGCATAATCTTAGTTAATGGTTTTCAACAGTTTTTTACCGATTACATATGTATCAGTGTGTGAGAGTGAGAGTGGTTTCTTGCTGTTTGACTTTTTTTTTGTCAAAACTCAAAAGTACTTATTAATGTGTGAGAGTGAGAGTTGTTTCTTGCTGCATCCGATTGCTTTCAAATATCAAGAGGGAACTCTGTTAGGACTTCAATTTACTCTAATCTTGTTCAATTTCATATTTGTTTTAGGGGATAAAGTTTCTGAATCTCTGGGTCACTTACACGGGGCAACATACATCGAGAAAAGTTATCTAAGGGCATATTGCTTCACAAAGTACAAGTTTTGTTTATTTGATGAAAACTATACAAAATTGAAGTTGTGTGCCAGGTGTTTGTTAAGTTGCCTGAATGGGTTTTCACTTGTTGCCCAAATGAAAGCTGTATTATTGTTGACACTAGGTGTATTATTGTATTATTGTTACTAGGTGTTTTGGGCCTGTATTATGAAGCTGTATCAATGGTGCTAAATTGCCAATGGTTCACTTGTTGCCTGAATGGATTTTCTCTTGTTGCCCAAATATTTTTTCATATGGGTTTTCACAATATTTTTTCATGTGGGTTTTCTCTACGGGTCAGCACTATCAATCTGTTGTTGAAACAAACCATTGATGCGTAAGTAATACAAGTTATTAAAACTTTATGTTATATATATTTCTTAATTGATATGATCAACTTTTTTGTAGGGCAATGGGCTTATATGATGCACAAAGTGGTACCAAGAAGATTCAAACTAAACTCAAATGGGTCAATTCTACAGTGAACACTTAATTTTAATTTGAATTTGCATCTTTACTTAACTTTATTAAGCTGATCATTGACTACCCCTTATAGTGTCCAAGTCAGCCAGGAAGTACCGAATGTGGATATTATGTGTTGAAGTTCATGAAAAGTTAGTAGATAAAGGGCTTGAAATATTAGTCAATACAATGTAAGCTGATCATTGACTACCCTTATATTTACCATTTGTTGCTTTGTAGTTGATATTATTGAATATAATTATCTATGTATGAGTTTTTTATAAGTAAATTACCATTGTTGTTGCCTTGTAGTTGATATTAATAAACTAGTCAAGTGAATTACAAGTGTTTTATATAAAACGGTTTTTGGGTCAAAATTGACAAGTTTAATTTGATGAAATTGGTTTTGTCTTAGTTGGAGGAGGTAAAGATGAATACACTGATGGTGATTTGGATGAAGTTCGTGAAGATTGGGCACGCTACGTATCGAATTTCATTTATATGTAGGCCTGAAATGATATATTTGGACTTGTGTTAGTATTGGTATTGTACTTGTATTAATATTGGTACTAATTGAATTTAGACTTGTTTTATGCTTTGTAGTTGTTAATTAACAACTTTTGTAAACTTTGTTGGTATTTAAATGGATTTTGCTTTTAGTGTTATTTGATATTTTAGAAAACAACAGGTATATTTATTAAAAATAAAAAAATTAAAAAATGCAGCTAATTTTATGACGTGCATTGTGTATCATCTTTAGCACGTCATAAAAATTTCATAGATGACACGCGCATGTGCGTCATCTAGTCATTTATGACTACCCATTCCTTGACGCGCATTGCCCGTCATCTTTTGCGCGTCATAAAATGCACGTCATCTATTGCGCGTCATAAACAAATGATGCGCGGATGCGTGTCATCGATCATTTATGACTACCCCTTCCTTGACGCGTATTTGCGCGTCATCTGACCCCAAAGATGATATCTATTGCAGTTTTTCTAGTAGTGATATATCCCTTCCTCCAATCTAAAAAGACTAAAAGCATATTAGTTACACTGCTACGCTTCAAACTGCTATAGTACCCTTGAAAGAAGATTCTTCCATTGTGATGCTACAAAAATTCTAATCGCTAAATATTAAACACACATAAGAAATTCTTCAAAGATTATAATCGATTACCAAAAAAACCAAAAAAAAAAAAAAACTTCATGAATTAGAAATGGGCTGGATGCTTCCGTTCTGCCATCTCCTATCGTGTTCTTCTGAAACACCATTTTTAAGAACTTGAAAACCCATTTCATGGATCTGAAAACCCACCACCACTTTAACCCATGTTTCATCAATCTGTTGGTTGATGGGGTTGTATGTCTGGCTGATGGAAACACCACCTTGAGTCACCTAACTGTCATTTAACCACGCATCAACATCTAATACCATGAGCATCACGATTTTTTTTAAAAATGGGTTTTTTAGAGAGAGATGGTTGACAAGAGTGGTTTTTCTTTTGGGGTTTAGACATTAGGGAACCCGCCCCTGTCATGGGCGGGTTCTCTGTCTTGATCAAAGTGTCACATGGGAATCCATGCGAATGCAAGAGCTTTCAAATCAAACTTAAAACTCGTCCCTGCCATCAGTGACGGAACCAGGCATTTTTTCTATGGGGTCGCTATTTTTCGTTTCGATGCTTGGATTTCTTAAAATCCAACCTCAAAATTTTTGGATCGGGTCGGGTTGGTCACCTAAAATATCTACCTATGCTACAAGAGGTAGGATGGTTTGCTTTGGCCAAGCATGTTGTGTGCAATCGGCTAAACATACCATTAAAATTCAACAAATTAAACTATGAAATCTAGTTAATTCTAAACACATAA
The DNA here is from genome assembly GCA_024085815.1 of Flaveria linearis. Taxonomy (NCBI): domain Eukaryota; kingdom Viridiplantae; phylum Streptophyta; class Magnoliopsida; order Asterales; family Asteraceae; genus Flaveria; species Flaveria linearis. The sequence continues at coordinate 68,845,818 of CM044009.1, forward strand.
ATCTATTAACTTTAATTAACCATAAGAAGATGCTACAATAGCCAAAACAAAGTTCTATTTGATAAAAAGACCAGCCAAATTCATAGATATAAGCTTTTTAATTCTAATAAGTACACTTATAATTGGATACCAACTCAAATTTTAATACCTATAACAGTCAAGGATAAATATTTAATGCCCATATTAATTAATATACTTAGGTTATAATGTCCATATACTTAATTAATATACTTTGGTTAATGACAATACTAGTTATCTCAACAGAAAGTAGTAAAAATAGAAAAAATAATTTACTCAAAATACAAATCATCTGGTGTTCCAAGTTTGGCGATTTAAACTATATTGGATAATCGATGCTCATAAGATAGAAGCCATAAAAAGGCTAAGAAGAAAGGCTATTCAGAACAAAGGTAAGTGGTAGATAAATAGGCTACCCAAAATAATAAACACAAATTTATGAATTGTGATCGTGATAAACTAATAAACATAAATATAGGGCTTGAACACAATCTAGATACCAAAATCACTCAAGCAAATTAACTAACAACAATGAAAACATCAAAACAGTAATATTAAATCTAGGGTTTGAATCTCTACTTAAGACAAATGATTAGATTAACAAAGAAACAAGCCTGTAAAAGTTTGAATGGAGGAGTGCTGCAGCGATGAATGATGGCCGGAGTATTGGGCCGACTCGCCGGAGTACTGGGCAGACTCGTCGGAGGTCGGAGGGTGCAGAGATGAGCGATGGTATCCTAAAAGAAAGAGGAGGGGGGTTGTTGAGATTTCAGATCGACGGTGGATTTATGTGGAGAGGGTTTTCGCTTAGGGTTAAAATGTAGTAAACTTAAGGATAAAAAGGTAATTTTATAAATATTAAAGGGCGGTAAAAAAAAGACCACTGCTAGGGTCGAACCAATGACCTGAGGTAAACCTAGACGCGCGCATTACTGGTGAACCAAGAGCAAAATCCAATTGTATTTTGAACGTGATAATATTAAGGTTCACCTTCTAAAAAACTATGGGTTCCCCCAAATTTCGACATTATACGATACACTACCCGCTCAAAAATCAATGGGGTCACTTGACCCCGTAATCCTAGGCGTAGTTCCGCCTCTGCCTGCCATGGGCGAGTTCTCAAAAAGCAAAAAATATTTTTCGGTGGTGAGCAAAAAGTTAAATCATAATTAGCATAACGTAGAACGTGTAAGCAAAGATACTTTTCTCACCTCAATTACAAATAATATCGTCATCCAAAAATTCAGTTTTAATGACTTTTGAATTAATTGTTTGTTTGAAATTAAAGAATGTAGACTGTAGAAAGTATCTTATTACGAAAACATGCAAGCTTGCTAATTTAATTTTTTATATCAATTGATTCAAGTTTAACTGAATCAAGTTTAACCGACTAAACCGAATTCACAATCCATTCTATTGAATACGAATAACAAAATCGAATAAACAATATTTTTGGAAACCGATAATGGAAACGAAAACCGAATTCATAACTCGGACAGGATTAGAAACCAACCTAATTCACAATTTAATTAATTTTTTTTGTGGGTTACAGTTCTTGGTTTTTAAACACCATAAAAAACCATTTTTTATTTAGTGTTTATAGTACCATAAGGTTAGGTTCAAATGAGAACCCACCCTTTTTGTAAGAAATCTTTAATCCACTATTAACCATTGATCAATATTTAAGTGATCAAGATCTTTTCTTTCTTTTTATTCAATAAGGTCAAAATGGTCAATTAACCCACACATAGTTACCTATTATTTCCTATTTTTTTAATTTAAAACATTTCCCCCCTTGTTTTTAAACTTTCATAATTTTTTTATACATTGTTATTTTTTATATAGATTGCATCATTAAATTAATTATATTTTTCTCTTTAAATCCCATATAATCTTACAAATTGTATTTTTTTACCCGAATTTATAAATTACACTGGTGATGTACATTATTGTTACACTACTGTAGAGAAGTTTTTACACTTGATATTACACCACTATAACTAACAGTATCATCGTGATTACAACAATTAATAACCATATGACATTTGAAAGGATCTCAGGTCTAGTTTGATCAATTAGATTTGATTCGCAGCGGAATAGTATAAGAATTAGATCAAATTCAAGCAAGAACACAAATGATATTTCAATGAAACAGTACGGTTATAGAGAGAGAAAGTATTTCTGCAAAAGGGAATATATCATTCAACACACGCTTCGACAATTACAAAATTAGGTCAACCTCCCTTTTATAAAGGAAGGTGACGTCAGCAGATGTCACTTGATAGTGACATCTAACCGTTTTACAAATAACAACCGAAAGTAAACAAAACTACTGAAGATGTCTACAACAGCTGACATCTTCTTACAATAAAAGCTAAGTGTACTGCTACTATAACTACTGAAACTATAACTACTGAAGCTACAACGTCTGAAGAACAGGCTCTTCAGACGATTTACATTAAGTAAACTCCTGAAAGAAAACTACTGAAACTCGAATAAAAAACTACTGAAAAGAAACCGTCACAACTACTGAAGATTACAACTTCAGCTGTTGTGACAACCTCTGAAGACTTGAACTTCAGACACTGTCTTCAGTAGATGAACTTCAGACTTTGGCTTCAATAGATACTTTCAGACTTTGTCTTCAGTTCTTGATCTTTAGACTTTGTCTTCAGTACTTGAACTTCAGACTTAGTCTTCAGTAGATATCTTCAGCTGATGAAGCCTTCTTCAGTACTTATGATGTCTTGTGGGACTTAAAGGTTTTTCTGATCAGACTCATTGGTTCTTTTGGTCCAACAACATTACACCATGTAACTATACTAATGTAACAAAACTTCAACATTGAAATCAAACAAAAAATAAAATAAAAAAACACATTGTAACAAAATATACAACTGTAATTATATTATTGTAACATAATTAAACCCAAAATAGAAAACTACACCACTGTAATTACAAAACTGAACAAAATTACACCATTAGCATTTTTTAAACGTAAACAACACAAGTACGGGGTTACAGTGATGTAATATATTGCATAAACAGAAAAGTATCTAAATTTCAGGATTAAAATGATGAAACATATGTATTGATAACAATAAACCATTAATTAAAAGTTCATGTAACAAAAACACTTAGTTACAGTGAATTACATCATGTTTATTTGAATGTAAATCATAATACTTACAGTGAATTACATCATACCGTACATTGAATAAACACATATAAAAATCAACAAAATAAAACCTTTATCAATAACAATTACCTGTTAAAAAATTAAAATAATGTAGAACTAGAATCAAACAACCAAGAAACGAGTACTAGTGCAAATCAATCTACCATTCATCTTCATTCTAAAGAACCCACAATCTAAACTGTTCTTCTTTTTTGGTTCATAATAAAAATCAAAACATACCTGCTTCTTAGTTTCTTGTCTTCAATAAACAATGGATTCAAATAAACAACCACCATATCTTAAACTAAACCATCTTGAACTGGATAGAATCAAATATGTAAAGCACATAAGACAAAATCCCAATGATTTAGCACTAGATCTGGAGCAAACAACCCAAATGTGCACTATCTCACCTCGCGACATACAACCGTACAGATGTGGAGGCATCAGATGCTTTCGAGGGGCAATAATAACCGATGCGGAGGGGGCCTCATGACAGACAACACCAAACGATGACCATACTCTGCTGTAAACGAAGGCTAAGTTTGTTAATCAAACATTTGAAAGAAACTCGAATCATGGTGGAATTCAGGGAAAGAAAACAAAGTAGGGTTGTGATGTAAGCTTGTTCTTCGTTGTCTTTTCTGAAGGCAGTGATAAAAACTTGCAAGAAATTAGGGCAAACCGATACATGGTAGATCGATGGATCTGTTGATGGTTACCTTGTTCTTCGTCGTCTTTTATCAAGGTTGAGAAATGGAGGGGTTTAGGGTTGAAGAATGGATGGTATAGTAGATGGAGGTGGATGATGTAGTAGATGGATGGATGGTGTAGTAGATGGATGGATAGATCTGTTGATGTGTGGTTTAAAAAGAAAAGGACAATATTAAAGATTACACTTTTACCCTTGATCTAATTTTCACCACTCAAATGGAATATTCTATTTTGATGCTAAATGAATGGTAAATAGTTGGGTTAAAGAGTTTTTACAAAAACAAAGAGTTTTCACATGCTCTCATTCCTAGTACCATATTTTCCCCTATACACACACCACATTCCTTTCTACGCATGCATTTAAATATTAAGAGTATGTGATATTTAACCTTTTAATTAATGGAAAGTCGGATTGCTCCATATATAATTTTATTATATAAAGAAAATTAACGGTAGATTAGACCTTATTTTAAAATGTTTTTATTATATAACATAGTAATACAAGCTCCACGACAAATTGAATATTCGGATAATGATTTTATACGTAATTAAGGTGAGAAAGTTATCTTTACTTACACGTTATACTTCAAGCGTGTGTGCATGTATATATATACGTGTATATATATATGTGTGTGTGTATATATATATATATATAGAGAGAGAGACATTCAATTGAAAACTAAAAAAACGTAAAGAAGCAAAAGAACCATTTTCAACCATTCATTTATTTCTACTATTTTTGTATTTTCTAAAATGTAAGAAGGGTATTATGGTACTTTTATAAATAGACTTTTGTTAATGGGTTAATTGTTGGATGACAAAATAACCGCCTACAACCAGTTGTCATGTTCTAGAAGATTTGTTCTCCTATAATTCTTAATTACGTAGAATAAAATTGATTTTTTATCATGTTAATGTTATTTTGGAAATTCTTTTTTTCATGACTACTCAACATGGAGCATGAATAATATGAATTGTTTATAGCAATGAAAGCAGTGTGTGGTTTTAGCGGTGCTGATGAATTAACTTTCAAATAACTCAAAATTGCTTCAAACTTAAAATGAAAATTGAATTAGAAAATCTTGTGTTTGACCTTTATTGTTGTTAATTTCATACGTGTAAAATATAAATTCGACTCGACTGTTCTTTTAGTGTTGTTATATTATCTTTGCCTTGTGTTGTTTTGGCTTAATTTCTTTTAATCATACTGGTGAGTATTGTCGTTCTTGCCCATAAATCATCAAATATTGAACTTTTATCACCTAAATTGATTAACATTTTATAAAACTAAGTTAACAATGTTGTGTACATATTATTTTAAATTTGTAGTGTGTTGATTTATGTATAAATCTTATTATGGATGTAAAGTTGATAGAAAAGAAAAATCAAATGATAATATGCATTTTCTACAAATGCATTAAATTATTCGTATGATATAATGTCCATGTACTTAACATTTCTATAGAATATGTTGTCATGATTCATTATAGATTTGTTATCCTTTCGTATTAAATTCGATATGTTGATGTCAATCATCATATAATCATGTTGTTATAAATGATTCATTTTGGTGAGCTTTTTTTCATGGCTTAATGTAGTTGTGGCAACGTTGACGCCCCTGGTTTCATACCTACTACAACAATATCATCAACAAACACCAAATATAAATGTCACTAAGCATCAATGCATTTCAACACATCCCCTTCTCATCAATGGACTCCTGATGTATACGAAGGAGTGCGGTTCGTTTGATAAATTCCTACCTCTCTATCTATCTCTGAGATGTTTGGATTTTTCAAAACTCCATGGACATGCAGGAGAGAAATGCTATCCCCACTCAGACCAAGACAGAACTAGGCATTAATGCACAACAAGCAATAAATTCATTGATGCATTTTAGCGATATTTGAAAATATGTACACACGCAATAGCTGTTAAGCTTCACACAAGTCATATGTGTACTGTTGCACTTTGGTAGTATTTCATTCAACTAGAAATATGTAGGTATGAATTAGCATTCATATATGCACAATACTTGCTTTGATAACATTTCTAATGTTCAAATCAGGTATGCACATAATAATTAAAGAAACCTAAGAACAAAACAAACATAGTAAAAAATATATATGCATCCTTTTGTTTTTTGGTTATGGACTTTTTGCTTTCTCAATTTATTTAGTCGTTAAAGAAATACATATATGCGTCGATTTATTTAGTAAAAGAGCATAAAAGTTGGTTCTTTTGGTCCAACAAACTCCCCTGAACCAATGCAGCCAAACCTTAAGTTTATTTGAGTCCCACTTATTTGGCAGAAAAGTTGTCTTTTTCTTCTGGATCAACTCAGAAATGACCACTATAGCACAGGCTAGGGAAGAGGTTTCAAAGATCTGATTGGTAAAGGATGGATGGGAACCCTGTCTTGGGGAGCTGGACACAGAGCTGTTACCCCATCCATGGAACCTACTTCCCAACTATGAGTCTGTAAGACTCTCTCACATAGGCCTCAAGGAAGACTATTTGTTCCTCCATGGTAAGATCTTCAGCTTCTTGTAACACCCGAAAGTTTGACCTTTTTACAGGTTGTGCGACTGAGCCTTAGTCGCCTAGGATTTATGCGACTGGAGGTTCAACCGCATGCTATTTGGCCGATTGAAGCTCAACCGTACGATTGGAGTTCAACCGCCCGAATGAAAGACGAGCCGCATGGAACACATGCGACTGGGGTCCAATCGCATGGTGTTCATGCGACTGAAGGTCCAGTCGCCCCTGGACCAGATGCGAATGAGCTATGGGTATAAAAGGGGAGCAGCTCCATTCTCCTTCCCAACACTTGCATAATTCAGTCGGGAAGAGAGCAGAGAGCTACCGAGAGCAGAGAAGAAAGAGGGAAAGTACTGACCGAGCTCCGGATTTGTCGAGAAGCTAGCCAAATCGAAGCTCATCAACTTCTACCTGTTAATGTGAGTTCTAGGACCCCTCATTTACATTTTTTCTAACGATTTTAGGGCTGGAATCACATATAAACCCTATTTTTGAAATAGTGAAAGTTTGACCCATTTGGGTAAAATCTTGAGTAATGTGTTTATGGTATGAATTAGGACTAGAATATGCTTGTATGAGGTCCTAGTAGGAATCCCTGAGGCTTGGGAGGGTCGAATTGGGCTGAAAATGGGTTTATGGTGACTGTGGGGACGGGAGTTCGCGACTGCAGTGTATGAAGAACTCCAGTCGCTGCCCAGTTAGGGTTATGCGACTGAAGGGCCATTCGGCCGACTGAGGAATAGTTGATGTCCAATCGCCCGATTGAGGCTCAGACGCACGATTGAACCTCAGTCGCATGATGGACTATGCGATTGGGGGATTCGGTCGCATAGGTCCAATCGCAGGGTAGTTCAATCGTACGGTTAAGAGTTAGTCGCATATAACCCAGTCGCATAGTGTCTAGTCGTACGGAAGGAAGTCCAGTCGCCCGATTGTATACCCATTCGCATGACAGCCCAATCGCACGGTCCAGTCGCATGGAGGACATGCGACTGAGATAGGTTCAGTCGCCCCTGAAGGGCTGATGTGAATGATGATGCTATGTATGATTACGTATGTATGATGCTATGTATGATGACGAACGCATGATGTATGATGCTATGTATGATGATGAATGTATGATGGATGTGTGTTCCTTATAATTGTGTATGTTTATCTTTCCGAAACTTTACGAATAACGAGAATGAACGAATGAAGTATTATGTAACGTAAAGTGAAAGATAATGAAAGAGGAACACGATGATGAATGCATGTATTAACGAATGAACGAAAAGAAGAATGATGATGAATACATGCATTAATGAACGAACGAATTATGTCTTGCAGCATTGAATAACACGATTGGTTCTTCTCTGTGATCGACCATGGTCATGGTACCTCTACCGCTTACCTCTAGTACCGTGGCATACGTTTTGTTGTTCATATGTTGACTTCGGCCCGGTAGCTAATAACGATCGGGGTATAGCATAAGGTATTGGTACAATTCACCTTTCAATGTGCAAGTAAGTATGTAACAGGATTCTTGTCATTCGACCACAGTAATCATAGCCGAGTGCTATGAAGTGGGTAAAGCCTGACAGAATCCATACGAGAAGTTAAAGATAACGATGTATAACGAATGATGAAGATAATAAAGAATATTATCTCTGTGTACGTATGATGTCTGAACGCATGAACGAAAGGATACTTTTAAATAAGTAAAAGTATGTTTTATTATAAAACTAGAACTCACTCAGCAACGCTGACTTTTTATGTGTTTCCAGTTGGCAGGTAGTGTTGCTGAGGATGGCACAAGGCGACTACTCAGCTCTTTTGGGATGGCATTCACTTTTTGATTATGCTGCCACATCATGTGTTGTGGGCTCGTAATGCACGCAACACATCATGTTGCATGCAAGTGCAAGATTTCTTGATAATCCTGATAAACAGGATTATTTAAGAAATCTTCTTTATGAAGAAAAATATATTTTTGAATTTAATATCTTCTGCTAGAGGTCGCTGTATGACCCTATGATTGCTGAGGATTCGAATACCCCGGTTTATGCATCAGCAGCAATCATAGTATAGATAGGCAATGTAAAGAAAGCTTGTATTTTATAATCAAGACAATGATGTAAAAGCTTTTATGATGAAATGAGAATGCATATTTTATAATTCCGCTGCGTATTTTACGATCATGTATTAAATGTATGTTTTACGTGTGATGATGACCAACCGTAAGGTGCCCGGGATCGGGGCCTTGCAAGTTGGTATCAGAGCAAAAGTTTAAGTAAAATGGGTAAATTTTCAAAATAAACCTAAACTTAAACTGAGAATGGGACAGAAAGGAAGGGAATGCCATCTGAGTAGTTGCGTGCCATCAGGTATTTTCTTGAAGTTAACCAGTGTTACGTGCGCATGTTATGTGTTTATGTGTACTGTTAGACTTAGATACTAATGTAGTCAGGACAGGTAATGCTCGGGGTGTGAAGAGTAGAGTAAGTGGCTAATCACAACTGGCCACTGTAATTAGGGACTTACTATACTTAACATAAACTGAGCTATTTCCTTGAATGACCGTGTTGGTGTTTGAATCTTTCAGTGTGATAGAAGATGGTCGGTGGTAGATCATCTAAAGCTTCTTGTGGTGGTGGACGTGGTGCTGAACCGCGTAACACGCGAGGAAGATCTAGGATAGAAAAAGTAGTTCATGAGTAAGACGAGATTCCTCATCAGGAGGAGGCAGACGAAAGCGCGAATTTAAGGGCCTCGGTAAAAGAGGCAGTGGTCGAGGAGGTGCACCAGGTCATGCAGACGATCTTACCGTCTGTAGTGACCGAAGTGATAAAGGCAGTACGTAATGATGAGAGACGAGGGAGGAATCGGTCCTCAGGTAGACAGCAACAGACAGAAGCAGAAACAGTACTATCCGATGATGAAGAGGAATAGGAAGAAGAGCAGTTACGGGAGACAGCCCGGGGTTGTAACTACGGGGCATTCATGAGGTGCAAGCCCCCAACTTTTGATGGTTCTGGTACTGCTACTGATGCTCACCAATGGGTGATGGAAATGGAGGTTGTCCTCGATATTAGCGATTGCCAGGAGGACAAGAAGGTGAAGTTTGCTATCCACTCTTTCACAGGGTCGGCTTTATGCTGGTGGAAAAATATAGTCCAAGCCGAGGGTAGCAGGGCTATAGGGAAGATGAAGTGGGCTGAGTTAAAAAGGCTGGTGATTGAGGAATTCAGTCCTCGTCGGGAATGGATAGAATTGAGAGAGAGTTCCTGCAGTTAGAGGCGGGGACGATGACCCACCAACAATACACCACCAAGTTTAACGAGTTGGCACTGTTGGTGCCAGAGCAGGTGACGCCGGTGTCTCGAAAGATTAACCGGCATATTCAGGGGCTGCCAGCTGAAATTCGTTGGCACTTGATTTCTGCCCGACCAAGCACTTTCAGGTCGGCAGTGGATTTAGCGGGAAGGTTATTTGATGAACGGGCTGCGTTGGTAAAGGCTGAGGGTAGCAAGAAGGGAAGTGGGGAGAAGAACTGGCAGGGGAAGAGATTTGGTCGGGGTGATACTTCGACGAGCAACAAGAAGGCGAGGGTGGATGACCACCGTGTGGTCGTGTCTGGAGCTGGGGTGAGGAAGTGTGGTAAGTGTGGAAAGGAGCACTCAGGGGAGTGCAAATGGGGATCCAACCTCTGCTTTAAGTGTGGGAAGACAGGGCACATATCAAAAGATTGCCGGATGGGCAAGTGTTTCAACTGTGGGGAAAGTGGTCATATGAGCAGAGACTGTAAGAAGCCGAGGGCTGAGGCTTCAGGGGTAAAGAAGACGTGAAGTGAAGGTCCGAGAGCAAGCGCCAGGGCTTTCACAATGACGCAGGAAGAGGCTAGGACGGACCCCGATGTAGTGTCCGGTACGTTTCTGGTGAACCAAACTGTAGCCTCTTTATTATTTGATTCGGGTGCCAGTAGGAGTTTTATTTCTGCTGATTTTTGTGCCAAATTGCCCGTTAGTAGTAGGCGTGTGGATGTGCCGTTTGATGTAGAGACTGCTATAGGAAAAACCACCAGGATTTCCGAGGTAATTGAGGGTTGCGATGTAGAACTGGAGGGTCACAAATTCCCAGTTAAACCATTTGCGATGACGTTAGGCGGTTTCGATTTGGTGCTTGGGATGGATTGGTTGGCGGATTATGAGGCGAACATTGTGTGTCGCAAGAAGATGATCAGTTTGACAGCGCCCGACGGTAGTTCAGTGACAGTTTACGGAGATCGGGTTACTACGATTCCGAAGGTGATCTCGATGGCAGTGGCGGGGAAATGTATGAGGCGTGGATGTAACGCCTTTTATGTTATGTAAAGGATGTAGAATAGCCAACACCACAACTATCTGATGTTCCGGTTGTGTGTGAATTCCCAGACGTGTTCCCGGAAGACTTATCGGGATTGCCACCTGACAGAGAGATCGAGTTTCAGATAGATCTGATACCAGGCGCCCAACCTGTTGCCAAAGCACCGTATCGATTGGCCCCGACAGAGATGAAAGAGTTGATGGAGCAGTTACAAGAGCTGCTGGATAAAGGGTTTATTAGACCGAGTATCTCACCTTGGGGTGCTCCGGTCCTGTTTGTAAAGAAGAAGGACGGTAGTATGAGGATGTGCATCGACTACCGCGAGCTGAATAAGCTGACAGTAAAGAACAGATACCCCTTGCCGAGGATCGACGACTTGTTTGATCAACTTCAGGGTGCGAGTTGGTTCTCACGAATAGATCTTCGATCAGGCTACCATCAACTGAAGGTGAAGGAGCAGATATCCCTAAAACAGCTTTTCGTACGCGCTATGGTCACTATGAGTTCCTTGTCATGTCGTTTGGGTTGACCAATGCGCCAGCTGCTTTTATGGACCTGATGAACAGAGTGTGCCGGCCGATGTTGGATAAATCAGTGATTGTATTCATTGATGACATCTTGATTTATTCGAAGAGCGAGACTGAGCATGCCGGTCACATTCGCGAAGTTCTGGAGATGTTGAGAAGGGAGAAGTTGTATGCTAAATTCTCCAAGTGCGCATTCTGGTTGCGTGAAGTTCAATTCTTGGGTCACGTGGTAAATCCGGACGGGATTATGGTCGATCCGGCGAAAGTGGAAGCAGTGATGCAATGGAAGTCTCCAAAGACGCCATCCGAGATCCGCAGTTTCTTAGGTTTGGCGGGCTACTACCGAAGGTTTATCCAAGACTTTTCTAAGATTGCTTCTCCACTGACCAAGTTGACCCGAAAGGATGTGAAGTTCGAATGGGGTCAAGCTCAAGAGAAGGCGTTTGAAGAACTGAAGGCGAGATTGACTCAAGCTCCAGTATTGGCGTTACCCGAGGGGAGTGAAGATTTGGTGGTTTATTCTGATGCCTCCTACTCGGGGTTGGGGTGTGTATTAATGCAGAGAGGAAAGGTGATAGCCTATGCATCCCGACAGCTGAAAGTTCATGAGGTTAATTACCCTACTCATGACTTGGAGCTAGCAGCTGTGGTTTTCGCGTTGAAGATTTGGCGGCACTATTTGTACGGGACGAAGTGCACCATCTTCACGGACCACAAAAGCTTGAAGTACTTCTTCGAGCAAAAAGATCTGAATATGAGGCAACGGCGATGGTTGGAGCTTATAAAGGACTATGATTGTGAGATCCATTACCATCCGGGCAAAGCCAACGTGGTGGCGGATGCCCTTAGCCGAAAGAAGAGGCCCGAGCCAATTCGGGTGAAGGCGTACCAGCTAATCATGACCTCCGACGTAATGAAACAGGTCAAAGAGTTCCAAGATGAGGCTTTGAAAGACGAACATCTTAACTCTGAACGCATGAGAGGTCTGGTCGCGGAGTTAGGTGAGAACGCAACGGGTGTTAGAACTCGGTTTGGGCGTATGTGGATTCCTCGTCTTGGGGATCTGCGAATGAAGATTTTGGATGAAGCTCATAAGTCTCGATACTCCATTCATCCCGGTGCTACCAAAATGTACCAAGATATGAAGAAAGATTACTGGTGGCCGGGTATGAAACGTGATGTGGTGGAGTATGTGAGTAAATGCCTCACGTGTTTGCAAGTAAAGGCAGAGCACCAGAAGCAGTATGGAAAGATTCAACCGTTGGACATACCGGAATGGAAGTGGGAGCACATCACCATGGATTTTATCACAAAGCTGCCACGTACCCCGAAAGGGTATGATACGATCTGGGTGATTGTGGATCGATTGACGAAGAGTGCCACTTCTTACCGATGCGCGAGACATATTCGTCCGAGAAGTTGGCCGATCTTTTCATCAAAGAGTTTGTGACTCGTCACGGTGTACCGGTGTCGATTGTGTCTGATCGCGACACCCGGTTTACATCCAAATTTTGGAAGAAATTCCACGATGCTATGGGGACGAGGTTGCATATTAGCACGGCTTATCATCCACAAACTGATGGTCAGTCGGAAAGGACCATTCAGACCTTGGAGGACATGCTTCGAGCATGTGTTATTGACTTCGGTGGAAGTTGGGATGACCACCTGCCGTTAGCCGAATTCTCATACAACAACAGTTATCATGCCAGTATTGGCATGCCACCCTATGAGATGCTATACGGTAGGTGATGCAGGACACCCGTCTGTTGGGGTGAAATTGGTCAGAAAGAATTGGGAAGCGTCGAGGTGATCGAGGCTACGACTGAAAAGCTCGAAAGAATTAAAGCTTATATGAAAGAGGCCAAAGACCGACAGAAATCGTATGCCGACAAACGACGCAGGCCGATTGAGTTCCAGGTGGGAGACCGGGTTATGTTGAAGGTCTCACCTTGGAAGGGGATTATCCGATTCCGAAAGCGGGGTAAGTTGAGTCCGCGGTATATAGGCCCTTTCCGAATCGTTGCTCGAGTAGGAGAGGTGGCCTATAAGCTGGATCTACCAGATGAACTAAGTGGAATTCACCCGACTTTCCACGTGTCTCATCTGAGGAAATGTTTGGCGGATGAGGATATGGCTGTTCCACTGGGGGACATCGAGGTAGACGAACGGCTCAACTATGTAGAGCAACCAGTGGCGATCATCGATCGCAAAGAGAAGAGGTTAAGGAATAAAGTGGTTCCCTTGTGCGTGTACAGTGGCGGCACAGGAAGGGATCCGAGTCAACGTGGGAAACTGAAGAAGAAATGAGGCAGCATTACCCACGATTGTTCGAAAAATAACAGGTTTCGGGGACGAAACCTAAAATAAGGGGGGTGGACTTGTAACACCCGAAAGTTTGACCTTTTTACAGGTTGTGCGACTGAGCCTTAGTCGCCTAGGATTTATGCGACTAGAGGTTCAACCGCATGCTATTCGGCCGATTGAAGCTCAACCGTACGATTGGAGTTCAACCGCCCGAATGAAAGACGAGCCGCATGGAACACATGCGACTGGGGTCCAATCGCATGGTGTTCATGCGACTGAAGGTCCAGTCGCCCCTGGACCAGATGCGAATGAGCTATGGGTATAAAAGGGGAGCAGCTCCATTCTCCTTCCCAACACTTGCATAATTCAGTCGGGAAGAGAGCAGAGAGCGACCGAGAGCAGAGAAGAAAGAGGGAAAGTACTGACCGAGCTCCGGATTTGTCGAGAAGCTAGCCAAATCGAAGCTCATCAACTTCTACCTGTTAATGTGAGTTCTAGGACCCCTCATTTACATGTTTTCTAACGATTTTGGGGCTGGAATCACATATAAACCCTATTTTTGAAATAGTGAAAGTTTGACCCATTTGGGTAAAATCTTGAGTAATGTGTTTATGGTATGAATTAGGACTAGAATATGCTTGTATGAGGTCCTAGTAGGAATCCCTGAGGCTTGGGAGGGTCGAATTGGGCTGAAAATGGGTTTATGGTGACTGTGGGGACGGGAGTTCGCGACTGCAGTGTATGAAGAACTCCAGTCGCTGCCCAGTTAGGGTTATGCGACTGAAGGTCCATTCGGCCGACTGAGGAATAGTTGATGTCCAATCGCCCGATTGAGGCTCAGACGCACGATTGAACCTCAGTCGCATGATGGACTATGCGATTGGGGGATTCGGTCGCATAGGTCCAATCGCAGGGTAGTTCAATCGTACGGTTAAGAGTTAGTCGCATATAACCAGTCGCATAGTGTCTAGTCGTACGGAAGGAAGTCCAGTCACCCGATTGTATACCCATTCGCATGACAGCCCAATCGCACGGTCCAGTCGCATGGAGGACATGCGACTGAGATAGGTTCAGTCGCCCCTGAAGGGCTGATGTGAATGATGATGCTATGTATGATTATGTATGTATGATGCTATGTATGATGACGAACGCATGATGTATGATGCTATGTATGATGATGAATGTATGATGGATGTGTGTTCCTTATAATTGTGTATGTTTATCTTTCTGAAACTTTACGAATAACGAGAATGAACGAATGAAGTATTATGTAACGTAAAGTGAAAGATAATGAAAGAGGAACACGATGATGAATGCATGTATTAACGAATGAACGAAAAGAAGAATGATGATGAATACATGCATTAATGAAAGAACGAATTTTGTCTTGCAACATTGAATAACGCGATTGGTCCTTCTCTGTGATCGACCATGGTCATGGTACCTCTACCGCTTACCTCTAGTACCGTGGCATACGTTTTGTTGTTCATATGTTGACTTCGGCCCGGTAGCTAATAACGATCGGGGTATAGCATAAGGTATTGGTACAATTCACCTTTCAATGTGCAAGTAAGTATGTAACGGGATTCTTGTCATTCGACCACAGTAATCATAGCCGAGTGCTATGAAGTGGGTAAAGCCTGACAGAATCCGTACGAGAAGTTAAAGATAACGATGTATAACGAATGATGAAGATAATAATGAATATTATCTCTGTGTACGTATGATGTCTGAACGCATGAACGAAAGGATACTTTTAAATAAGTAAAAGTATGTTTTATTATAAAACTAGAACTCACTCAGCAACGCTGACTTTTTATGTGTTTCCAGTTGGCAGGTAGTGTTGCTGAGGATGGCACGAGGCGACTACTCAGCTCTTTTGGGATGGCATTCACTTTTTGATTATGCTGCCACATCATGTGTTGTGGGCCCGTAATGCACGCAACACATCATGTTACATGCAAGTGCAAGATTTCTTGATAATCCTGATAAACAGGATTATTTAAGAAATCTTCTTTATGAAGAAAAATATATTTTGAATTTAATATCTTCTGCTAGAGGTCGCTGTATGACCCTATGATTGCTGAGGATTCGAATACCCCGGTTTATGCATCAGCAGCAATCATAGTATAGATAGGCAATGTAAAGAAAGCTTGTATTTTGTAATCAAGACAATCATGTAAAAGCTTTTATGATGAAATGAGAATGCATATTTTATTAATTCCGCTGCGTATTTTACGATCATGTATTAAATGTATGTTTTACGTGTGATGATGACCAACCGTAAGGTGCCCGGGATCGGGGCCTTACACTTCTCCCTCAAAAAAGGACTCAGGTCCATAGTACTCAGACAGGTATTTGACCTGTTTCCCATTTCTTAACTCCACAGTTGTGATTTCTCTGTAAGCAAATTCATCAGGGTGATTACCCTCTAGCAACAACTGGAGTTCATTACGTCTGACTTCCTCAAGCCTCTTGTATATTAACCCATTTTTCACCATTTGTTCTCCAACAACTTTTGTGGGGGAAGATTGGCTTTATAGGCTTTCTTGAAGTCTTCTAGGATCTCCCAGGGTGATACTATAATGGCCAGCATGATCACTGCATCTACAATCTTTTTCACTTGGCCATTGTATTTGTGTGGAATGTCTTTCTTGTGAATCCTATGACGCACTCTGGGATCAGGCCAAATCCTTACTCTCTCCTTCTGATATTGAAAAGTTTGTTTGAGAGCATATAACCTCTGAGCATGTTTTCTCATGGATATAATTGATGAAGTGTGAGCATAAATTTTGTCAACCATTCTTACAACTCCTTATCATGTAGTTTATGATGTTGCTCTTCTTCAAGTTTTACCTTCACAGTTTCCATCTGGATGGCATGAGTAATTGTTATTGGTTGACTCTTGGCCTTAGGCAGTGTAATGACAGCTGAAATAGGCAGCCTGTCCTCATCCTCATATCTTCTTCCTCTTCTTCTTCAAGCCTCAACACCCTTCTCTTCCTCTTCTTGTGTGCATCATCGGCTATTGGTTTCTTGGGTAAGGGAGTTGGTTTTGTGGGTTGTGTTATGGGTTGTTTTGGTGTGGGAGATTGGACAGGCTTTTCTAGCATTTTTGTAAGAGAAGCTTTGGTGCACTAAGCTAGATCAGTCCTGCTCCCAGCACCAGCTTCATTCAGGGCTTCTATTATCAGTCCTTTTATGAATACCTCAGACGAACAGATCTTGTTGGTTATCTCCAAGATGCTGTCCCTGGACCATGATTTGACTTCAAGAACTGATCTCCTTAGATACTTCGAAATGAATCTGGCCATAGCTTCAAGTCTTTCCTTCTTCTTTTCACTATAGCCAGACCATCGATGTTCAATCTCCTGAATCTCCAACTTCCTTATCTCAGAATCCAGCTTAGCAGTGTCAAAGCCTTGCATAAACAGCTGATCAATGATTTTATCCATTGACCTGCTGTGTTGGTCATCAGCTTCCTTGATCATATCATCCAACTTCTTCTCAGCAGGAGTCTTTTCACTTTCACCACCCTTCTTCTTCTTGTATGTTACATGAAAGTCCTTTTCTTTTTCTTTCTCCTCAACCATCTCCTTTTCCTTCTTCACCTCCTTCTCCACCTCTTTCTCTTTTTTTTTCTCTTTCACCTCTTCAACTCTTTTCCTCTTAATGACTTTCACTGACTTAGACTCCCTCTTTTTGGTTGCATTCGTTGCAGGGGTTTGAATGTCAGAAAGTTTCTTAGACAGCATCATAAACCAGGGTTTTTATGTTTGAGGAAAGCCTCTCATCAAGGGTTTGATTTACAATATCAGTGATGATGGGAGTGATGAGAGGCAGGGAAGTTCTAAAGATAGCAACCATTTGCTCAGAGGGGTTCTGTCCCTGAGAAATGGTGCCAGAAGCAGAGGCTGGTGGCTGAGTAGTTTGGAGTGGCTCTGTGTATGGGATACCTTCAGAAGAAGGTGCCATCTGTGGGTGGATGTTGGCAGATGGACTTGATTCTTGAGAGAATTTGGCAAGTAGTTCTTTTAATCTACTTATCTCATCCTCAAGAATAGTGTTTTGGGCTAAAACATAATAGAAGAAGCCCAGGTCATCATCAGTATTTGCTGAATCATCTGACCTCCTGATTATATCAGGATGAACATGTGCTGAGTGTGGATTAGTATTCACATGTGCCCCTTTGTATTGAAACTGGGGACTTCCTGCCTCAGGATGAAATCCTTCATCAGCAGTTGCCTCTGGTGAGGACTTAGAGATGATACCAACTTCACCCTGTTCATGTGCTGAAGCAGGAGAAGTGGCAGCCTCACCAGATGTTCTTATCTCCTCTTCCACACAGGGAGATAGAACATTGTAATCCTTGTTCTATGGGCTCTCAGCAACACTTTGATCCTCCCTCTCAATGGTTGAGGTTTTCCCAGTTGTGATAGGTTCCTGGGGAGAGGGTGAAGTGTTAAGCTGAGTCAGCACTTTTGCAATTATAATGGTTGGAATTTGTGGGGCGGTTGCAATAGGAGATAGGGGTGAAGCAGTTTGCACCTGGGGAGAGTGGTGCTCTTCAATGGTAACCTTCTTAAGTGAGATAGGTTCTAGAAATATGGATACCCCTGAAGTGGTTGCTTCAGGATCCTATTGAGAGGATGCCTGAGCGGTTATGGCTGGTAGAGTCTTTGTAACTACTGGGGGATTACTACCAGTAGTTACTTCCTGCCTTGGTGGTGCAGGGGCATCCTCAGGGGACTCAATTCCCTGAGTAGCGTTTTTTGGCTTTTTAGTTTTTGGCTTGGTGGGGACTTTGGATTTTGAAGAGGATGAGGATGTGGGTTCCCGCTGCTTGGGTTTTAGCAGCTTGGCAGCCTCTTTTAGGTGTGTGTCTGAGTTATGCCTGGAGTATACTTCAGGCAAAACAGCTAAAGCAGGGACCCCTAGGCCAACAAGGCCCTCAGCTTTTAATTGATTTTCTATAATGGCCATAAGAAACCTTGGATATAGTATCCATCTGTTAGCCACATGTTTCATAGCCATATCTTTTAATTCTAAAAAGATTATTTCAGAAAAATTTAGATTTTGTTGTTCAAGGATAGAATACAATACTTGCTGCCACCTTGATGACATTTGATCCCATGAAGATGATTTGTGGGCAAGGAAAACATTGACCATGTGAAAGATAAGTCGTTCAGGATCATGAAAGTTCTTTTTCAGGATTGTGGAAGCACGGAGGTCACCTTGGTATCCATGGTGGGCGAAAGATAAGTCGGTTGTGCCCTTAGGATACTCAGTGACGAAGGTGGCATCATTCCGGTTTAGGGTTTGTTGAATGATGTCAGAAGTGATGACCACCTTCTTTTAGTTGACAAACGACTGGAGAATGACCTCGGTGTCATTCTCACCAGTTGTGATGGTAACGTTTGTCTAGAACTGTTTGAGGGATTCGGTGTGGATGATTGGATTTAGAAGAAAGGTTGTTTTGTAAGGAGATTCAACCATCAGATCGATGGCGTCATCGAACTTGGTCCAAAATGCTGATTTTGTGAAGTAGGCTACACAGTTATGGCGTGGTTTGAGCTGCATGGTCGCCATTAATGTGAGAGGGAAGTTTCAGAGTTTTTGAATGTTAGGTTGTGAGAATGAAAAACTCTGAAGTTAGGGTTAGGTATTTATAGGGTATGGTCATGAAACAGCTGATGGAAAACGTCTGAAGGTTTTGGTGTTAGTCATCAGGTGTTTGAAACGACTGATGACATGGTTTTAACCTCAGAGGTTGTAAACGACTGAAGACTTGGTGTTAGTCATCAGTAGTTTTCAACTACTGAAGACGTGGTTTTGTCCTTCAGAGGTTGGAAACAACTGAAGACTTAGTGTTAGTTATCAGTAGTTGTAAACTACTGAAGACATGGTTTTGGCTTCAGTTGTTTGATATGAAACAGCAGTAGTTTGAATCAGCTGAAGAGTAAATTTACTCATCAGCTGTTGTCGTCAATTCAGATGTTTCATTCTGACCTCAACATTTACTCATCAGACTTTGTCTGATTTTCAGACGTTTTATTGGCCATCAGCTCTTTGGAATATTTATTCTTCAGCTCTTGTGAATAAATGTTTAGAAGAGCTATTGAAATAAATTATTCATCAGAACTTGTGAACAAATATTGTCTTCAGTACTTATGTGGAAGATTACACATCAGTACTTTTGGACAAAATTTGTTCTTCAGTACTTATTTGTTAGAAAAAGGCATCAGGAGTTATAACCACATCAGTAGTTATAACTTCATCAGTTCTTTTTAACAAATAATGTACTTCAGTACTTTGAAGTATTTTAGTCTTCAGTAGTTATGAAAAATGCTGAAGACTAAATAACTCATCAGTACTTATTTTTGACTTTTGGATACTAATGCTCATCAGTACTTGTGATCTGAGAGCATTAGTATTAGTCAATTTATTCCAACTGCAGCATACCAAGACTTAGCATCAGATTTTGAAAAGTTGCACTGTCTAAAGGCTTAGTAAATGTATCTGCAAGCTCATCAGCACTAGGAACAAACTTTGGATCAATCAGACCTTTTTCATAACAATCCCTAATAAAATGATGTCTGATCTCAATATGTTTGGTCCTAGAATGCTGGACTGGATTCTTAACAATACAAAGAGCTGAAGCACTATCCATGAGTAATGGAGTCTTAGTCTCTGTAATGCCATAATCCAATAATTGATTCTGAAGCCAGAGTACCTGAGATGTACAACTTGCAGCTACAATGTACTCTGCTTCAGCAGTTGATGTAGCAATTGAAGTTTGTTTCTTACTCTGCCAAGAAACCAAACAATTGCCTAGAAATTGGCATCCACCAGAAGTTGATTTTCTGGTTACTTTGCACCCTACATAGTCACTATCAGAAAAAGCAACCAATTTGCAAGAGTGCCCAGTGGAATACCAAAGTCCTAGAGATTGAGTTCCTTGCAAGTATCTAAAGATCCTTTTGACTGCAATCAAATGGGATTCTTTAGGTGCAGCCTGAAATCTAGCACAGACACAAGTTGCAAACATAATGTCTGGTCTAGAAGCTATAAGGTACATCAAGGAACCAATCATACATCTGTAAAGGGTTTCATCAACCGCTTTACCTTTCTGATCAACACCCAATTGTGTGGTGCTGCTCATGGGAGTAGAACAGGGCTTATAGTTTTGTAAATCAAACTTTTTCAAAAGATCTTTTGTATATTTGGACTGATGAATGAAATTTCCATCAGCCCTTTGTTTGATTTGCAAACCCAGAAAGAACTGTAATTCTCCCATGGCACTCATTTCAAACTTTTGTTGTATTGACTTTGTAAATTCATCACACAACTGTGGATCAGAGGATGCAAAAATAATATCATCTACATAAATTTGAACAAGTAGCTTATGCTGTCCCACTTTCTTTATGAATAAAGTTTTATCTATGGAGCCTTTAGTGAAATTATTTTGAAGAAGAAAATTTGATAATGTTTCATACCAAGATCTAGGAGCTTGTTTCAACCCATATAGAGCCTTATCAAGCTTATACACCCAATCCGGATGTTTATTATCCTCAAAACCTGGTGGTTGACACACATAAACCTCTTCTTTTATTTTACCATATTAAAATGCACTTTTGACATCCATTTGAAAAACTTTAAGATTGTGGAAAGCAGCATAAGCTAAGAACAATCTGATTGCCTCCAGTCTGGATACAGGGGCAAAGGTTTCATCATAATCAATACCTTCTTCTTGTGCAAACCCCTGTACAACCAGTCTGGCCTTGTTCTTGACAATTTGACCCTTTTCATCTGTTTTATTCCTAAACACCCATTTAGTGCCTATTGCACACTTACCTTGGGGTAAGAACCAGCTCCCATACTTCCTGCTTTTTGAACTGAAGAAGCTCAAGTTGCATGGCTTCAACCCATCCATTGTCTCTTAATGCAATATGATAGTTTTTGGCTCTTGCTGACTGATGAAGAGAGCATAGAAGCAGAAATTGGACAATTGACTTATAGTTGAGACTCCAGCATTGATATCACCAATGATCTGAGACATTTGGTGATTCTTCAGCTCTTGATAGACAATAAGATCTGTGCAAGTGTTTGTAGGGGATTCAGCAGCAACAGATGTTGATGCAGATTCTTGAAACCATATAGGAGATGGCAACTCAAATGAAGTAGATGATTCAGAAATCTCATCAGCATTTATTGTGGATGGAGCTACTGAAGCTACAGGAGCATCGGGTTTAGATGACTCAGGCAGTTGATCACTAAACCTGAAAAGGTGAGTACTGTCAGCATCATCATCAGTACCACCAGGTGGAGAACTGTGTGCAGTTGGTGATGGATTATCAGGAACTACAACAGCTGGAGACTGATAAGGAACATATTACAGTATGTCCAAATCAAATAGCTCCATAGGGTTTTGTGGAATTTTATCCTTTGGAGATTCATTTAACTTCACATGCAAAGTCTCTTCAACCATCTTTGTTCTACAGTTGAAAACTTTGTATGCCTTGCAAGTAGATGAATAACCAACAAAGTACCCTGCATCCACCTTTGATTCAAACTTTTGAAGTGGATTCTTTGTGTTGAGAATATAACAGGGACACCCAAATGCTCTAAAAATGAAATCAAAGGGGCCAAATGACGTAGCACTTCATAAGGAGTATTCATCAACCTCTAATTTACTAATACTTTATTTTGCACATAGCAAGCTGTGTTGATAGCTTTTGCCCAAAAGGTCAGTGGCAAACCAGAATCAGCCAACAGTGACCTGGCAGCTTTAACAAGTGTCCTGTTCTTTCTCTCCACCACTCCATTTTGTTCAGGAGTTCTTGGAATGCTGAACTGCCGCTTGATTCCCTTTGACAAGTAGAATTCATCAAGTATGTGATTTTTAAATTCTGTGCCATTATCACCCTTACACACTTGACTGGAAGGGAATACTGTTTCTCAACATACAACACAAAGTTTATAATAGCTTGTGCAGCTTCATCTTTGGAGTGCAAGAAGAAAGTCCATACAAATCTGGAGTAATCATCCATAATTACCAGACAATATTTCTTCTTTGCCATGCTCATCACTCTTACAGGACCAAAAAGGTCCATATGCAATAATTGTAAGCAGGCAGTGGACTTTGGCTCTTCTATTGGAGGGAATGATACTTTGTGTTGCTTCTCTTTTAAGCAAGCAGAGCAGTTGTCATCACATTTGAACTCCTTTATTGGTAATCCTCTTACTAAACCATGGTGAATCAGCTGGTTTATGTTTTTGAGATTCATATGACCAAGCCTTCTATGCCATAGAGTAGATTCCTGAGGAGAAGCCTTGGAGAACAGGCAAGGATGTCCTTTTAGATCGATTTTCTTTTACAAATCCAATGCATATACTCTTCCTGTCCTATTGGCCTTTAGGAGAGTATGATCATCCAATACCTTGTTAATCAAACTCAGAACTTTAGAAGACAGAATCCTACAGTTCTGACTGGTGAAAAGGGCAACATGACCTTTATCACATTTGACTCAAGAGATTATACTTGAGATTCTCCACATGTTGACATCATCAAACCTTATTTCACCATTTGAAACAAAGCCTTTGCTGATGATGTAACCCTTAGCATTATTACCAAAAGAAACAAACCCCTTCTTTCCTTGAGAGTAGTCATTAAGAAGAGAGCTGCTCCCTGTCATATGCATGGATCCTCCACTGTCTACATACCAGATGCTTCCTTGGCATGCTGAAGAACCCTGCATTCATCACAAGAAACTAGTTAGCTTTTGAGACCTAAACCATTTTGGTTTTGGGTCTGTTCTCATCAACAGATTTCACACTAACTGGTGTCATGAGTTGCAGCCTGTGGTGATGGAGATGGTGCAGAAAAGGGTTCCTTTGTTTTAGGCTTAGGTTTCCTTTTCTGTGGTTTAATCACAGGAACATCTATTTGGTTGACTCTCCCCAATAGATGTTGAACCATCATAACAAGTTGTGTCTGATTGGTTGCTAAAGCCTTCAGCTCATCAGACATATCAGTGCTTGATTTTGATGGATTCCCGTGTTGCACCATCTTCCTGTAAACACCTTCAGCTGTTTCCTGATTAACCCCTTCCTTCTTTTTGGATTTCTTTAAGGATTTTGGGGTTTCAGGTTGAGATGCTGCTGGAACAAACTTGGTTTCAAACTCAACTTTCATTTTGTTAATTTTCTTTTTAATGTTCTTGTCTTTATTGAGTTTTGAACCTGTTCTGTACCAGCAATCATCAGTGAGATGATTGAATAAGCCACATATTTCACATGGCTTTTTCTTCATCTTTTGTTGATCAACTGCTGAAGAAGAAGAAACTACTGAAGATTTGTTCTTCTGTACTTTCTTCCTTTCAGTACTTGTGGTAAGTACTGAAGGATTCTTAACTACTGAGGATTTGTTCTTCAACAGTTTTCTATCAGTACTTGCAGTTTTCTTCCTTTCAGTACTTGTAGACTTCCTGATAGATTCTTCAGCAGTTTTCAAACCCTTTCTACTTTCAGTAGTTTGGGTTTGTTCTTCAGGTGTTGTAACTTGCCCATCAGTACTTTGAGTACTTTGAGAGACAACACCTGAAGTGATCAACTCTTTTCTGATCATGTGACTGTCAGCATTTGAACCATCAGCTGTTTCAATATCAGCTGATTGG
Organism: Flaveria linearis; assembly: GCA_024085815.1. Taxonomy (NCBI): domain Eukaryota; kingdom Viridiplantae; phylum Streptophyta; class Magnoliopsida; order Asterales; family Asteraceae; genus Flaveria; species Flaveria linearis. The sequence goes on from CM044009.1 coordinate 68,870,117, forward strand.
TTTTCTGGAGTACTAATGCTGACTTCATCTT